>CM060630.1:11980000-12382500 GCA_030578275.1 Meda fulgida
GTAAGTTACTCTGAAAAAGTCATTCATTACATCTTCAACAGTGTGATTAGATTACTGTATCATTTAGTCTCTCTAAAAAGTAGAGCATTACTTATTACTAATAACTTTCTAAATCCCATATCAATCTCGACCAGTTGAATAATACAAGGATATAGACATGAAACTGCTCTTTTATTTCTTTAAATAAATAATATAAAACTACATAAATGATTCTTCGTATTTAAAAGTAAATGTAGAAGGTTACACTAAAAACCTATATTTTAACATGAGATGTTACATGTTGATGTTAAATCCAGTATTGTTTTATATAAAGTTTTATAGAGTTGTTCTATAAAGTATTTCATTCAATGACATGAGAAGTAAATGTAATTCAACTTCACCGCTGGCAAAATGGGCTTTCAATAAAACTCGTCTGCCAATATAGTAGAAAAGCAAAAGATTTGTTGAAATCACTGCTACCTGACTAGAGAAAACATTGAAAAAAGGCTGTTGGTTTCCCTTATGCCAAATAGGTAGGAAAACTTCAACACCCATAATGCACTGGGCATGTTGCCGTCCAGGGCCATTCCCATCAGTTTGCTATGGATACACTTGACCAGAGTCAAATACTGCCTCGTTGTAGTTGGAAATACTTCTTAGCAAACTTTTAGTCATAATGGTTTAGTTGACTTGTATTGTTCCCAGGTGCAAGAATTCAAAGAGTAAATGTTTGGTGGGAGTGAGTTACTTTCGGTTTCCAGTGGAGGATCCAGAGCGTTGTAGGCAGTGGACAAAAGCTGCAAAGAATTGGAAATATGGAGAGAACGGCCTGACGTAAAATCTGAAAAACATCTGTGTTTCTAGTCAACATTTTAAACTGGATGACTAGGAACACAGTGTTTTAGGCCAAACGGAGGGGGAAAAAAACTGAGAGAAACTGCTGTTCTGTCAGTTTTCCATATAAGGGATGGCCATAGGGACATCTTTGTACCCTATTTACCCATAATAGTTTATATTAGGGTACATATTACTGCTCTAAGGTATTAAAATGGTATTAAAGGAAGTGTGTTTAAATGTATTGAATGTGCACTTTGCACTTCAAATCTTTAAAAGTAATTTTGAAAAACTGAAATAAAAGGTCATGTAAGTGTACTTAAATAGAGTACACTTGCATGGTTATGTTTCTTAACACAAATTAAATACAAATTAAATGTTGAAATAATTGACTTAATATTTTGTCATGCTTTAAAAGTACACTTATTGTGATGTGTTGACTAACGTTTAAAAAGTGCACTTTGTAATAATATCACATTAAAAGTTATACTTTAAAGTGCATTTTAAATCATGTTTGAATAATCGTTTGTCATGTTTTAAAGTACACTTATTTCGATGTGTTGGCTAACATACTAAAGCACATGTAAAATACGTGAATACAATCTGATATTGCATTTAAAGATAATATATTTTACTAATACAAACTAATATTTTACTAATATTACTAATATTTTACAAATATTAAAATATATTTAAATACAATTTCAACAGAAATGACATTCAAGTATGTTTTAGTTCACCATAAATGATTGCCAGGACATTCAAAAGTACGGTAAAACCAAAGTGTTCATATACTTTGTTCCTGCAGCTGTATCATAAGAAACAAATTGACATACAACCAAAATCTGATGACAATATAAAAAAGAAATCTGGTGTGAAAACAAATTAAAGGTTCTGTGTGTGTCTAATTCACATTTTCTTTTATAGCTAAGGTAGCAAAAAGTCAAGGTTTTGCATTTTTTATCAATTCACACACAACAGAAGTCTTTTACCTTCAACCTTCAGCTTAAGAATAATGAATAAAATCATCCTTAAAGACACTCGAGTATCATCACTGCACAACACCAGTCATTCTAGTCAACCTGCCCAAACTTCCACAAAAGCAGTAGCAAACTCTTGCCGCATTCACATTGGCATTTGTGCTTGTAACATTGGAGGAACAAGCATCCGTGAATGAGAAAGAAATATTCCTTCTTACCTTGCCCTTGAGCATCCACTGAGTCTGTGCACAGGATCCACAGGACACAGGTAATGAGGAGGAGTGGAGGCCCAGCTAGGACACCAGCACACCTCGCGCGCTCAGGGTTGGCGGCCATGACACCATTGGTTACTGCCAGACAGGAAAGATTGAAAGATTTTTGTCAAGTGCATATTTGTACGGTAATTTGAAAATAATTCATTCAGTCTTTTATTCAATAAATAAATGAATAAAAATACAAAATAAATAAACACTATTGTACTGTCAGCAGCAGTGTTTGGATCAATGCATTACAAGTAACTAAAGAGTAATGTAATCAGATTAAAAATATACATTTTTTTGTTGCTGTTATTTTTGTTGTTGTTAAAAAATAAACAAGTAAGCCCAGTCCAGATGAGAAAAAGTAACACAAAAGTAACTAAGTAATGCAATTAGTTATTTTTTTTAGTTATAACGCAATATTGTAATGCATTACTTTTAAAAGTTTCTGGTACCATCAGCACTACCCTGCCCTGACATTCATTAAGTTCATATTTCAAGTTCTAAATAAAATAGAGTACAGTTCCTTTTTTTTGTGTTGTGGGAACATTATGTCAGTGTTTAAAAAATGTAAAAACCACAAGTTTATGAATGTAACCGAGATAAATTACAAGATTATCGTTACAAGATAAATTCCCATTTTTCTTAATATCTCAAAGGATATCTGAAAGTCAAGACATGTTCAGATATTACAAAACATTTATTTAGTAAGACACATCCAATATGTGATTACTTCAATATCCAAGGACTAATTCTGAAAGAAAGCCGTGCACAATTTATCAGAGGCGACATTCCCGCCATGCAAGACGTAGCCAAGCTTTCTGTTTTAATTCACTGAGAGTAAGACGACTGCTATGAAATATAACTTGCGGTCTGGAATGTCCCACTCATTAAACACAAAGCTTTTATGAACCAACAATTCATCAAATTTTAACGATATGTTTGTAGAGGCGCATTCAGGCCTAAATTTATGAAGTTACCATTACACTTAATGAAGTATTATGTCTTTATGATGCCAATAACTAAAACATGCCCAGCTGACATGGAGTGCGGTTTAAGTGAAAAACTGGCAGAAGTTGCAGCTCACAATTATTACATATATACAATATGAAATGGAGGTTACTACACGTTATGTATGAGACATTCCTCATTGTCGGCTGTGGCAGTGACACACAATTCGTAAAGTCCCTAACATGGGAAATTAAATGATTGCAATTAATGCATTGCAAATGAAAGAAGAAGCAATAGCATACTGTAAATGCAACACAAATCCATTTATGGATTTTTATTGATTTCTCTCCTCTAGCTGTCTGATATGTAGTCTGTTCAGATATTCTCTCTTTCACGGATACTCAGTCAGTGATGTATAATGCCTGGTTTGGCTCACTTTGCCATCACTCACCCTTACACTTCTCGACCTGCTTGCCTTGTAGCAAAGGGTAAATAAAATCAATAAGCCTCCATTTCACATCGCAACTATTTAATTTATTTCTCTATCAATAGCTCCTTGTCTGGAATTAAAAGCACAGGCATTTGCATATACACAAGTCAAGACTGAGCATTACTGAGAATGAAGAAATGAAAAGAGACTATTTTTACAGACTGCAAATTGCGCATGACTGTGACATCATAACCAACAATTATGGCGTTTATAGATCAGATTCACACTGCTAGGTGTCCAAGACCACTGTACAATTGGCCTGAGCAAAAATAAATAAATAAAGGAAAAAGAAAGAAAAAACCTGCACATTTGTCAGAGACTGTTGGTTAAATATTTAACAGACCCCGGTAACGGGTTCGGTTGACCATTTTCTAATTCAATATTGGGCTGGTCAGGTTACTGAAATAAACAGAACCAAGTGATATTGTGATAGACTACTTTCATGACATTGTCCTGTACTTTTTTCTTTTTTTTTTTTTTTTGCAGTTTGAAAGTTTCTGCTCTTAAACTGTATTTTTATTTTGAAGGGAGTGAATTTTATTTATTTTAAAATTTGAGATTTTTTTTTTCAATTGTTAATAAGTAGGTGTAGGCTCCATTCAACGATTTTAATCCACGAGAGAGAGAGAGAGAGAGTTACCTGTGTCTGTGTGCATAGGGCAGCGTATTTCTACTACTAGCAATGGCGTGTGTCCCCCGCTGAAGCTGTGAGTTAAAAAAGGCGATGTTACAACCTTCTTGCTGAGTAATATAATGTAGTAGCGATTCAGTAGTCAACTTAATCTCTTAATAAAAGTCGCGGGGCAGCGTTGACAAGTTTGTGTTCCTGTTTCTGTGTGTCCCGATCTCGAACTCTGTGTGTGATGTACGTATACGCGCGTGTGCGCTATTAAAGCAGCGCATTAATACAACGCTGATAGAACTGACTTGGAACTACCTGTTTTATTTCACTCCCTGCAGGCAATCAGAATCGAGTATTCAGTATAAAAATAAAAAAAAGTTGACCAGCACTGATTAATGATGTGCTTTTTTTATCTCTTTCATTGTAGCAGGAAAAAGAAAGACCAACACAGATCACCAAATAGTAATTAGCTTGTCATGACTACACCAAATTTATTTAAAAAAAATAACAAAACCACACACGTTTCATAATTCTCAGTATGGCCACAATAAATGAATAACTCAAATTAATAAAATTAATAATTAAATTACAAATAGGCCTATATAACTTGTTTATCCATTCTTATCTTAAATGCTAAAAAGTAAATGTTTATCAAGTTGGATATAGATTTGGCCTCATTTTGTCTTCATACCTAGAGTATACTCACATAAAGCAATATACTAGATAGCAAATCTCAACATGCCTGATTTTTCACCAAATTTAAGCACATTAGCCTATCATCCAGATAGATGGATGCGTGTCTTTATCCGCATACACACGTGTGTCACAGCAGTCTTATGGAGAAAGACGACCCAGATGCAGAATGACCAAGGGATGGAATTTTATTGACAAGACACGGCACAATAGGGATGGTTAAGAGTGAGGATGATCCAAACAGTAGGACAGGGCAGTCAACAGGAGACAGGGAAGACAGATGAGGCCAGACCCGGGCAAGGCTGTGCTGGAGAATCGAGGAGATGGAGAAGCACCAGATAATGACTGGAGATCAGGCTTGAGGAACCAGAGGCTGGAAACTGTATCAGTCACACTGCCTGGTCTTGAAAGCAGCAGCCAGGAGGGATCAGGATGGAGGACAGGAACAGACACAAAACAACAAGAGAGAACAAGAAAAAGCCAAACAGAAATAAAAATTGACTCAGCACAGCGACTACAGAAAAGAAATAAACTAATTTGACTGAAAATAGAAAATAATAAAAAATTATAAACTAAAAAGAAATACTAGGAATAAATACCTGAAGCTACAAACAGAGAAAGGCCAAGTCAAAACATGAACCAAAAAATAAGGCTGGAGAAACCTAGAGCAAAAGACTGGAACTAGACTAAAGCCAATTCAAAAGAATAAAATGCCAAACCTAGACCTGTCAGGAAACACTGTCTAAAAGATCAGATAAGCACGAATCTCATCCACTACACACACATGTGAAGAACCAGCAGAGAAGCACACTATACAGGGACCAGAGCACATGAGGATCAGGTGAGCACAGTTAGTGAAACAAGGACTAAACAAGGGGACGTGGTAAAGGGAAACAAGGAGGAGCAAATGGCCAACACAAACAAAGACAATGCCATGTGCTCAGGCACAAGACAAACAAAGACACACTGAACACAAGACTGACACGACTGTGACTGCAGAACCCTGACAGTACTTGCATAGAGTGATATACTATTTAACATATCTCAACTGCCTGATTACTTGTATTGTTTTCAAATGTAAACAATATTCTTGCCCAGCTCTCATCAGCTTAATAACTATAAGATATAACAAACATTAACATTATGCTTTCCTATAAAGCTGCTTTGAAACGGGTATTGTGAAAAGTGCTACACAAACAAATTTGATTTTGAAGAACTTGAAGAATTTAAAATTTTCAGTGAACTGACCCTTTAAAACTCTACCCTAGTATAGTCGATATCGCAAGAACCATCCAGTTTCAAACCTGCATCTACACTGACAAAAGTAGGCGCCGCGGAGAAGACTAATTCCGCTGATCAATATCTACTTCCACGTCGGGCTGGAGCTCAGCGTGGATGGCAGTGGTCAATGACTCTTGCTCAGAGGTCCGGGGGAGTGCTGGACACAGGCCCAGGAGAGACAGATTGGTGAAGAGTGGGACGGCTACAGCCAGGCGCCTGGATTCCTGTCACCCTCTCCCCCCTCCTCCTCCTCCTTCTGTCTGCTAGATCAACATGCGCCACGGCTCTCAAACACAACAACCTGTTTGAGATTAGCCATCGAATGGGCTGCTCTGCATAACGACAGCCTTACAGGCATCCACAATTACATGGCTTTTATCTTGTCACGTCCGGATATGTTTAAGGAGCTGTCCGTGGTTCTGAATGCTGTTGGGTGGGTTCACGCTGCGGAGGTGTGGACGCAGAAGACGTGCTGTCCATCGGCCTGTCAGAATGTAATTACGTAGGAGCCTCGGAGTGCCAAGACAGAAAAAAAAAAAGAAAAAAAAAACACAGTCGAGGTCTTGGAGGGCAAGTGTGCCACAGTGGATTTCGGCAAACATTTCAGCAAACTCTCCTGAGCATGCCAAATCACAAAACCGTTAGACGCCTCACTCAGCAGAGAGGAGATCTTCAGTGGTGATGTTGACACAAACCAATTAAATTCTCCTCTGCTGTAAGCTTGATATGCTGTGAGCATTTATTATGATCTTTAAAACATTTTCCCCAAGCTTAAATTAAGGTGTTCTTGCATTAGGCACTGATGGAAATGTCTCTTTTGGTATTTTTTTTGGAGAAAGGCATTAAAAGCATCTAAAAAAAAGTTGTCTTAAAGGCGGTAAACTATAAAAGGTATCAGTATGCATTCATCACTGGGACGTTGAATAAGCCCATATTTAAAAAGAGATGCATTAAAAAAAGAAGCTAATATATAAATAAACCTACGAAAAAATAAAATGACAAATATATCCTATATAAAATAAAGAACTAAAAACATTTAAATAATAAATATGATTAATAAAAAATATGGCATTTAAAACTGGTTACAGAATTAAAATTATTTCAAATGTTATTTTAAGCAAATTAATCAAGAGGTCTCCTTCCACTGGAAAATAACACCATGCAAAGAATACACTATACACACAAGTTTAGGAGTCACCATCCTAAATTTTCATATGATACTGCCATTTTTGGTCTTCTGTGTTGAAAAGTCCAACAATTTTTTACTTTTTACAGAGGCTCAGAGGGTCATGTTGCTGTTGTATCATGCCCGTATTGAATCCATCTTACTGTGTATAGCGGCCTGGTTTGGTAATCTGACATTTACTCTTAAATCTCAGCTGAGCCGTTTGGTGCGTACGGCAATGGAGGTGGTTGGTCTGGGGCTTTACAAGCTATATTCAACAAAATTACTTTTAAACAGATTCTGGAAAATGACTTCTCATGCGCTCAATACAGAATTCGGAACCACTTCCATCTGGTCGACGTTTTTGTACCCCAAGGTTTAGATACAACCGCTATAAAAATGATTTTGTTCCTTTGTCTGTTTTAGCGAAAAGGACACGACTGTGTGACTGTGTGATTGTTATTGGTGTGGGCATCTTTTTATGCAGCTTCATCTGTATTGCCCAAAAGGAATTTCCCTTAAAAGGGACAAATGAAGTATAAAAGTATGTACTGCAATTCAGGAACCTTTGCAATTCTTGGCCCTATGCGAGAGGTTTATAAATAAAGAAAAACAACAATTGGCAAATGTCTTAGAATAAGCACAGAGGTGGGAAGAATCTGGCCAAGACTCTGAAATTCAAGAAAACAGTTGGTTCTTTAACACACCAGATCCGTCAAGATGCTTAGTCTTCATAGGAATTCAAGTGGAGTCAATCAATTCACCCTATACAGAGACTGACAATGGATGACAAAAAACTACCAGATTACATACTGCATGAATGATATTGAATAACACATGATATACACTCTAAAGTGCACTCGACAGTAATGTAAGACTAATGTGAGAGCACTGTGACTGACTTCCATCAACACGCCATGTGACTAACACACTAACCCACATGCACAGACATAGATGAAGTTCCTCTCGCCTAGCTTACCTCTATCAGCAGGTGTCTTCAAAGCACAGCTTGAAAACGCATGTGCGATGTATTATTCCCCGTGCTCTTGGAATAGTTTGCGCACGGTTGGAATTCCTGCTCTCCCTCACACACAACTGGCGAAGCACTGTGCCTTCCTCCCAGGCTCATCCCATCTGCAAAGCGAGGGAGAGATGGAGCTCGAGAGAGAGAGAGAGAGAGAGAGAGAGAGAGAGAGAGAGAGAGAGAGAGAGAGAGAGAAAGAGAGAGAGAGAGAGAGAGAGAGAGAGAGAGAGAGAGAGAGAGAGAGAGAGAGAGAGAGAGAGAGAGAGAGAGAGAGAGTAAAGGAGGAGGAGAGACATTGTTTCGATAATGCAGATTGTCATAAGAGAGCTGCATTCCTGGTAATCCAATAGAAGTGAAGTAAAAGCTTCTGTCATTTCAACAGACTTAATGAAAGCAATTTGATTAGGTGGCCTGCATCTGCACAGCTTCCTTCAGACTCATTGTTTCGGATTTGTGCCGGCCTGTCTCACTCTCAAATTAACTTGCCTTTAAATGTATTTAATGTTTGGCTTGAATACTTACACGATTCCTGCTTGGAACGGTTCGGTGGAGGGGAGCCATTTAATTGAAACTGCTATTCTTTGAGTGAAGTGAAGCTCAGCTGGTACAGAATGGTGCTAGCAACATCACGGTCATGGGTTTGATTCTCTGGGGGAAAATGTTTACCTATGTAGCTTTGCCCAAAGTTAACAAAGAAAATATGACGTCAGTAACCTTGTAAGATCTCAAAACGGGGGTATTCAACATGTTTCAGGCAAATTAACTGTTAATGGATAAAGAGATTGAACAGAGACCTGTTACATTTTATACCTGGCCAAAAAATGTGTAAAGTACCACAATTATATAAGGCCATATTTAAAAAGAGATGTATTAAAATAATTTGTTATTATTATATAAATAAGCCTACATAACATAAAAATGCTTTCATCAATAATATCCGGAACTTTGAATAAGCCCACATTTACATTACAAGAACAAGTTAATATTATATAAATGAGCCTATATAAAATAAAGAGCTCAAATAAATAAATAAATATAACTCAAATAAAATCAGGCCTTTAAAAACTGTAACAGAATAAAAAAAAAAAAAATATATATATATATATATATATATATATATATATATATATATATATATATATATATATATATATATTAAACAAATGTATCAAGAGATATCAATCAAATGGAAAAGCTGACCAAAAGATTTTAAAGATACAGGTTTTAGCACTACTCTCTGTTGTCATTTATGCTAAGTGTCTTGTTGCCAATATATAATTTAGTACTTTAAACCACACATCTTGCACCGGATATATAATACGAACATGTACAATTATTTCTGGTAAAATAAATAAAAAAGTGCCCCTATTATAGTTTTTCAAATATTCTCTTAGTCTTTCATGCAGTGTGTAACAGCTGTTTATGAATGTAAACGTTCTGCAAAGCTGTAAAGTTGAAAGTGCGCGATGAATAAAGTTATTGTCTCCCAAAAGAAAGAATCGCTGAACTGCCAATACAAGTCGTTTTCCATTCGAATCCAACTGATTTACGGTTATACGTCACTAGAAGATTCATTTGCATAACGCCCGCCTATGGTGTACGTTGTCCACTCGCGAGCAACTTGACCAGCCCACAAACGTCATTTTTCTGATGACTGCTTCTCAAAGTTCAATGCGGGATTCGCAAAACGCTTGCTCTTGAAAGATCGGTCAGTACTCGGTTCATTTGGACCAGCTTGCTCCTCAGAATCACAACCTGTAAGAATGAATAATTATTGATATTTTCTACCGGGTGTTCAAAATACTTTAGTGTTTTATTGTGTAAGTTTCCAGCTAACCTGCTAACTCACGTCATACTGTCTTACTGAGATACTTCTGCTGATCAGTTGTGGGCCACTATCACCTAAAACTATGTCTATTAATGCAGATTGTCTGTTGTTCTTAATACTGTGAGTAAAGATAAAGGATGGAGCAAGATTATATGCACCGTTGGTACAGTTTCCGCATGGTCACCGCAATAAATTAGAAAAATAGACATCGGTTTGTTGATGGACATGCACTTGTTAATGCTGATGGTGAGGAATTACAGTTGCAACATCTAATAATGTACGTATGGTATCGGGGCCATCTGGCCAATCAGAGCAAAGCAGGCTCTCGGAAAGGAGGGATTTAGAGAGACTGATTCATCCATCGAGTCGTTTGAGAATCATTGAAAAATGTGGTGATGTGCAATGTATATTATGTGAAAATGAAACTGTTTTTTTTTTTTTTTTTTACTTTTGATGCATGTAAACCTGTGAAACAACATTGTGAGCCTTTAAAATAGCATAAAGCACCACGTTATTCCATTCTCCACTTTGCCTTCCTTGCGTTGCAATGTTAATCAGAAACAAAGCGATCATCCCCAATTCAACAACAGCAACATAACTCCTTAATCAGTCTCTCCAACATGAGAGATTGAAACACCACTATGAAAAAAAAACGAAGACATGGTTTACACGTCTCATATTGTACAAGCCCATGCATTTGTCATCATTACCTTCCAAGCGAAACTGATGGTAGTGCAATGCAAGTAAATGTAAACCAATTAAAACAGCAGAAATTGCTTTAAACCACTGTGTCCTAAAGAGAAAACTGGAATTGCTCTAAAATGAACCGTTAACTACTCGAAGAATCTCTGTGGATTTTTTTTTATTATATATATAGAATGCATGAGAACTGTGCAGAGTAGCCCTATAAATCTTGTATACGTTCAAACTAATATGATCGACAGTTAAGTAATAATTTGCGGATTACGGCAAGTGCATGTTTTTGATATTATCAGCAGATTTAAACATCTAGTGGATTGTCCAGCCGTCAGAGGCTGATGAATGACCACTCATTAGAATTGCAAAGGCTGTCAGCTGCCGCAGCGGAGCGTGGTTCCAGACGGGGTTTGACAGGGCCACCAGACTCCATCGGGGTAATTAATTTGCCACATTCTAAAGGACGTAGGGTGTACTTCTCGAAATTAGGCCGGTAAGAGAAGTGGCAAAGGGTCATAATCAATTGATTATCATGACGACTGAGATGGAGGCAACATGGCTCTTTGATGATTAATGCTTTTGTTTGTGTGCTTTCAGAGAAACCCGTCCCATGCTAATCAAGTGCAGATAAGTTTAGCTTAAACCAAGTCTGACAAGCTGCAAAGCAATGCCAGCACATGTATTGCAGAGAACCTAATACGCTGTCTTGTACTATATATCGATGGTTGGGGTAATGCATTACAAGTAGTCCGATTATGTAGTCCGATTACTTTTTAACAAGTAAATTCACTTTTCAGTTTAATTAATTCAGTTAAACATTTTGATAATCTCTCTTCTCCATAACGTAGACACTTATTCATGCAAATTCTGCAAAACACATTACTTTCCACTTACAATAGAACAAGTTTTGTACAGTATGGTAAAACATTTTTGTATGGCATTCATAGCTCTAGGTGCAGGAAATAAGTGTTCAGAATATGATAATATTCTAAATGTGTTTTAAAAAAAAAACAGTGTAAGTTATATAGATTGTGTTGTTGAATGCATTACTGTGTTGAACACTTGCAAAAAATAACTTATCAGTAAAAAAAATAAAAACATTACTTTCCATAAAAAGTAACTAAGTAATGTAATTAGTTTATTTTTTAGGGAGTAACACCATATTGTAACTAGTGCTGTCAAATCGATTAATCGCTTTTAATCACATCGGACATAAAAGTTTGTGAGTGTGTGTGTGTGTGTGTATACATATATATATATATAGTCAAACCAAAATGTATTCAGATACCTACATGATTTCTCACATTATCACAGTGTATTCGCTATGGTTTAGAAAATTGTAATAAAATATGACATGAACTCAGAGTTATAAAATCAGTTGATATTTCACTGGTTATGGCCATCCTTCTGTTGGACTGTCTCACATATGAATTAGGTTGAATAACTGTCAGCTGTTAAATTTAAGTACACACTTAGATAAAACCATTTTAGGTCAACCAATAACCAAGCAATGCTTATTTTTATTCAGTCTGTGGTGTAAAAAGGTCGCATTAGCAATAAAACAAAAACACTTAAGCAAAACATGGTCAGATCAAAGTGTCTGAATAATTTTTAGTCCCAAATTTTTATAAATTTTACTGGTAGTGCACTGTATGAAGAATTTTGGGGCATTATGTCACAGTTTACTTTATTTTGTTATCCTCACATTAATTATTGTGTTCTATTATCAAAAATTATATGGTATACACACACACACACACACACACACACACACAATCTTTTCTGTTAGATGAATTTAATCTCAATTGAACAATTTGACAGCACTAATTGTAACATCACCTACGTACAACAAAGTAACGTTCCCCATTTCCCCCCAATATTTCAAGGTATAGCTTGAACCATTAAACATTATTAGAGCTCAATAACGTATCAAGCCACAAAAGTCACATTATAAAGGCAGAACTTGAACTGTAATTAACCAAATGAAATGCAACAGTACTGCGTGCTAATGAGTGTTCTCCTTGGGGAGCATTTCTGTTATTGGTGCTGAGTGGGTGGTACAGGCTAATTCCCAGAACAAGATGATACATCAGTAGACAAAAACAAGGCTGGTACAGAGGCACAAAATCACTAAACAGGTTTTACACAACCACATTGTTCCTTTCTGGATTCACCTTTCAAGCTGACATGAGAGAGCTGCTCGCTATTCTTTTGTGACGTCTTTCTCAAGAGAAGTTGACTGATTTGAGGTGCTCCTATAAAGAATATGGAAAACCTTACGGTGAGTTTCAGATGGTTAGATTTGAATGAATCAATTATTAAATGTAATTAAATGAAATGCAATAAGCTCAAAAAGTGAAATTTGATCACAAATAAATGGTGTTTGTAGGCGCCAAGTGGAGGGCCTAAAAGTCTTAAAATCACTGTAACTTATTGGTTTTAACTGTGACATTATGGTAAATTATAGCAATGTTTAATAACAAATTTGAAATCATTCTGAAAGTAGTTTATAAACAACTGCTGAGTAGTTTATTACAAGAACTGTAGGCCATTTATGGTTTCCAAGCCGCATAGAAACTTTACATATTAAAGGGATAGTTTACCCAACAATGAAAATTCTGTCATCATTTGCTCACCCTCAATTTGTTCCAAACCTTCTGTTGAACACGAAAGCAGATATTTTGAAGAATATGTCCAAACAGTTGATGGGCCCCATTGACTTATAGTATGTATACATGTACAAAAACTATGGAAGTCAATCTGGATTAGAAACTGTTTGGTTACCAACATTCTTCAAAATGTCTTTCAGCAGAAAAAATAAACTCATACAGATTTAAAAGAACTTGACGGTGAGTAAATGATAACAGATCTTTTTTTTTTTACATTTTACATTTCTTTGGAGGGGGGGGGGGGGGGGTTGTTTGATCTGACCCCAAACTTTTTAACAGCATTGTAAGTTATAATGGTGAAAATACACACAAAAAAGTCACCAGTATCATTAAAATGAGAGTAATACATCTAAATATCAGATGAGGTTTCACCCTCTAATGATGGTTTGATGGGTGTTTTTAACATCTCCTGTGTCCCGTCTCTTTGAGCAGTCAGACAATTGGCGGGAGATTGTGAACAAAAAGCTTCACTTTCCACTGGAGCTGATAACTGCTATCCAAGAGGGCAACATGACCTGGGTGGAAAGTCTCCTCTCCCTTGGCGATGGGATCATCCGTCAACTGGAAGAGTCCGAGGATCGGTTATGGAGGGAAGCGTTGAACCTCTCCATCCGATTGGGCGGCGAAGACATCATGACTTCCCTTCTTTTGGGCGTCAAGTTTGACTTCCGTCAGATCCATGAAGCTCTACTGGTGGCTGTCGACACCAACCAGCCACGATTCGTCAAACACCTCCTAGATCGCCTAGATCAGGAAAAAGGCAATAAAATGGATGTTCGTTCCTTTAGCATGGCCATCTTTGACCACTCCATCGACGATTCTCAGTTTGCACCGGGAGTGACGCCACTAACACTGGCCTGCCAGAAGGACCTGTATGAGATCGTAACTATGCTGACCCAGCGAGGCCATGATATTCCCATGCCTCACTCGATCTCGTGCGCGTGCTTGGAGTGCCGTAACGGACGACAATACGACTTGCTCAAGTTCTCGCTGTCCCGTATAAATACGTACAGAGGCATTGCCAGCCGTGCATATTTGTCGATCACCTCGGAAGACGCCATGCTCAGCGCTTTCCACCACAGCCGAGAACTGCGCAAACTGTCTAAGAAAGAACCAGAATTTAAGGTGAGCTCAGAAAAAAAAAAAGGTCATTCATTTTCTAAAAACATCACAAATAACCAATTCAAAAGACAAATCGTCAGAGTCAAAGTGCTTGCCAGACAGCAACATAGAGGATTCCACATGGCCCAGATGTGGGCCGGATCTGGGCCAACACTACAAGTATGTTGCTGTCTGAGCTGTTTTTCATGAACCAAACTGCTACCAGTAACTGACTTCTTGTTTTTACATGCATGTTCTTTTGCAGATTATGCTTCATGACTTGTTAACATACACTATAAAGTAATGTAAACAATTTAATGGTGTTATTTCATTAAGCAAATAAATCTGTTGATTTTTGCCATTACTGCCAGATAAACCTTTGTGAGCATGTCTGTTTGTGCTTTGAAATCATGCCAGAGAAAACTCCATTTCAAATCTCTTGCACACTCCAATTGATTTTTAGCATTTCCTTCTCAAAACTCTTTATTGATGTTTAGCCTCAGTACCTGGCTTTGGAACAGCTGTGTCAGGAGTTTGCTGTGGAGCTTCTGGGAATGTGCCGGAACCAGAGCGAGGTCTCCACCATCCTCAACAGTGCTGATGGGGACAGCGAGGATGAAGAACTAGGCCTTGATGAACAGACATTTGAGGAAGGCATTCCCAACCTCGCTCGTCTTCGCCAGGCGGTCAACTACAATCAAAAACAGGTAAACCATTATGGTTTAATTGCAGGAGATAACTGAAAAAAGTGATATAAACAAAAATTTAAAAGGAAAAAAAAATAATCTAAAAACCTACATTAAAGGTGCAGTAAGAGATTTCTGAGAAAAATGTAGATATTTAAATTCAACCCAAAGAAAAACACCCCTCACTTCATTACTCCGCCCACAAAAATGCATGAACACGCAATGCAAGAGTGGATGTCTCCTTATCATAGCTGAAGCAGAGCAAAATAATGCCTAGTAAAAAAATAACGACAAGGGAGAACAAAAAAAATGAACATACATGTAACTGTTCCTACTCGACTTTTTTTTTTTCAAAACGGCTTTTTGACCAAGAAAAAACGTAGGGCGGGACTTGATTTTGTCCAAAGGCAATTAATCGGATGGTTGGGTGTGTGTGGTTTGCTATTGGTCGATTGGTTGTCAGTAAACAGAAGAGAAGAGATGTTGCAATTATTATTATTTTTTTGTTATGGTTTTAGTTTTAGTAAACTATAATATCCCTGGTTCAGGTAACACACTGCCCACACAGACTGATGTATTTGAGGAGAAACACAGGGCATGTGAACCTCATCTTTCAAAAGCTCACAGTCGTTTGACCCCCGCGTTGATGCCGAATGGGATGTCTGATTGATTGACACTTGGCTGGGAGGCCTGACTGTTTGTTTTCCTCGTCTAGTTTGTGACTCATCCCATCTGCCAGCAAGTGCTCTCCTCCATTTGGTGCGGGAGCCTGTCAGGTTGGAGGGGAAGTCGAACTGCTTGGAAACTGCTGGTGTCTTTGGGCATTTTCATTAGTATGCCGGTTCTGTGCCTTGTCTACTGGATCGCCCCAAAGTCCAAGGTAAAATCTGTGGTGATAATAGTTCAATAACATCATAATAATCAGGAAATCAAATGCCACGGCTGATGCAAACAGCATTCACACAGGTTTCAATTATTTATTTTGTTTTAACAGCTGGGCAAATTGCTGAAGGTTCCTGTGATTAAGTTCCTGTTACACTCTGCATCATACATGTGGTTCCTCATCACTCTTTTGACGGAGTCGATTTTCATGGAGATCTACCGTAGCGATTTCGCCTCCCGGAAGCAGAACATTCTGCATAACTCTCTTCACATGATATGGGTTGCAGGTAGGTCATGTTGCCAAATAAAAATAAAAAAAATCCATAGAGAGACAGAGAGAGAGAGACCGAGAGAGAGACCGAGAGAGAGAGAGAGAGAGAGAGAGAGAGAGAGAGAGAGAGAGAATGATTATTATCTAAAAAGGACGTTTTCATTTTCTATATTGGTAGGTTTCTTCTGGTTTGAGTGCAAGGAAGTTTGGCTCGATGGTTTGAAGAGTTACTTCTTGGATTTATGGAACATTCTGGATATGATGGTGCTGAGCATGTATCTGGCATCCTTCACACTGCGCATTCTCGTCGTGCTAAAGGGACATTTCCTCTGTCAGGACTCCAGCACACAAGAGCTGTGTGACTATTTCACCAACACAGGTGACATCTCACAAAAAAAATGTCTTAAAAAAATCCATATATCCGTACTACTACTGAATTAATATATAATAATGTATACTTCTAAAAGTAATATATAATGATAATATTGTTAAATTATATTAAAATAATAATACTTACTGTAATTTAATTCAAATAATAGTATTATTGTTAGTAGTAGTATAATTGTCATATCTTTAGCATTACTATTTATAAACATTATTATACATTTAAAATAATAATACTATTTATGTATTTAAAAATACATTTAAAATGAAAATAATAATAATAATGTAAAAAAGTTCTACTTTTACTGCTATTAAAGCATATGTTGATCATGTTTCTGTACAGTACGAGACGACTGGAAACAGGAGGATCCTCAGCTGATTGCAGAGACTCTCTTTGCCGTGACCAGCATGTTGAGTTTCACACGTCTCGCCTACATCCTGCCGGCCCACGAATCCCTGGGAACCCTGCAGATATCCATGGGAAGAATGATCGATGACATGATGAGGTCAGATCTCAGGGTTTGATCTTCGCAATCGCACGTCCAATATGCTTACAAGAGGAGAGTGGCTTTCATCAAATGTTTTTCTTCGTCTACAGGTTCATGTTCATCCTCATGATTATAGGAACAGCATTTTTGTGCGGAATAAACAACATATACGTCCCATATGTTGTTTCTGCACATCTTGGCAGGTGATTAATAACTTGCTTGCATGTAATTTCACGTGTTTGGTTGGAGATGAATTATAAATGTGTTTGTGTCTTGTATTCCTTTTAAGATTTAATGAGACATTTAACTTCCTCTTCTGGACCATGTTTGGAATGGCAAACCAAGAATATGTAGACATGCATAATTACGTTCTGGCTGAGTTTGTAGGAAGGATCTTCTACGGGATATTTACACTGCTCATCGTAATAGTGCTCCTGAACATGCTTATTGCCATGATCTCAAACTCATTTCAGAGGATTGAGGTGAGCACGTAGAGTATGAAGAATGATTTTAAATGATTTGGTAGAAATACTGTAGCTTTAGCGCTCAAAAATGAAAATTGCATTTATTGGTTTATGTCGTTTCAAACCTGCATTCCCACAGAAAACAAAAGACGACCATCCCTTTTTTTAAATGAGTGTTCATCGGAGGGGTCCAAGGCCCCATGACTTTTGTGCACTTGAACCAGGAATACACGCAAAAATAAACAAATAATGGATTCGAATTTTAAAAAAGTAACAAATCCTTCCCTCGTGGGTCAAATTGACCCCCATAGGAATTGGAATGCTTCAGTAGACATGCATAGACAAACCTAAAAATTCTCAAAGTTTAAACTAAAAAAGGCTAAAACTTAACCAAAAAATTCTAAATATGTATCTGAATGTATACTGAAGAGAAATGACATCAGGACCCAGAGGAACAGCTCATTTGCTCCAAATATAGCTATAAGGACATCTAGGGGCTAGAGTCATGACATATGTTACATTATTTTTTTCCCACAATAGGTCAGCAAAGACACCCAATGTAAGATATTTTTAACTGAATTAAAAGTTTTAGGCATGAAATTGTGTCATTTGAAAGAATGTGAGGAATGTGAATGTGAGGAATGTGCTAAATGTCTATTTATTGATTACATTTAGTAATTTAAAAGGTAAATAAAATTTAAAAAAGAAAAAAATTAAAAAAGAAAAAAAAATGCATTAAAAAATAGAAAAACAAATATGAAAATAAAATAAAATAGAGTTTCTGGACACACACACACAAAAAAGTATCAATTTAGAGCTTCGGGTCATTTTGACCCGTGAGGAAAGGATTTGTTACAAAACGCGAGGGAAGGAGGAGGGTTACGAATATTTACGTATCTTTTGTTCAAAACGCTTCTTCCTCTCAGGATGATGCAGATGTCGAGTGGAAGTTTGCCCGCTCTAAACTCTACCTCAGTTACTTCAGGGAGGGTCTAACTATGCCAGTTCCCTTTAATATCATCCCATCTCCAAAGGCTCTCTTTTATGTCTTAAGGTAGGAAAACTTAAGCGATGTCAAAACTTATATAGTGACTGCTTGATATCCCAGAGTATGTGAACTTCTATGAGGTTCTTCACCTTTAGGACCAGATGTAACCTTCATGTTCCTCACTGTTTTATGTAGAAGCATCTTCCAAAAGATTTGCTGTTGCTGTAAGAAGAAAGCCCCAGAATATCCTCCCATCACATCTGTGGTGAGTATTCGAGGGGGTTTTATAACTAGATACTCTATAACTCTTGGTTAAATTTGGCTGATGAAGTGTTTTTCATACTTTTTTTGCAGTCTAGCAACACCCTGAATAACAGCGGAGGTCAAGGTGAGGGCAGAGTGCCATACCGCCTGCAGGTCACCAAGGCTCTAGTGCACCGCTACATTGAAGCCGCACGCAGAGAGTTTGAAGAGAGCAAGCGGAAAGGTAGGTCATATTTTCGGCATCTCTGGGTAATAATCCAAAAGCATTAAGTATTTCAGGAAAGAAGAAAAGCCACATGAGTGACAAATACAGCATTAATAACAATTACCTGTTCAGGGTGCTGTGGCCTAGTGGTCAAAGATGTGTTCTAGTAACCACAAGGTTGTGGGTTCAAACCCCAGAAGGGGATCCTTCAGAAAGACAGAGGACCGGTCTCTGTAATTAAAGAATGGAATAAGTGTACTAGAATACAAAATGGATAAAAGTGTCTGATTATTAAATACTTACTTGTTTTAAGACAGTTAGGCTTCTTCCAAGCAACACTTGGAATGCATACAGTATCATAATTCAGGAAACACTCTGTAGTGCATACTAGAGCCAGGGCGCAGGAAGTAGGGGTGCTGCTTTCACAGGTGTATAAACGCATTTGTTTTATCAAGAAAAATAATACATTTTAAATCAATATACCTTCGGTAAGGCATTTCATTATAAAGTGTAAGTGGGCTACAAGTGTTGTAAGTAGGTTTTAATTTTACACGGTTTACTTTCTTAAAACTGATCTTGATCACACAAACAAGAGTGCACTGCAAAAAAAATAAAATATAATCAATAAGTTACGACAACATGTTTTTATAATGCTTTAACACATCAAAATAATTTATACAAGATTCAACTCAATTTTTAGGTCAGTTTAATGTAATTTAAGTTGAAATTACTTAACCAAGGTGAGTTTACTTAATTTAAGGCAGCAACTTTTTTTTATAGTGCCCCCAAACAGTATATTGCAAATGTGAAATTGGTTTTATAGAACATATCAAACAAGTTAATATTAAGTAACGTACAGTAAATGCATACAAAAATGTGTTTTTGTCAAACCTATCTGTTTTTACTCCTTCAAAGAAAATAGTTCCAAACAAAGCCACATCAGAAATGTTTCACGTCTGTGAGCAACATGTTTAGTTCTTGAATGAATCAATGTTTCTGAACAAATTGATCTGAATGAATGATTTAATGGTGTGTCTATAAGGCACGAGTTTCAGCTGCATGATTAAGAGTTAAAGGGATAGCTCACCCCCCCCCCCAAAAAAAATCTGTCGTATACTCACCCTCATGTCGTTCCAAACCCGTAAGACTTTTGTTCATCTTCAGAACACAAATGAAGATCTTTTTGATGAAATCTGAGAGATTTCTGTCCCTCCATTGACAGTCTACTCAACTACCACTTTTACGCTTCAAAAAGTTCAAAAAGAGATCAGAAAAACTAATCTGTATGAATTGAGTGTCTCTACAGAAAATTTTGGCCAATCCAAAACCAAAACCAATCGCTTTATAAGATGAAAAGACTGAATTTAGGATTTATTCACATGCGTTAACACACAATAAGTGACCGTAAAAGACATTTGTAATGATTTAGATATTTCAAAGATTTACAGTATATTTCAAATAAACTGTTCTTTTGAAAATTCTATTCTTCAAATAATCCTGAAAAAAAGGGTTGCTTTTCCATTATAAGTATAAATTATATTTTAAATAGCCTATATTAAAATTAAAATAAACGGTTATTGCAACATTCAGACTTTTTTCCTCACAATTGCGAGTTTATATCTTACAATTCAGAGAATAAAAGTCTGAATGGCTGGATACTTTTTTTTGCAATTGAAAGGGGAAAAAAATGTGAATTGTGCGATGGTTCCTTTTTTAATTTTACTCTGTGGCAGAAACAATTTATTTTAATTCGTCCAAATATTTTATAACATTACTATTTTACTGTATTTTTGGTCAAGTAAATGCAGCCATGCATAGGAGATTTGTTTAAAAAAAAATGCTAGTGTATCTCAGAAATAAGTGGTTATTTCATATTTTTAATCCAATTTTGTGTAAAAAAAACAAACAAACAAAAAAAAAATCTCGAAACTTCCAGTATAATGAAATGAGGCAAGAAAGAGTAGAAGACAAACACTTTGTAGTTGATCATCCAGGAATTGCATGCATATAAAATGCTTATTATTCATGCAGCAAGTAGAATGCTATTATGAACCTTGCCATTGTCTTTGCTACTAATTCCTGTTGTTGTGATGCTCAGATGTGGGGAACAGAATCACCGAGCTGAATAACGTTGTGGGCCGGCTGCACACCGAGATGAAGGACCTCCACCAGAAGCTGCAGTGGCGGCACAAAAGCCAGCCAGACCAGGCCAACATTCTGGGCAAATACATCATGGGGGCGAGAAACAATTTCCGTGACTTTGATAAGAATGAGGCCATGGGGTGTGAAAATACAGGTCTGCACATCAGTACACAGCTCGCAGAGGAAGAAGAGGAGGAGAAGAAAGGAGAGATGGTCTTAGAGGACAGGGAGGAGCCCGTGGAGCCCGTCCCAGGAGAAGGAACTGCTTCGGAGACTGCTAGCACTCCTGATGTATGAGAAACAAACACTGCCGTTCCCTGACAAAATATCTAGTAAGAAGTTTCTAGGTACATTCAAAGCACTTTGAATTACTGATCAAATTCGACATACTGTAGTCAGCATTAATATGTAATTCGTATCGTAATTGATATTTGAATTAAAACACCTAGACGGATTCATCTTTTTTTAATAAGATTAATGAGGTTTAGACGATGCCAAAAATATATGATAGATAAATACATTTGCTGAGTGCTCCGTTTTCTAATGGACATTTTCACAATGAAGGTGAAATATAAGAACCTTAAATGAAAATTACCAAAAATGAATACAACTTATTTTCACAAAATAAAAGCACTTGTCATGTTGATAGACGACCTCTTGTGTTATATTATGATTATCATTTTTTTTTAAAAAAGCACTTTCCACGAAAAAGATACAAATGAATGTTTTTGAAAGAAGTCTCTTCTACTCACCAAGGCTGCATTTATTTGATCAAAAATACAGTAAAAAACAGTAATATTGTTAAATATGTATGTAAAATGTTATTTATTCCTGTGATCAAAGCTGAATTTTCAGTGTCACATGATCCTTCAGAAATCATTCTAATATTATGATTTTATGCACAATAAACATTTCTGATTATTAATGTCGAAACCGGTTAATATTTTCATGGAAACAATGCTTTGATGAATAGAAAGTTTAAAAGAACAACATTTATTTGAAATTTAAATATTTTGTAACTTTTGTAATTCATTTACTATTTGGTCAATTTAATCCGTAAATATGAATGCATTAACTAACATGAACTAACAGTGAGCAATATTCTTGCAGCATTTATAAACCTGTTGATGTTAGTAATAAAAAATAAATTATATGTTAACTTCAACAAGTTATGATGTTCATGGTGCATTAACAGAATGTTACCAGATACAACTTTACTAAGATTAAGAAATGCTGTAGAAATATTGGTCCTTGTTAGTTTTACTACTGTAGTTAACTAATGAAACCTTAGTGTAAAGTGTTCCTATTTTTTTACCTTTGGAAAATATAACAACCGTGTGAAAAGCAACAGTTGGTAATACAAAATATAAAAAAAAAAAAAAAAACAGTAACACTTTACAATAAGGTTCATTTGTTAACATTAATTTATTAATAACATGAACTAACCATGAGCAATACATTTGTTAATCTTTGTTAATGTTAGTTAAAAATTACAGCGGTTCATTGTTTGTTCATGTTTGTTCACAATGCATTAACATTAATACAACTTTTGATTTGAATAATGTAATAGTAAATGGTGAAATTACCATTAACTCAGATTAACAAAAGCTGTAGAAGGATTCTTAGTTCATGTTAACTAAAGTAGTTAACTTGTTGTAAAAAGTGTTACCAAAAAAAGCTAATATTTAGTTTGAATTCCTGAGATGGATGAAAATAATTTTTGAAAGACTATAAGCACCTCCTTTCACTTACATTAAAGAGTTGCAAGCACCATTTTGTAACTCATTTCGTGGAAAGTGCCAAATGTTACTTGCTCCTTTAGTGCCTTTTAAAGTCAAAAACATCATCTAAAAGTTCAGCAATTATATATAAAAGCCAGCAAGGGACAAAGAGCGCTGAGGCAATTTTTCACAATGATTGAGGGCTTTAAAACACGTTTCTTTAGCTATTACATTGATTGAATCGTGTGCAGAGTCAAACATATTCCCTGAGCACATTATAAAAGCCCATTTAATAAAATGTCTTCACATTATGTACACTATGAATTAACCCATGAAATGCGTAAATTAGGACGAGACCCACGCTTCCAGAATGAGGGTTTCCCACAGAAAGCATGAGCTTATTTTCAAATGAACGCAGTGAGATTGCGGTCCCCTCATGATCCAGCACTTAACACTCCCTGTCACTGGGGATCAGTCAGCGTTTGGTGTTGTTTTTAATTAAGCGTGAGCTTCGGTGTGTGTGGCCGTGGGCACATCACATCGCAGCTTGCTACACACCTGCTGTTTGCATCAGAAGCCTGGGGAGTCCTCGCTCTCAGGCAGAGTGGCCCCCGCTGGGACACCGTACCTCCAAGAGTTTGCCTTGAGAGTTTGAGACACCAGAGTGGTACAGTCAGATGAAATTACGTGTCAGAAACAAGAAGCCAACAACTTCAATTGGAATTAAACTTAAAAATATTACTTTATTGAGAATAATTATTTTACGTGTCATGTTTTTTTTTCAGAAACACTGATGATTTAAGTGACAAAAATAAGGCAGAAAATGTAACTTTATTCAAAAAAGTACTTGTCCAATAAAACTTATTCACATTATATCCACTAGTTTATAAATAAGACTATGTTGTTTGCGCTAAAAAGTTAAGTCTACCTGAATAGAGATCGCTGCATTTTAAACAGCATTAGTTAAATGTGCTTCTTTTATAAAGAAATGTCAAATTATCCTGCTTTTTTAGTGCTGTCAAATCGATTAATCACATCTAACATCAAAGTTTATATACACACACACACACACACACATGCATATACACACATATTTATCTAGTATATATACATATGTAAACTTTTATGTTAGATGTGATTAATTGATTTGACAGCGTTCATTTTTTATCTCTCAATGACAAAAATGAGGATTAAAAAATATATATATATATTGTAACAGTACTTAAAGCCTTTATGACGCATTATAAAGGTATTCTAAATGTATCTTTTCATAAAAAAAATTGTAACCAAAGTTAAAATGCATTTTATTTACAGATTCCTTATTATATCTAAAATTGGTTTTCATGTGCTTTAATGCATTGTACTTTCTAAAGGTGTAAAAAATACTTAATGCATTATATATAAAGGCTTAAAGTAAAGCGTTACCAATTCTTCCTATTAAAAAGCAAAGGTTAACAAGTGCTTTGTGTGGAGGAAAAGCACTGAGTATAATAGTAAAAGTTATATCAATAGTTTCCGTCAGGATTCCTCCTCTTCCTCCCCCTGGGATTGGCTGGAAGCAGATGTTTGGTGGAGTGGTGTTTTCCTCCATTTAAAGAGTCCGAATGCAAAAGACAGGGTTCCTATTGCAGCCGCTGAAACTGTGGCAATGAGCTACAGGAACAGAGACGCTAGTGTAAACATCTACTTGTGAAAACGAGTCCCTCATCATTAGACATGAAGAGATGGATCATTATGATGTTAACACTGTAACGTCCCCATGAGGCGCTCATACAATTACACACTATTAAACCAATTAAACAACAAGGAGCTCATCCAGGCTATTTCTTTCTTTTCTCTTTTGTTGTTGACTGACTGACTTGTGTTATAATTACACTAAAACATCCATGATACAGGATGCTTTTGGACCAGTCACACATTCAGTCAACGTTTGTACTTTAAAGGGATAGTTCACCCAAAAATGAAAAAATTGTCATTACTTAATCACCCTCATTATGGTTGCAAACCTGTATGAGGGTCTCTTTTCTGTTGAACACAAATGATATTTTGAAGTTTTTTCCAATTATGGAAGTCAATGGGGTCCATCAGCTGTCTGGTTACCAACATTCTTCAAAATATCTTCTTTTGTGTTCAACAGGACAAAGAAACTCATGTAGGTTTGCAACAACATGAGGGTGAGTAAGTAAGACGATTTTCATTTTTGGATGAACTATCCCTTCAACGACAAAAAAATAAATAAAACACAGACCTTTACAGCAGTATCTTGATGTACTTGGAAAGATTGTAGGTGTGCGCTGATCAGTGCCAGTGTGCATGGCAGGTATGCATCGGTGCTATTGGTCTCTCTACATCTACGGAAAAAACATGGAGAATAAGACATACTGTAATAGGGAGGTTACAGGTATGACATCAGAACCCGGAAGTCTAATTCACCGCAGGTTCCTTCGAGATTTTCCTATGGGGGTTTATAATGGGGTTTTTCGATTTATGAGTAAAATAAAGCCTGTGGTAAACATGACGTGATGATACCCATTTATTTGACCCATAAATGGAAAACCCCCATTATAAAAACCCATAGGAAAATCTCAAAGGAACCAGCGGTGAATTAGACTTCCGGGTTCTGACGTCGTCCATGCACCGCTCTATAGCTTGTGAGAAACGTTATAATGGAGTCACCTGAAGAGTATAATGGCAGCCTGAATGTTTTGTGGTGATTGAGATGTTGTGTTACCTTTGGTACAGGGTGCTGAGAAGCTTCTGTCTGTCTGTTAAGTGAAGGTGGAGCAAATTAAGCTCAGAAAGAACACTGAACGGCAGAGACTCTCCGTTTTGGACAAGCAGGCCAAGATTATACCAACCCTGAGGAGACAGAAACGTGTATATTAAAATATGAACATATCAAATAAGAAATTAATGAATTAAAATCCAAAGAGAAAACAACCCTAACCAAAAACCACTACAATTTTTTTTTTAAGTAAACTGAACACCCCCCCCCCCCCCCCCCCCCGAAATCCTGAAAATAACTAAATCCTTAAAATAATTAAATAATATAGCTTGATAGAGGAAATCAATATAGCTTGTTAGAACAAACAAATAAATATGGCTTATTAAAACAAAATAATAAATAAAAATAAATTCAGCTTTAAATAAAAAAAGCTTGTTAGAACAAACAAACAAATATTGCTCATAAAAAAATAAAGAAAATAAATGCAGCTTGTTAGAAAAAAATAAAAATATATATTTATTATTATTAATTAAATAAATATAGCTTGTTAAACCAAAACATATATAGCTTAAATCAAACTAATAAAAAACTAAAATAAATCTAGCCTGTTAGAACAAATATAGCTTGCTAGAATAAACAAAACATTTCTGTTAATTTAAAACAAATATTTTTTTGAATAAAATAATATAGCTTGTTAAAAACAAAACAAACACAGCTGTTAGAATACATGAAATAAATATTTCTGTTAGAGTAAATACAGTTTTTTAGAACAAACAAATATAGCTTGGTAGAATAAAACGATAAACATTTATGTTAGGAGAAATATAGCTTGTTAAAACAAAAAAAATACAAGCTTGTTAGAATATATATATATATATATATATATATATATATATATACATTGTGTTAGAATTTCTTTTTTATCAATAAATAAACAAATAAATAAATACAGCAGTTTGGAAAAAAAAAAGTGTCAGAACAAACAAACAAACAAACATAAATACAAAAAGTGTGTGAGTGAGCTTATCTTTTCCCCAAATAATGACTTCAGATTTTTCGGTTATTAAATAACTATATGTCCTGACCATTCAACATTCGCTGACACTGGTACCTGTGGTTCGTTTTTGAGAGCTGCTTGCTTGTACATCTCTGCGGCTTCAGAAACCTCTTTTCTGCCCAAACCCTGTTCACCGTAGAACAGATCTCCCATTCTGATCAAAGCTGAGAGGAAAACACACTCATCACCACATGCAGTCACTGAAGCTTCAGCTACAGGGAGCACGAGAAAGAGCACACCACATCGAACCTCAGATGCCCTTCAGTTCACTGTGAAGACACGTGACTGCCCTGATTCCTCTTTTTAGATTCTACTGCAGGTATAGATTCGTATTAATAAGAATTAAAAATGGCTAAATTGCCCCTCCCAATATCTGCTGCTCTCCATTACACACCACTCTGTTTGTAAGGATGACAAAAACAGTTTCAAAATGTACATTTAAGGCTGGTCAACCTCAGCAGTCTTACAGTGCTCGTCAATGCCACAATTACTGAGACGGCCAATCAGATTAAAGAAGGCGGGTCTTATTGTGCACTGACGGCGAGAGTGAATTCCAGCGCAACGCTTTCGTTTTTACAGTGAAAGAGTGTATAAAATGCATGTAACTACATAATATTTGTCACGTTTTACTATAGATATGTTCAACGGCCGACAGTAATATACAGTGCAAACTGCTCAACTTTTATGGAATTTTGCCATTTTGCATTGCAAATATCCTATCATTTACATGATCCATGTCATTCATTAGTTTTGTGTTTTTGACATAAGACATACAAATAAGAGGGAACGTGTGCATATTTTCTTAAAATATAATTTGCAAAATAATTTAATGGATTACTTTACAGCTAGGCTACAATTAGACCTAGAACTCACGTTACCATCTTTATTACGTTTTTTTATTCCTTAAATCACTTAATCATTAATTATTATACACACACACTCACTCTCTCTCTTTCTCATGTGTATACACATATAAAATGAAAAAAAAAATATTAGTATATTAATCATAAATTTGTTTAAATTACCATAAGGAGCTGGAACTTGAGTCTGTATCGACATGTTGTAATATCTTAACATGCAGTGAGTCACCAGTGCTGGATCCAAAGAGCCCTGTAAAAGATTTAAAACATCTATCAAAGCCAATCGAGTGAATGTGTTCATCTGAATCTAAAAGCAAGTGTTTAGAACGGACTCACTGAGTTGAGTTCACAAAGGTACGCCACATTAAACTGAGCAGCTTCAAATCCACTCTCTGCCGCACTGAGATAATAAATCAAAGACATGATCCTGCAACAATACGAGAGAGAGAGAGAGAGAGAGAGAGAGAGAGAGACAATAGAAAGTGACCTTTGCAACATCCTTTTCTAATGTAAATGAAATCTAAAAGGATTCTCTTATTGTAATTTAATATTATGATAACTATACATTAATATCTGCACTCAAACAAAAAGGTTTACCAGTCTCCTTTGAAATAGGCATTCAGCCCGTTCCTCAAGACTGTTCCCAGATATCCATTCTGTTCAGATGCCCATTTAACCCAACTAAAGTCCAAAGAGAAAAAAATAAATAATGCAAATCCTAATAGCGCTTTATACAATACAGATTGTTTCAAAGCAGCTTTACAGAGATCACCAGGAAAACAATGGAGTCAATGACACAAATAGAGTTCAATTCAAACGCAAAGACAAAATGTAAAGTAGTAATACTAAGAAAGAATGCCACC
This sequence comes from Meda fulgida, assembly GCA_030578275.1. Taxonomy (NCBI): domain Eukaryota; kingdom Metazoa; phylum Chordata; class Actinopteri; order Cypriniformes; family Leuciscidae; genus Meda; species Meda fulgida. The sequence goes on from CM060630.1 coordinate 12,008,571, forward strand.
AGGGGATTATGGGTAGCCGAGGCATCATGCCCATTCACACGTGCACACTAAGCCAATTATGTTAAGTTGCATGAAGAGTTGATAAAGCTTGGGTCTACCTATATCTACAATAAAAATGTTATATAATATTATTTCGAGTTACATACAGAACAGCGTCTGCTGGGCGTCGAACAACTTGGCCGGGGATCCCATGAATCCAAATATCAGCCAATTCAATGCCAGCGCTTAAGAGTCCTCTCTGGGCTGACTTCAAGTAGTACTTATATGCCTTAAACTGATGAAAAGGCAAAATCATAGTTAAAGAAAAACAATATCACAAGTCTTTATTTGATTAATACAATAGGTTTTAAAAGCACATCGGCGTGCGAGTGGTTACCTGGTCGGCAGGTTCTCCGGGATAAAGGCCCTGTGAGTAGAAAACTCCCAGATTCATGGCAGCATCGGGGTGACCTTTGGCATCAGCCTGTTCCCACAGATGCACCGCCTTCTCGTAATCCTTCTCGTACTGCTCAAAGTACCAGCCCAGAGCTGTGAGAGCGGGAACAGACCCCTGCGGGACGGCAAATCACTGAAAGGGTGTCTATTGAGTGACATACAGTCAATATCTCGGTAAACAAAGAAATACATGAGCGTCTATTACATTCAGTAACATAACTAAACAGTGTGCATAAACTAATCAAACTGTTTATTTTTTAATGCCAAATTAATTCAAGATAATGATAATTAAAAGGTAAATTGGTCTAATTTGAATTAGAAAATATCGGAATATCTACAACTACAGTAACTGCTAGATGGTCAAACTACCCTAGTGAAAAATAAATACACCAAAATCCATTTGAATTGAAATACATTTATTTTAAGCTATGTATACTACAAAAACATTGACATATTTATGTACTTAATATAAATACCATGCAAATGTACTTTTGGAATATTAAACTGATATACTTAAAATCTGCTAAATGAAACAACTAATTTTGTACTTAATGCACTTTAGTTGGACCTCATCTCCATTTCTGCACACTTAAAGATATACTTAAGTATATTTGATTGTGCTAAAGTGGAACTATTGCAAGTATGCTTTATGTAAATCTTGCATTTAAACACTGATATTATACAGAGATCATACTGTCCTTACTAATAGATTAGATAGAATAGATTTATATTAAGAAATGTGCATTGTGTAATACAATTTAATTATATATCAGTAAGTGTCAAGTGATATGTCAGTAAATATGGTAATGAATTTGTAGTATACTTAGTATGAAAGAAATGCATTCGAAATCTCACTACGGTAGTTCTTAAGATGCAGTCTTGACCCAGTCTAAACAAATTTAGATGTACGACACCGCAATACATACCTGTTCTACTGCTTTCTTCAGGAATGTAACGCCTTTCTGAACATCTTTTGGAACTCCTTGACCCTGTTAATACAAGCAAATATGATATTAGTACGCCTGGTTTAGCTTTCTCTTCAGCAGTATTCACCTTAAATGTTTTGCAAGACTGCCCTCTGCTGGCCAAATCAGATATTCTTTATGAACCATCACATTCTGAAACATATGATTCAGGATTGCACATAAGATCAGAAACAAAGATATAAGGTCACTGACCGTAAGGAGCACAATGGCGTAGTCGTACATGGACACGGGGTCATTGAGTTTGATGGCTCCTCTTTCATAGTGCTTCACTGCTGTCTGAATGTCTGGAGACACACCTTGCTGACCCCAGAATAACATACGACCCATTGCTTGCTGAAGAAGAAAACAAACAGACCTTTTCAGCAAGGACGTATTAAATGGACACACATTACAGTGGAATACCATCTTCTAAGATTCTGTGCATTTGATTTGTTGTTGGATGTGAATTGTAGTACCTCAGCCTCAGCCACTCCACTTCGTGCCTGCAGCTTTAGCCAGTGAAATAGATCGTCGTTTTCATTGGTTTGGGCCTTCAGGGTCTCTTCATCATTTAAACGGATCAACTCAACAAAAGTCTACAGAGAAGATGAAATGTTATTTAGAAAGCCATTGAAACTGCCTTGCACAACACATAAAGTGTAAAGGAGGACTACTTCTGGCCTTATTGTTAACACATAAGGATTTTTGGTAAGGATACACTTTAAAGTGTAATTGGATTTTTATATTAATCTAATTTCATAATGACCTTAAAGGGTTAGTTCACCCAAAATCTAAATTCTGTCATTAATTCCTACCATCATTTCGTTCCAAACCTGTAAGACCTTCGTTCATCATCGGGACAAAAATAAAGATAGTTTTAATAAAAACAGAGCTTTCTGTGCCTCCATTGACAGCTACGCAACTGACAATTTCAAGGCCCAGAAAGTAGTAAAGACATCATAAAAGTAATCCATGTGACTCCAGTGGATTAACCTCAATTTTATGAATTAATTAATAACAGAATTTTTATATTTGAGTGAACTAACCCTTTACAAAGGTATTGCAGAAGATGTTATATTAAAATGTAAAGCCAAAAAAAAATGCATCAATTAAATAAAGCATATCCATTCAGTCTAATGTCTTAAGACATAAGACATTTGCAATGTTTTGTTGTGCCTTACAGCCTTATTTTTATCTGTTAAATTCAATTTTAATAAAGGAGACAACTTAATTTATCCACTCATAATACTGGATGTAATGTATGAAGACCTTAAAGGAACATGATGTTTGAAAAAAAGAAAACTATGTTATGGTTCTCTCGTAAAGGTATTGCACTTTTCCAAGACACATTGCTTTCTCTCGGGAAAAGTAATGCATTCCATTGAAAAACATTAGATGGGTCCTAATTTGCGTACTTATGCACTATTCTATGCCGTTTTGTAGTATGAATAGTGCGAGTACGTTCACATTGAAAATTCCAAAAAGAAAAAGGCCATTTTAAATGCCCACATGATACACATAATTAGCCTAAAAAACAGAGGTGTGGAATATTGGACATGCATGCACTCAACTGACGCAGTTTTAATTACGCAGCAGGGGGGAAGGGCCTATACAACTTGGATGTTGAATGACGAAATAAGTACAGATTTATTTGTTATAGATAAAAGTCTGTAATTGGCCTTTGCAAAGCAAAAACAAAAAACGAAACAAAAAAAAAGCCTTTTACTTGCTGTGGGGTGGGTTTCTTCTGATCAATGCTGGTTTGTCTCGCAATATTAATGTAATAAGCATAGGAAAGGTCACGGTCAGGGGTTGTCTCCAGGTCACCAACATGGTGCATGTGCCCTAAACGCAGAAGTGACAATCTCCAGTCCTTCTGAGCTGCCAACAGGGACAACAGCCAAGCCTGCAGTGCCACAGATCAGGTTACATCTTAATCGGCTAATTCTTATTCACTTTTTTTGTATTATACGACAGCAACATAGTGTCGGCCCAGATACGGGCCACACGTGGATTCCACTCGTACCAGATGTGGGCCGGATCTGGGCGACACCATGTTGCTGTCTGGATCATATTACAATCACACACGCAAGATTAATGCCGGAGTGACCTGATCACCACATTACCCCAAAATACACACCTTGTATGGCTGTCTCTTGACTCCGATTCCACTGCTGTAGAGCACAGAGGACAGATGCAGTGCTCTATAGTCTCCCAAGCAGCCAGACTGCAGCAGGAAAGGCATCATCCTGGTTATAACCTCCACACTGTGAGCTGTACTGATTTTACGGAGGACTAGAGCATACAGCATCCTTCCCACTGCTGTAGCATTCACCCTGCCTATAATAGAGGAAACAAAAGCACAAAAGTACATTATTGTGGCAGCGGCTTTTGCAGATCAGAATCAGGCTGAGATTTATTGCCAAGTATGCTTAAACACGAGGAATTTGTCTTGGTGATAGAAGCGCCAGTGCACAGAGAGAATGACAGAATGACAAGGCACAAAATAAAAATAAAAATAAAATAAGTAAATCAAAAGAAATGTGGCCTGGGTAAAGAAACTTTTCTTGTGTCTGGCTGTTCTAGTGCTCTGTGGCGCCGACCAAATGGCAACAGTTGAAAAGAGGAAGTGGCCTCAGTGTGAAGGGTCCAGAGTAATTTGATCCCCTTTCCTCAATCTGGATGAGTACAGTTGTTGTAGAGTGGGAAGGGGAGTACCGATTATTCCCTCAGCAGTCCAGGCTGTCAGTTGTAGTCTTCCGAGGTCTGATTTGCTAGCTGAGCTGAACCAGACAGTTGAAGTGCAGAGGACAGACTCAGTGACAGCTGGGTAGAAATGTGTCAGCAGCTTTTGCGGGAGGTTTTATTTCCTCAGTTGGTGAAAGAATTACAACCTCTGCTGGGCCTTTTTCACAATGGAGTCTATACGAGTGTCCCACTTTAAGTCCTGAGAGATGGTAGAGCCCAGGAGGGTTCATGATGGAAAGCGGAGGAGTGCTGGGGTCGTCCTCCTGAAGTCCACTATCATCACTGGCCCTGTCCCAAATGGCAGAATTCATGTGCACTTGCAGTATGTGGACTTACAATGGCCGCTATGTCTGTTAAGTCCACTAGACCGCAAGGTGTCCCATTTGCCATTTTAGGTTTCAGAGGGGTGCTCACGCATGCCCCCTTTGCGGCCGACATGCGCCCTTGATTCGCACTTTCGATCTCACAAGCCCACGAGCTCCGCAGCAGACTTCAACCCAATAGTCAAAGTGGAAATACTGTACGTCATGAAAAGTGTGGACTAGGAGGAAGATTGTGAGGGCTTAGGGTTCAATTTGGACCAGTTTTGAGCATGTTCGGCTCCAGGTTGTTGTGACCACACGAGACAGCCAGCTGTTCATCCGCTCTTCTATAAAGACTCGTAACAATCTTGGATGAGGCCGATGACTGTGGTGGCTGTAAACTTTAGGAGGTTAACAGAGGGGTATTTGGCAGTGCAGTCATTTGTGTAGAGGGAGAGAAAACACATTTGTGGAGCACCAGTGCTGAGTGTGCAGGTATTGGATGTGAATTTTCCCCATTCTCTAGGGATGCTGCCTGTCTGTCAAGAAGTTGGTGATCCGCTGACAGATGGAGGTACAGAGAGCAGAGTTAATCATGCAAGGATCCGGTTTGTGGACTTCAGCTTGTCCTTCAGCAGTATCATCCCAAACCTCTTCCGGTCCAAAGTCCCTGGTTTGTCAAGATTTTGCAGGATGTAATGCAGTCCCACGCTGACAGTGTCATCCTGTTTGTCCGATAAGCAAACCGAAGGGGGGTCTAGCAAAGGTCTAGTGATGTCCTTCAGGTGGTCCAACACTCATCTCTCAAATGACTTCATGACTACAGACATTAAAGCATTAAAGTCTGTAGTCATTCATTCATGTGATCTTGGGTTTCTTTGGGATGGAGTCCCTTTCTTTCTTTCAGTGGAGCATTTGAAGCATGAAGGAACTTGTCATCCATCTTCACCCAGATTTCTGGAGCGATGCAAGCTGGTCTGCAAAGACTTTTAGACAGGTGGGTGAGACATTGTCTGGGCCTGGTGTTCCCCTGATCTTCTGTTTCCGGAAGACCCAACATACATTCTCTACACAGAATCTAAGTGCAGGTTGAGTAGTAGGAGCACAGAGACGGGGGTTAGCAGGAGGTGTTGATGGTTTTGCTGAGAAAAAGTCAGAGTGGTTGTGGGGTGCGGCACAGCCTATCAAACTGACAATAGAACTTATTCAGGTCATCAGCCAGTTGTTGATTCCCAGCAGATTTAGGTGGTGTCTTGTGACGTCTTTCAGGCCTTTCCACATTGATGCAGGATCGTTTGCTGGAACCTGTTTTCAACTTTAGCTACATAACATTTATCCAAAGCGACATTGCATTTCAAGGTACACATTTTACATTTTTATCAGTTCTTGCTTTCCCTGGAAATTAAACCCATGACCTTGGCATTGCAAGCGCCAACGCTCTACTGTATGAGCTGCAGGAAAACTTCTCAGAGTAGCTTCTCCTGGCTACTTTTATGTCCTTTGTCAGTGTTTTTGGCCTGTTTATACAAGACTCTGCCCCCACTTCTATAGGCATCTTCTTTGAATTGGTGAAGCAGTTTGATTTTTGCAGTGAACCATGGTTTATCGTTGTCATATGTTGAGTTAGTCCTGGTGGGAATGCACATGTCTTCATATAAACTGATTTCACACAGTATCAGTAAAATCATCTGAAATCAGTGGCTCCATCTTCAAAACACTCCAATCAGTGCAGTCGATGCTCTGGTGGTTACCAGAATATTGCTATAAGATTGCTAAGGTTTAAGTATCAGTGCCATGGAGTTTCTAAGGGGATCTGAGTCTGTGCCTGCCGAAAAAACATTTTAGATCAATCTAAGGTGGTTTTCTGGTCCCCCAGTTCCAGCTGGTCTGTAGACTGGTTTTAGAGGAGATTTGGACTAGGAAAAACCAACTAAATCCATTTAAAACCATCTTACCTTCTTTAAGCTTTTTTTTTTTTTTCTCACCAGGTATGATATTCTAATTTCTAGATATTGCTTGGGTTCCTCCATTACATTTATGGGATTGTATTGTCCATAAAATAAAATAAAAAATCAACACTAATTATAAGTGGGCTACCTTTAAACAATTTGAGGTCAGCAAAATATTTTTGAAATAAAGTATTTTATGCTCATGAATTTCTTTGATCAAAACTACAGTAAAAACAGTAATATCTTAATATATATTTTAAAATGTAATTTATCCACGTGATGGCAAAGCTGAATTTTCAGCATCATTACTCCAGTCTTCAGTGTCACATGATCCTTCAGAAATCACTCTAATATTTCTTATTATCATCATCAATGTTGAAAACATGCAGCTGAATATTTTTGAGGAAACAGACTTTTTTTCAGGATTCTTTGATGAATAGAAAGTTCCAAATAACATTTATTTGAAATAGAAATATTTTGTAGCATTATAAATCTTCAGTTTTAATCGATTTAATGCATTCTTGCTGAATAAAATGAGTAATTTCTAGAAAGAAAAAAAAACTCTTACAGACCCCAAACATTTGAATGGTAGTGTATATAATATGAAAACTTGATCTTCCATCAATAAACTGTTTAAATATAATCTTACCATATTTCTGTGACAGTAGTTTGGTCAACTGTGCAACTTGGCGTCTGTAAGGATTTGCCTGAGATTCAAAGAACATGGATTGCTCTGTTGAGTTTACTGTACTGTGATTCAGCAGCAGTTCTGTGTATGTGTCCAAACAGCTGTCTGGAATGTGAACATACATACATAATTGTAGACAATGACAAAAATACATATTTTGATCTCTAGCACTGGCTAGTGGACCACTTGTGGTACTTACCTGACAGTCTCTTTAAAGTGAGCGAGTGACTTGGCACAGAGAGGAAAAGCTCAGATTTGAAATTTTGACAAGACTGGAACCATCCAGTGATATTAACCTTTGATATGACATGAGGAATGTGAATCTCATCCTGTGAAGATGTAAAAAATCATGCTTAGCTGTTAAAATTGTATACTGTGAATGCAATGTAAGTCGCATTGGATAAAATTATCTTTATATAATATAAAAACATCATATTCTACCTGGTCAGCTGGGAACCCCTGTATGCGATAGAATGTAGTCGGTCCATAATATCCTTCAATCCCCTGTGTGAATTTACCTCCACCAATCACAAAATAGCCGTGCGTGTCATCCAACATGATGTTCATGCCAAATCTGCACAAAAAAAAGATCTTTCTTATAGCAATGACTGTGAAACTTCAATATTACTGCTTTAAATGAAGAATCTTACATGTGCTCATCATCTTTCATATAAGATTTTTGCAGTCCGTTAGTACATGCAATAGACACTTTTGCCTACAGGAGAAGAAACATATGATAATGAGTTTCAAATATGAAAGTACAGTAGCATTTAGAACTAGAACAGTGAGCCAAACCACAGTAGAGAGGTGTACAAATGCTATTGTAATTGACCATTATAACTGGCCCCTTTTGTGCCACCAACTAAGATCATTCAGTACTGTGTACACATCACACATTTTATTACACACACACATCCAATCACAAGCTCACCATTCGTCCCAGAATCTCCAGGTTGATACGACACCACTGATGAAGAGGAACCTTAAACGATGAAAGGAACGCTGATGAGCGCCCCGCATCTCCATGCACCTGGACGTGAATCTTACCTGAACGAATCGGACAAAGCTAAAGTCTGTAGTTGATCAAAACCAGAAATGAGTGAGAGTGATCCGAGACTGTCACAGCCTTACCAGTGTCAGTGAGGAACAAGGTAGGGGTGGCATAATTATTTTTCACGTCAATGTGGTGCAGAAGTCCACATAAACGGTTACTGCAAGGATTTGTCAATAAAACCCAGAGAGATACGGCACACCTAAAGAGTCAGAATCAACAATAACTCAGTTATTCTGTCTTTTAAATGACTAAACTTAAGCCTGGTTGGCAAATAAGTAGAAATGCTCTCACCAGGGATAATAGATAGATTTGATTCGCAGGCCTTCCAAAAGTTCATTTCTGAATTTCTGGAGGGTTTTGGTGATGCCATAACGCTCACCAGTGGAGGCATACAATGTGGAAAGAAGAGACGCCACCTCTTAAAGGAAAAGAAAAGAGTGTTAAAACATAAGATACATTAACACAACACGTTTAATGATTAACCTTGCAAATAAAAAGACTAAAAAAAAAAAAAAAAGAAAAAAAAAAAAAAAAGGATAGTATTGTGCCGTTGATGCATTGTTGCTTAAGTGTCCAAATACTATTTGGGTCATCTGTGCACAATGATACAGAATGATTCATATATAATTTACATGAAACCCCAGGTACTTAAAATAGTACCATAACAATGCAATTACAACGAGTTCCAGGTACATGCCCAATGGTAGTACCGTACTATAATACCATTTTGTTCCGCGCACTGTGGCATGCCATCTCCCCTGACTCTCCAGAGCAGATCTGTGTCCCAGTTGGCACAAAGCAGGTGTTGTTTGAAGGGTCGACTCAGTGGTGAGTGAACATCGAGGGGAACCGTGACACTGGCTCTAAAAAGCCTGCCCGGTCCGGTGGATTCATCAGGGCCGATCCAACCTCGCAATAAACAGCTGAGAACCCAGTCAGAACTGCGTGTTATCCAATCAGGCCGGTACACAAGCCAGTCAGGAAAACTCACGACCACCACTCGGGTTCTGCCACGACCGGGCTCGCAGGTCCAGTATTTGTGAAAAACAACTAAGGTAGATCCAGAATCGAACGAAACCAGAACCTGAACGTGAACTTCGGACGACTCATAACAGATGTAGTGAACGCGTAAAGGACAACTGGAGACTGGCGCGTCAGGTGCGTCGAGGAAAGCCACAATACCTGTGCTGGATCGGCTCAGACAGACAGTCAAAGGCATCTGGTTATAAACAAATAAAATACATTTAATTATTGATGTAAACTATTAGTCTACCTCTAATTTGCATTTGAAATGTAGTACTGTAGGCTACTTACAGAAACAATTACATGTAAACACAACCAATAAAAACTCCAATCTCCCATCATTCGTCTTCAAAAACCAGCAGCTATCAGAAGATTTGGATTAAACGAAACTTAATTAAAATTAACACACAGACGGGGATATTATTGCGCTATTTGGCTGGTTGTCATATCCGCGTCCATAACCGTTGCAGTTCAGGATTTCACGTGATCAAATGCCAAAGCAGGTACCCGATCCCGGGATAGCATCCTGTTTGAGCTTCAGGTGGAAGAGTTTAAGCAAACAGAAGGGACAGTTCCACCCTCTAATGCAAATCTAGCGTAGGCTACTCATGAATAATTCTCGTGATTAAGCGCTATGATTCTGGCCTGCCTGTAATTCGAATTACAATATATGTGTAGTGTAAACCGAGAATAAACTCCTAATGCAATCTTAAAATGATGCTATGACTGTGACCTATGCAGAAATGCTCATGAATGTTGCACATTTCAGAATTAGCTCAGTTTATTGACCACGCCCTATCGGAAGTTGAAAAAGAAAAAGAAAGTGGAATTTATTGAATTACAATTCAGAGTGATAGGCCTAGATGAGTCCGTCTCCCAACTTTCTTTTTGGGGGATTGTGGTCATGCAGCTACTTTTTGGAGAAACATGTTTGTTTGTACACATCTCTTATTTTTTGTTGTATAGGCTACGGATGTTTTATTCATTCATAATGTTGACACATTTGTTTCTTTTAAAAAAGTAGCCCATTTTCGAATAAATTACTTTTCTAGCGTTTTTTGTCGTTTGTCTACGAAGCCCCTATTTATTTTTTTATTTTATTTTTTTTGTGTAAAAATGTAAAATATTATATGGCTATTATTTCTACTTCCAGCAACATCAAAGACTTAAAATCCATCTGAAATCTGAATGTGAACAATGTATAAGTATGCATTTTTATAATATAGTTTACCATGCTGTGTATAAAAAAGGACTGGTGAGGCATCTTTTTTCTTTATTGTTTTTTTTTTCTTTTGTTGTGAACATCTGTTGGGAGATTAAAAACAAATTCAGAGAAATTCAGAAGATCATTGCATTCTGTAAAATTAAGTGTTTTCCCACCCTCGTCCATTTGTTTACAACTGTATAAATAAAGTATTTTCATGTGACAACAGATAATTTTACATGTACATTTTCAGATAAGGCTGGATTAACGGGATAGTTCACCCAAAAAATGAAAATTCTGTCATTACTTACCCTCAAAAGGTTCCAGACCTGTATGAGTTCTTTGTTCTGTTGAACACAAAATAATATATTCTAAAGGATGCTAGTACCCAGACCATTGACTTACATATTGGGACAAAAAAAATAAAATAATAATTATGGAAGTCAATGGCTACTGTCAACTGTCTGGTTACCAACATTTTTTTTAAACCATATTTTGTGTTCAACAGGACAAAGAAACTCATACAGGTTTGGAACAACAGAAGGGTGAGTGAATGATGACAATTTTCATTTTTCCCTTGAAGAAAATAATTCAAAGTTTCAAAAGACAGACACAGATCTGTAGAATACAATAAAATGAATAATGGAGATCTCACTATTTTTAAAAACGTTTTATTGCTTACATGCAGGAGTGCCATAAAATTTGAAGACAACAGTTTTGAACGTTACAGAAGATGCAAAATTTTCCTTTGTACTTTGTTTCACCTCTCTCTGTACAGTATAGGGATAAATAGCTCAAACGGAGAATCGAACAGGGATATCTAGCAAAGTCTAAAACAGCTGTCTCCTCCCTCTCCGTGTTTGAGAACTGATGTTGAGAACATGCATCAACACAGTGAAGTGCAGTTTACTGGATAGTTAACGGACGCGCGCGCACTGACATACACACTGACAAAAGAGCTTCTTCGTGCAAAAGAGGCACAGATGAAACTGATACATCTGCATGGTTTTATACCTGTTAAAGACTGATTGGTTGATATACATTAGAATGTGGTCTTGTACCATCTTTAACAAGAAATGCTGAAGAAGTTTCGTGCAGCACTGCTTTGGTTTGCCTCCAGGTTAGTGGATACATTGGACCTTCGAAGCCTGTGGGTAAAAACTAAAAAAAAAATGCATAGTGACATCCCTCACCATGTCTTTTTATTCTTAACCCCCTCTCTTTTTCAGAAAGTGTGCTTGTAATTTTCAGTCCTCAGGGATAAAAACAACGTTTATCTTAAAGTGAACATGTAAACCACAAGAAGAACAGATAGTGGTCTCCACTTCCTCTGAAAACGCAGTGGTAAAATCAGTGTGCCTTAACATTTCTCTGTTAAAAGGCAAGTCACTCCATTCTAACAGCAACTGCGTGTGGTCCAGCCTGCTTCAAAACGTTATAAAAGAGCACCCGAAATCAAAGATTCAGGGGAGTTTTATGACCTAATAAAGGGAACAAAACATTTCTAAGCTCTGTCTCAAACATGTCAGAAGTAGTAACTCCCACCACAATTTGGATAATATGACCTTATTGCAAGACTGTCCAAAAACAGTTATTGCAAAACTGAAATCTGACCTTCGCGAAGTGTACATATTTCCTGGACGGTGGCTTTAGTTTGGCACTTTGATTACAAGACGACTGATGTAATTTGAACAAAGTGAGGTGTGCATTCACCTTGTGATCTCTTGGGAGCTTGGATCTTGGTTGATGCCACCAGAAACAGTCAGCAGACAAGGGCAAGGTTAATTGTAAAAGCTCAAAAAGCATTAATGTGCGTATTCATAAGCCACCTTTTATTTGCCAAATGATTTGGAATGATCCACAAAGATCAAATAATCTAATCACTTAATTATTGTACATCCCAGAAATCCCTGAAGCCTTGGAGATACGTTCAGTGTCTTGATTTGTGTAAAAGCTTTAAGTGCGTTTTCCAGCATATTCTTAATTATCTTTACAAAACTGACAAATCAACATTTAGAAATAGTGCAAAATATTTGAGGGGAGTTTCACACTGATAGTTCAGCCCTTTTACTGTTTCTCTGACCATCGACAAACATTGACCAAAGAAGTACCGTTAAACATTCAGCTGACAATTCATTTTAACTTGAAAGACAAAGGACTGTGCTTATTGAAATGAAATAATCAGGCTATTTTGCATTTTTAAGCAAAGGAGAACAAGAACCAAGCAAACATCTAGGAGCATTCAAAGTTCAATCAAACAAAGGCGAAGACATGCAAACTGATATGGATTATACAAGGAAAGAATTCCATTAGAGGGAAGATTCCTTTGAAAGTCTGGCACTTTCTCCTGCTGAATAAATAGTTACATTCCCCAAAAAATAGTCCACCCCGTTCCACTGGTGTTTCACACCCAAACCCAAAATCATGCTTGTTCCTAAGTGTTCCTCTGAAAAAGCAAACATTACAATAAAGACCTTGGAAAGGTGTTTGGTTGTGCCGTAACTTCTGACCGGAAGGGAGGGAAATAAATCAAAACATTTATAACAATATGACAAAAAGAAATGTAATGTAAAAATTAAACAGTTGTCCAGTTGTCTTATTTCTTCTGTTTTTTGAAGATCTTGAAGGTGTGTTTCTTGCGACTGGCAGCAGAGTCAGTGTCTTCACCTGTAGAGCCGCTGTCCTCTTCTGGGGGGCTCTTTTTCGAGGAGATCTGGGGTATGCGGTTTCCAGCCTTCACCTCCGTCAGTCCAGTGGGGGACGGCGTGTCGGGTTCAGTGGAGTTTGGGCTTAAGGAGCGTGAGGATTCTGACATAGACATCACCGCCTGAGAGCTAAGGATCTCACTCATACTGGCAGATTTCTCAATGCCATACACCTTCTTCATTAATATGGGACTATCAGATCCTCCGTCGAGAGATACGCCCCCATCGTGAACTCTGTTGCCTCCATTGTGGGTGTGAGAGTGGGCTCCCTCTTCAGAGCGTGAGTGGGGGCCATAGAGGAGTGAAGTGGGCTTCACGGGGAAGGATTTGGAACTGTAGGACAAGCGTAGCTGTTCGCCGGTCTGGGATATACACAAAGAGGAATCGGAGTCAGAGCGATTCAAGTCCCTGTGGAGGAAACGATGAAATTAGCATTGGGAAAAGTGAGATATCAGACCAGTCCAAAATCTGCAAGTTGTAAAACCCTCAGCGAGTGAAGCAGGCAAAAAAGTCAACATTTTCAAGCTCAAAAGTTGTCCAAACTGAAGCACAACATGCCAAGACTTAACTACCCAGAGCTAAAGAAGTGCAAGCTACACACAGAGCAGGGGTGTCCAGAGTTTAGCTGCAACTCCAAGTAGACACACCTTAACCAGCCAATTATGGTCTTCCAGAGAACTAGAAACTTCCAGCAAGATGTATTGGTGCAGGCTGGAGCTAAACTCAGCAGGAAGGTGGTCCTCCAGGAACAAGATTGGACACCACTGGTACAGAGACACCCAACATCAAGGGTGTCCAATTCTGCTCCAGGAGGACTAGGGTACTGAAGAATTTAGAACCAACCTCAAACCAGCACACCTGAACCAGCTAATCAAGGTTTTTAGGATTAGTAGAAACATCCAGGCAGCTGTGTTGTGGCACGTTGAAGCGAAACCAACTCCAGTCCTAGAGGACCGGTGTCCAGCAGACTTAAGTTCCAACCCTAACCCAACACAAGCTTATTGAAGTCAGTGCACAGATTTACTTGCAATTTACAGACAATTGTGTTTAACTAGAGTTGGAACTAAAGTCTCCAGGACACCGGCCTTCCAAGACTGGAGTTAAAGAGACCAGGGCATGCATGTGTGAGAATGGTTCAAAATAAGGTGCAAATAGTGTAAGAACAGATTAAGCAACCAGGTAGAATGTCACAGGAAGTTCTAAGCTGCAGTGTCATGAACTGTAGTGAGTATAGCCTATTACAGCAACAAAACCCACGAGTAGTGATTCACCACAAAATGTAAAGAGTGAGGTAAAAGATTTCTGTTAAGTGATTTGGAAGAAGTCCCAAGATCATGCCAGGTGAAAAGCACAAAACAAGCACAACAGAATGAAGCAATACCCATAGCTGGCGCAACGGTGTGGGCGCTCTGGGCTGGCATCATATGGGAGATCTGGGATGGTGTCCATGGGCTGGAAATATGAAGAGTGATAGTGGGATGCATGAGGGGCATTGGCAACGGAAGAGGAGTGGGGACCGTGGGATGAGGCGACAGAGTAGATAGAGGAATGAGACATGGCTGAGGAAAGCGGAGGCAGTCCCAGAGAGTCGAACTGCCCGAAAGGTTGGCTGTGCGCCTGGCGTAGCGCTGTCCTAGGTCTGGATAAGTATGAGCTACCCTCCCCTTCCTGCCCACAAAGTGCAAGACAACTCTCTACCAACCTCTGCGAACCCAGGGCCAGCTGCGGGTCAATGTGGCGTTGCCGGAGTGACATCATACTGGGAGCTGTAGGGGCACATAACAATAAGGTCACTCAGAGAAACGATTCAGAGCATGCAGGCATTGAAATAACGTGTGATGGGTGGCAGGCTGGAGAAGGTGAAGCAAGAAACTTTGTGCTAAGAAGGAAAAACATACAGGTGTGTTCAGGTTCAATGGCTTTTCTCAGAAATAGACACAAAAGGGAAGTTGTGGACAAGTGTGGACAAGTTTGGACACTAACCAACCATTCATTAATTTCTTTGTTGCATTTCCAGTTTCCTGTTGAAATTGCTTAAGGTGATGAATTCCTAATGTTACAATATACGATCCAAATGCTTCCGTATTGGCCTCTATTCCACAGAGGCATTTATTAAACTTTGCAAAAAAAAAAAAACTGTCCAATAACAATGTGTTTTTTGAAAATTGAAGTCAACATGAAATACTGTTCATGACCCATTTTACTTCCATAATACATTTCAGAGCAAAACAGAATATTCCGTGAGAAAATGTACCATAGAAGAATGTTTTATTCATCAGGATTTGATTGATATGACTTCAAGTCCTTTAATTTTTCACAATCCAGAGGCGGACACAACATTTTGATGAAACATTACAAAGATTATCTTCAAACTTCAAAATTTATTAGAATATATGTATTGAGGAAGTAAAAAAGGTTCTTTTTTATTTCATATTGACTCCAATAAATCAAAGCAGTATCATGTGAGAATCACAGATTTTTCTTTGTGATGTGATTTTTTAGCCTTTTTTGTTCTCTTAACTATTTCAAAGGAAGCCATTTCACAGCTGTGGACAAGAACACGATTGAGAGGTGTAGACTGGGAATGTTTCTTTCTGTCCAGTTTCCCTGTCCCCTGGGGTATTGGGTAGAACACCGCTTTAAGAGAGTGGTTCAGGAAAACAAGAGAAAGTGAGAGGAGTGTTTGGGTTAAAGGGCATGGTAGTTTAGCCCACCAGAGTGCTTCCAAAACGATTGGCAATCCGAATTCAAAGACCAGAGATCTCTTGCTCGACGGCCCAATTGCCACGCTGCATCTGGAAGGGGTAAGGGGTAAGGATAGGGTGCGACTGTTAATAATTTTAATACCAACATAGTGCTACAGAACAGACGTCCACTATTTCTTTTTTTTCTGGCAAGGCTTTTGCTCAAGCAAATAAAACACTGAGGATTTAAAAGGATGTAAATCCTTGATCAAATAGTCTTTCAAACTTGGAGTTCTTGATAGCTACGAAAATAACTTTACAACAACAATTCAGACATATTGTGGAAAGAGTGATCAGCAATGCAAATATCAAATTGAATACACTACCCAATAAACACCAATTTTATTTCATACTTTGCACCTGGGAAGACAGCTATTTTGGGGCTTCTTTGAGCTTCCTTAACATTATTTCATAAATTCAGATGGAGCATTACAATGACAACCTCAGACTTCTACTGGACCGATAATATTAACTCACACATTTCTTCTGGCAAACCGTAACCCTCCATCAAATTTAATACAATAAACTGAAAAAGAAAAAAGATTGCATAAGAGTGCATAACTGCTATTTCAAAAACATGTGACACCAATGTGACGTGAAGATCTTCACTCCCCTCTGTGTAATACAGACCAGTCGATACACACACTCCAACTAAAAGAGTAAATAAAAATTGCGCAAACACACTCAGTGCATACAACCGTTTCTGACAAATAATGCTTATAGACAAACTAAATAGCTCAAAATGAGGGATTTTTTGATTTGCTCAAAAGGTCACTGGTTCTTTGCAGGCCTTTGGCTGACCGTGGCTTATCCCTATCGCTGTCCGGCAAGCCCTTACATTGCAGTGTTCCTGGTGCCACTATGTCCTCATCCATGTCATCCATGTCGTCGGACAAGAAGTGCTGGGGTGTGCTGCGGCCGCCCATGAAGCTGGGGTCCAAGTTGAGGGCGGAGGCCAGAGAGGGAAGACCTGGGTTATTTACCAGCGTGAAGCCTGTTAAAATCTCAATCTGCTGCCAGCGATGGAGTCTCTCTCTAAGAGCTGCGGTTACCTCACCCAGAGCTTGCCTGGAGAGAAAGAGATACAAAATTAAAAGACATAAGTGTTAAGGTTATTATTCCAATTATTATTATTATCATTTATTTATTTATTTTTAATTAGGCATTCGCCAGGAGAAATGTTTGTGACTTACTTGGCTGCAAGTATTTTGTGATCAACATCATCCAGTGAAGAACTGTGTGCAACATGGAACGTCCCGAATAAAGTATTTCTCTTCTTCTTAATCTTTTCTGCCTAAGAAACCATGTCACATTTTTTAAGAAAACTATAATATTAAATTACTATTATTGTATACTTTATAATAATGTTAATATATAATATAATTTATGTTACATTTTAAATCCACCAACTGATCTGTCACAAATCTAACAAAGGATTTGTCTAAGCAAATCATAAGATTTTTTTCAAACCTTATATATATATATCTAAAAATATATTTTTTCTGACATTAAAATATGTATTTGTCTATTAGTAGTATTTCATTCTCCTTTAAAATCATTTAAACTTTCTAAAACCATCTTACAGTCTTGGTTACCACATTCTGAGGTTGTACTATGTACAACAAAGTTGTACGGTCTTGTTTTTACCATTGTTCCATCTTAGCTAAACGGATGACTGCAACAAACGCTGCTCACCCCGTCTTTGGCCACCTGCAGCTGTCTCTCTGCGTTCTGTTTCTTGATGTTGTAGTACTGCACCTCCACCTCATGAGTGAGCTGCAGCCATTTCTGCAGGGCTCCTGGAGGAGACCAGCTGCTGCGAGACTCCAGCTCCTTCTCAGCTTTCTTCAGGGCCATTCGCACCTGCAGGGGGCGCCAGAGACAGTTCAGAGAGCAAAAAAGCAGATGCAAAGCAAATCTCATATGGAAACACTTTTTAATCAGACAATTAAAGAAAGTGCTTTGTTGATAAAAATAAAAAAAATTACAGATACAATTACAAAACAGGAACTTGCCATATAATACTGTCCAAATAGCAGTGTTATTTTAGGATCATTGATATACTATTATAGTTTTATTAGAATGTTTTTATTGGTATATTTTGTTTTCACTTATGATTTCACTTCATTTTTTTGTAATTTTGTTGTGCATTTTTTTCATTTGTATAAGTTTGTCTAAATAGTTTTTATTAATTTATTTCAGTTTTAATTGTAGATTTTAGTACTTCGAGTTAAACTAAACAAAAATGAGAAAATGTTTTCTTTGGCACCTAGCTGAAAATTTTTTATTTATTTATATTTTATTTTATTTCATATATAACCCTGACATCTGTAAACACTAGAAAACAACACCCCAAATGCTTGGGGACTGAAATTACAAGGTAGCATTTAACCTTTCAACTTCTATTTATCCCAATTTACATGTGCGATTATGACAATTAGCTAATTTACATGACTCATGAATGACTCATTTGGCAAGCTAATGAGAATAAACAGCATAAATTACACTGCCTGAAACATTTTGTTGCGACAAGATGCTAATTATTTAGCCACAAATAAGCTTAACAACCTAACCTTACTAAGATAAACACAATTAATCAACACCTCCATTAGTGGTAAATAAACAGATGTCATCCTGCAAGGGTCTTGGGGAGTGGGCTGATGGGTCGGAGAGCCGAAAGACCCCTTTTCTTATGGAACAGCGCTAATGAGCTACAAACCCACAGAGATTTGTGCCGCCCTCTGACCCAGAATACCCACTTAGTGCCTGGGTTTTAATAGGCCAACATAGGCCTATGCAAAAAACAATTAGTCCAATTCAGGTCTATTTTTCTCCAGAGATGCCACTTGTGGATTCAGTACACAAAAAACAAACTGAAAACAAATATGGTCACAAAAGGAACCCACTTTGCTGCCGTTGACACATTGGAGCTTGTTTTAATTCTCTGATCAGGTTCTGCAAAGATTTTTCTCCTTTCGAATCTGAAGTGTTAAACTGTCTCTTATGCAACAGCACTGCGGTACACAGCTCTGGACACTGCGCTGGGAATATACCCAATGGTATCAACAACATGATTGTCCTGTACTGATGAAGTTTGATACAGTTTTATCAGTAGAAGTACGAGGGGGCAGTCGTGGCCTAACGGTTAGAGAGTCAGACTTGTAACCTTAATTGTAACCTGAAGCAACAATTTGATTCTCAATACTGGTATGAAACATCTGAGGTGCCCTTGAGCAAGGCACCTAAGCCCCAATTGTTCCCCGGGAGCCGCTGTGTGTGTGTGTGTGTGTGTGTGTGTGTGTGTGTTCTCTACTCACTGCTGCTAATGTTTGTGCACCAACTTGGATGGGTTAAATGCAGAGGACAAATTCTGAGTATGGGTTACTGCACTTGGCCTTCACGTCACATCACTTCAAAGTTTGAGATCATCTTACAACCATTTCCACCCACTTCCTTTCCGTTATTTTGTGAAGAATGCCCACTTAATTAGAATCAAC
Source organism: Meda fulgida (assembly GCA_030578275.1). NCBI lineage: Eukaryota > Metazoa > Chordata > Actinopteri > Cypriniformes > Leuciscidae > Meda > Meda fulgida. The sequence goes on from CM060630.1 coordinate 12,027,885, forward strand.
ATATGACCGCATACTGAGAGATATAGACAACTAACACCAGTGACATCTAACCAAACTTCAACATCTTGAATATTTACTAGGGGACTTTTCACCTATGCTAAATTCACACTTATGTGGAATTTTCTATTTATACACACTAGTCATTCTGTTAACAACATGTATTCATTACTTCAATGAGCTCATTGTTTCTGCCTTAAATTAATATATTGTTTAAATTAATACATTGTTAGCTAACTGCATGGTTTAAGTACATTTCTGAAATCCATTGCTTCGGACACAATCACCTCTGATAACAGATCACTCTAAACAGTAATGTAGTAGACGCATGCATTTTCTGTGAAGCTGATTTGAAACGATATGTATTGTGAAAAGGGTTATACAAATAAATGAGAATTGAATTTTACCTGATCCAGCTCCTCCTCTGCGTATTTCTGTCGGCTCAGCTCGTTCACAGTTCCCTCCCGGAGCTCCTTCAGTCTCTGCGCCTCCTGTTTGGCAGCGTTGATCTCGTCCCTCATCTTCTGCTCCAGGTTTACCTTCTCCACCTCCACTGAACGGTGCTCCTCCTGAGCAATCTGTAGCCTGTGAGGAGACAAATTAAAGAAAAAAACACATGAAATGAGTCACAGAACAGTCACAGTAAAGCATAATGTCAGCTACACCAGGGTAATGGGTTTGAATTGCCAGGAAATGCATTAACTAACAAAATGTGTAGCTTGAATGCACTGCAAGTTGCTTTGGATAAAAGCGTCTGCCAAGTGTAAAATGTAAATGTAGTCACATCATAAGTCAAAACAAAGGCTTAATCATTAAACTTATGACCAAACAGCTAACGTGACTTCTAGAGTGATTTCTGATTTCCGTTTTTAAAAAAATCTATTTCAGTATATCCGTTACTATTTAAAGCCGTGTTTTGGATGTTCTTATGACCTTGATTTTATGGATCCCTTCGGGAAATTTTGTAAATACACTGTTGTAAATAAACAATACAAAACTGCTACAGACCAGTGAAACACTGCTAACGAGAGCTGTGGCCTTGTCCTTACTGTATATGTTCTGATACAGTGTTTATGCAGCTAATACAAGTTTGAATTTGGGCCTCGAATTCCCCCCTTTTCTCTCCAACATACACACTATATACATACATATAATGTATACACATACACAGAAAGTTCAGTTTTAAACTACGTGACTAAGAACCAAAGTTTTTCAGCATTTCAGCATCAGTAACTGGAGCAGATTTAAGCTCTTAGCAAAATCACGTCTCACACTTTTTGTGCCAATTAAATTGTCTCTGCAGTTCAGCAAACAGAGTCGAGTAACAGTTATGCAAGGATTAAGATGCTAAAATAAAACATAACTGATGACGGGAAACGAAGACCTGTTTGATAAAATTCCTGACTGTCAGATAAATGACACTAAATCACGGCAGAGCTTTAAACCCAGCTGTGCTCTTTGTAGCTTCAGGGTCATGACTGAAGGCTCAAAGAGGTTCAAAACTCAAAAGCAGGTTAAGCACAATAAAGACAAATATGACTGCTTTACAAGTATATTTAAAAAAAAAAAAAGAAAAGAGAAAGTCAATGATGCAGTCTGTTATTTGAATAAAGACTGAAGCGTATCATACCAATATTGGTTATTAATGTCCGATATCTAGAGAACAGGCTACCTATGCAATGAGGTCCAGACACTGTTTTTGTTTTGTTTTAAATACAGTTAAAGTTAGTGATTTTGAAAAGTTGAAAAAGGGATGATGATGATGATAATAATAATAATACACATTTACTCAATTCAGAATGACTTGAGCAATAATACAACATCTGGGACAGAATGTCCATAATTCTGAAACGAACTGTAAAAACACTAAATGATACATACAAATAAGAAATAAAAAAAAGATGTATATGAAAATGAAATGTGCATAAATCTGGAGCCAGTGCAAGTTTATTTTTTAGCATCTTAAAAAGCTCAACTATTGACCGATTAATAGGCCTGGCTTGTACAGTATATTGGTCTAACAACTAACTGCAATTACCCATTTTGGTAATTACACTCAAAAACAGGAGTCACACCAGGTCATCATAACAATCCATTATAAACAGCCCATTAGCAGCATAAAATAACTAAAGATTAAGAAACAATCCTTTGTTCACCTGGATCGTACACATTTTCAGCACCTTCAGCCGGAAACTACATTCAAAGGAAAGTCTGACTGCAAAATAGAGGCGTCATCATCAAGATAATGATGATGATGTAACAAGCAGGAAGGGGGAGCGGAAAAATAACTGCAACCAAAGTCTACTCTAGGCTTTCCTGAGCTACGACAGGATTAAAGATTTTTCCTGGCGAAAGAGAGAGGAAACACAGGGCCAGGGCCCCCGATTCAATCAGTCATGTCTATATAACCCCCAGATCAATCTTCACTTAAAGGATGAGGCTTTATCTGTCTGGGGGCTTCGCTTGAAGCATATCAAATGACAAGGTTAGGGGACACCCTAACCTTACCCCTCCAGGGTTATGGGTACCACGTTTACATCAAATTGACTTACATGACTTACAAAAGCATACTTGACTCAGATTACTTACAGAAGCATACATACTGTTTGAACTCATGGCAGCTGTTTTGAAAATCTTATATTATTGTTAAAAATCAATTTGTCTAATTTTTTTACTTCTTGAACCCTACTGACTAGAAAAGAATATATACGTTTGTTGAATGGCTCCTGCAGTTTTGCTGGCATCCAGAAGATGGCAGATAGAAGGATTCGGAGGCCTGACGGAAAGAGAAACAGGTGGATTGGGGGAGAAGTGTTTCATTGAGTGAAGTACTAGTGTAAGGTGATCTGAAGTTACAGCTAAGATGGGAAATCTAATACCCCCAAACCTGACCTCTGCCATTCAATATCCTCCAAAATAAGTAATGGAACCTCAGCCCTACAAGCCAACAACAAATATCTAGCAAGGCTCTTTATGATTGTATAGTTGGACATCTAAAGTTTTAATTGTTTTTCAATCTTTCATCCACCAGCTTTTACATATACAAACAAAACATTCCGCATGACTCACCATCTTTGCAAAGAACTCACAACATTTGTTTGTTTTACTCACACATTCAAACACATTCCTTTGTGCTGGTGAAAGTATGACTACGAAAGTAAAAGACAATACTAACAATAGACTAGACTATGCATGCAATGATTAATTCAACTTGTCTTCCTCTCCTACAAACATGCACCTGCAGCCTCAGATAAGCAGGGTTCCTGTAACTGTCAGGTGCGAGAGCAACTTTTTCCTCTCACGTCTGATTTTACGAGGGGAAAACAAGCATGTGAGAGATGAGACAGAGAACAAGAGATGGTCTTTAAGAATGAAAGTCATGTGTGCTCGTCTCAAACACAAAGGAATTCAAAATTACATTCTCAATACTTTTTTTTTTAAAAGCCCTAAAAGTAATAAATGTCAGTAATTTGTCAAGAGTGCCAGTTACAGTAAAGACAGCAATGAAGACAGTACTTTTCTATTCAACTTTGTGTACAATGTTTTTTAGCTTTAAATAATAAAATATTTATTAAATATTATACTATAAATATTATTTACTTAAGTAAAAATGAAATTGAAAACAGAATGTGCATAATCTGAGGGTGTTTACACAACGATGTACTAAAAACGGATAAAGTTTGTTTTGTGTCTAGATGACACCATTGATAAAATGATTCCAGTCAAAATGATACCAGTTCACAGTCGGATCCGCAAAGCCGACTCAAAATGCATTATATGCATGTATTATGAATGCCAGGCCAGTAGTTAGCCATTTTAGCAAATAGAAAATTTAGGCCGATACCAATAATCCTTTATATTTGAGAGACAATATTTTGGCCGCTACATCTAAATTTTAATTGTTTTTGTAATCAGGCTCTCAAAAAATATGTCACACCATTAAAAGCCATGTCCCAAGCACTTCAACAAATCAAACATACAGTAGCCTAGTTTGAACCAGTGTAAGATTCCTCAACTCTAAAAAATTAGTTTAAGCTCCTATAGCCAACTTTCTTTATAAAAAAACAAAAAAAAAGATAGAAAGAAAAAAAGAATGAAACAAAATGGCTAAATAATGCAAACAAGTCACTGGACAATATTACTTATGTAAAAAAACAACAAAAAAAAAAACAGCCTTTGCATGGAGAATAATGAAATTATTTTAAATTAAACCATATTGTTAATTTAAATAATACGGGAATACAAGTGCAGGTTATTATCAATAATGGATCAATGTTTTTGAAAAAGAAAGATCTAAAATTAATAATATTACGGTTTCAAATAACAATTGCTGTTTGAGCTGTGCAAGCTGAAGCTGAAGAGCTGAATGAACACCGGGAATCTGAAGAGCTTTGTTAGCCAGTTAAATTTACTCAACGAAACCTATATCAGATTAATCACATTGTGCAACAAACATCATATGACCACTTATGTCTGCACAAAGTGACGTGAATGCACGACTAAACTACGTTGCATGCTTGTCAGAACGTGTAACTCCTGTTCTGGATCTGCTCTTCCCGTAACAATGCGCTACAACACAGCCGTTTTAAAGAATTCACAATATTCTTTGTACAGTTGTGTATTTTCATTATAAGTTTATGTAGCCTATATGACAGACTTGCGCTGCACCTTACACTTAACTCACAGTGATTTCAAGCAATTAAAAACTGTCATGGCAGACAGTCCACATCCGAAGTGTCTCAGCTGATGGAAATAATCCATTATTTATCAGCTTTAATATATCAGGAAAATTCTCTTATCTGGTACATAACGATAACATAAATATTAACATATATTGGCCGATAAATCATGCATCCCTAGTTGGCGATGTCACTCTGTAAAGAAACACGACACACCTATAAACTGAACACATAATACACATGCGCATGATGTCACTGTTTTCACATACCGGTATGCACGTTTTTGTAGTTTCAGCTAAATGCGTCAGCTAAATGAATAAATTTAAATGTAAATGTAATGTAAGTTTACACAGAGATGATAATAGTATTGTTTTCTAAAGTTTGCATTTTCATTTGCATCTAAATGAACGGCCAAAACGCATAAAAAATTCCTTTTTTAGTTGAAAACGGTGTTGTGTAAACACCCTAGTGCTGGGCGGTATACCGGTTTATACCAAGACCGGTGTATACTTTCGTTATGATGTTTATTTTTAATATACCGCCATACCGATGTATTTAATTACACAACCCTCAGAACGAATGTGACGCTGCGCGACACTGTTTCAGTCGGACCCTTTACAGTGTTGCACTTCTAAGCGGTGACTGCGCGAGGCGAGGGAAAACAAACAGCAGTTTGTGAAGAAATGATCCGCTTCCAAGTTATGTAATTTTAATCACGAAATTGAAACATTACAACACATTTTGCTCTTTATGGTGTGCGAGTGATAGAGCGCGGCAGCAACGAACCAACTGATCAGTTTACAGCGGATCATAGCTGTACAGGGCGCCTTAGTATTTTTAATCTCCATAAATATATCTAGTAGTAAAGCTAATGCAAGGGCTAGAAATCAATTAAGATTTTGCTGATAATTCCTTATGGCGAGCGCAGTTCATGGCTGTATTAATAGCAACGACAGACGGCGCGGGAGAGCAAGCGCTTGTGGAAAGGAGACAGCGGCGCGCCCGCGCCTCCACTTGTTGTTACACATCTAGAGCGGCGTTGTTTGTTTGAGCATGTGACTGCGCGTTTCTCCTTGTATCAATTTGAAGGAGAGCATCACGTAATTTGCATGACGTTTTTTTAAAAAAAGCAAAGAATTGAACTGAATTGAAACACATGAAGGACACTGAAATAGAGAGATTAATATATAGCCTATAGGCCTAGTTTACACAGAGGTCTTAATGTCAATAGGAAAAAGAGCATGGTGTATTTTGTATAAAGTTTTTTGTGTGTTTTGTTATTAACTGTTTTGAGAACTGGAAATGCACAATTCATGCATACATTATAGTAGGCCTATGCATGATTATTCATAAATGTAGATATTAATAAATGAAGATGATTAAATTAGACCTATGCATCAAAAGTTACCCCCCCCCCCCTTTTTTGTATTGGTTTTTAGAAAAAAAAAAGTGAAATTTGCACAGTAAAATAAAAGTTCTGTATTTTGACTGCAATTGTCTTTGCATTCTGATTCCTCACTTCATTAGAATCATGACTGGCTCTTATTTGTAAACAACAGCATAGTTTTCTTGGGCCGCAAACCTGTATTACTAGTGTGGAATTATTCTACAATATTCACTAATGACAGTAAAATAGACCATCCTAAGTCAATTTACTGCAGTAATTCCTCTCTCAACCAGTAGAAAATGCTTTGAACACCTGATTATGCATGAAAAAAAACGTCATAAACCGGAAAACCAGCATCATTTTGAAAAAAAAAAAAAAAACGTTGGGCCATAATATAATTGATAATTGACCTGACAACCTCACTAAACAGTGACACACTAAACTGGAAAGCAATGCCAGTGCCAAACACACACAAGAGGTAGTGCGTTTTGGGAAAGCATCACAAATTTTCACCGCAATTGTAAACTTCTACTTTATAACATGCGATTCTAATCAAATTGCCTCATTTATGACTCAGAGTGAATGGAAAAAGATTGCGCATGTGATAATTTGGCAGCGTTCGAGAAGAGGTCCGTCTGTTGGCGAAATGCATCAACACACCTACACATTAAACTGTTGGAAAGCCTGACTCAACTGCCTAGCCTTGATAAGCATTTCCAATATATCTCAAATGGAGAAAGAAAAATGCCTATACAAATCGCCAATATAACTTCCTTAAAAGGCGAACTGACATATTGTTTCATCTCAAAATGTACCCAAAACAAGCCTAAATCAAATAGAATGAACTTTTATGAAATGACAGCCCACAAGGACCTGCGTTCATGTGTGACATAACTGACATTTATTTTATTTTTATCCTTGAGTTTAAGCTGAGATGATTCGAAGTATCCGGGGGTTAATCACCTCCCTCAGGGGTGACCGGAGCAGGCCTCTCACCCACCAATCACCAGAGACGTGACCTGGTGACTCGACTGGTTTTTGTCAAAACACAACATGCTGGACGTCATCCACTGTAACAAACACACTCTGCATAGTTTCCACTGCCCTGTCCCCTTCACACACGCGCTCACACTTCATTCACATGTTAAAGGGATACACAGACCCCTCCGGACACACAGGCTCCGGTGTCATTCTCTTAAAGATGACAGACTACGAGTCTGCATGAGGACTTCAACAGGAAGCTAGTGGAAGACGGTTGGTATTGAGGGATCAGAGCATTATCAGCGTTCCCACATTCCTAAAGATTCTCAGCATATGCGTAGCGGTTAGCAAACACAGCCATCTGACGTACTCAATACTTGCTGGTAAATGTTCACAGAGAGCAAAGGGTGGAAGGGTGGAATGGAAGTCGTCTTTCAAACAAGTGATAATAAATTGCATAATGCCATATCAAAATAAATATTTGTATGTTGGGATATAATTATGTTTTGTTTAATTTGAAATTACAAGTAGCACAGGTACTACTTTAATGGTTACTAATGTGCAAAATATAATATTTCAACAAATATTCACTTTTCATTTGTCAGTTTACCATACAAAACTATAAAATTATCAGAGCTTGGTAACATAACCAAGTCTTTCAGAATATAATCAATTAAAATAAATCAGCAATTTTATTTTAATATAAAGTTAATTTGCTAATATAGCAAGCAACTTTGCCCTGTTTATAACCTGGTGTAAAGAAGCATTTCCGCCAATAAGAGAAAGACGTTTAACCACATGTAAATGGTAGGGGTGTCGAAATTAATCGTTTCTACGGTGCATCGCGATGCAGACAAGGACGATTCGGTATCGGTTCAGTAATAGACCATAACCGACTATAATGTACTGACGCTTTTCTGACGTCATTTATCGCGTATGTGCTTTGTCGCGGTAGCATACACTGACAGAGGGAAACGAGACGCGAGTGCGAGTTATTAAACATGCTCCAACTACTTTAAAAGCCTACATCTGGGCACATATGGCTTTTATGAACAACCTGGTAAGCAGACCTGGAGAAGACACACACGCGCTGTGTGCGCTCATGTCACGCACAAATAGAATATTCAGGAGGTAATACCACTAACTTGATAAACCACGTTAGCCGTGTTCACCCGAGCTGTTAACGCCTGCAGAGTCTGAGTGCTTTAGAGTAAGATGAGCTCCGTCGCCCGAATCCACAGCCAAAAACATCATCCACCCGCACTAATAATGTTCTCTGATTTAAGCATCCGCACTCGATGGTCAAATTACAATTATTCTGTGTTGTTACGCATGATTATAAATGGATGATCGTCACCTTCAACACGGACTCGGCGACGGTTGATACGCGCATCTGGTAACATTGTACACCGATGAATGAGCGCTGCTTTTAAATGCACATTTCTTTCAAACAAAATTGATTTGCCAGAATTTAATTTTCTTAATGGCATAAACAGGCGTTACTCCCTTAAATCTTAAACTGGAATGTCACTCCGACTTCCCGAACAGGCGAACACGCGCACGCACACATCACTTTGAAGTAAATTTTAACGTTGAGGAAGCGGTGCATCATTATGCATCGAGATATCGAATTGAACTGAATCGATGACATGATAATCGTAATCGAACCGTGAGACCAGTGTAGGTTCACACCCCTAGTAAATGGTGTCTAAAAGGTTGAGCTCGTCCACTTTTGACCACTTCCAGAGGAAGTTGAAAACTCATTTGACTGGATTGCTTTCGTAGTGGAAACGCTAATGTGGTCGAATGCGTTCGAACAGCCTCAAAAGACCGCCTCTCGGCCTACTGACCTAATGCGTAAACATTATGGGAGGCAGAATTTAAACTTGGTTGGATCCAAGTTTGGTTTGAAGTACCAAGATTTCCTGTTTTTAACATGCACTCACAGCATTCGCTGTGGTCTGGCGGCTATCAAATTAAACAAAGGTTTTGCGCATGTTTTCTGACATCTCCTTTGCGTTCATGTGTAAATGCCGTGAGCCTCCCCTTGAAGAAATCATGACAGAAGTGGTCCAAAGTGGACAAAAGAGAGATTAAAACACCAGGTGCACATATGAGTCTCCCTCGTCTACTTGTGATCCGATTGACCAAAACGCATCTTATTACCAGGTGGAAACAGGGCCCTAGAAACATGATGGGTGAGGGCCAGCCAAAAAAGGCATCCTCATAATAAAAGGAAAGGAAAGGCTATGTTTAAAGCATTGAGAAAATGCACAAATTAACGAAAAAAATTGGAACAAAATCCATTTGGTAGAAGTATACAATTATATCAGAGGCTTCAAGAAACTGGCTTAGTTTGGCATCTTAAATGTAACTGAAAAAGAAAGAAAGTGTTGTAATTATAAAGTTCCTCCTTTTCTAGCCATTTCTCTCTCTCTCTCTTTCTCAAACATATGTTCTCTCCTGCAGATTATTCCCATGCGGCTCCATATCCTGTTCCCTCAGAAGGGAAGGGCTGGTTCACTAAACACTGTAAAAACTGTGACAAATCTATTTGACATCAAAGCTCATAGGCACTCAAGTTTAGACAGTGACTGCAAATCATACGCAATGCCATCCTCACTTTATGAGCTCCTGTGCATAATACATATTTCAGTATTTTTGTCCACCATAAACAGAAGTACAAGGCTCAGCTGGAGGTCTAGGTTACTTCATATCCTGGTTATTTTAAATATCAAAGCAAGCTGAACAAGTTTCCAAAAGTAAAAAAAAAAAAAAATTGTTTAACATCATGCAACTTTAAACTGTGGTGGTTATGGCATTAGCCAAGTGCTTTAAAGCCACCACAGTTTCTCACACTCTAAAAATAAGAAAGTGCAGAACAGGTTCTCACTTCTGCTGTAGGTCGTGAAGGCTCTGCTCTGCCCGATGGAGGCTCTCAAGGTCCATCATCATCTTCTTCATGTGGTCTTTAGAGTGCCGGTTCTGGATGAAAGCGAACCAGCAACCTCCCATTCCGATGACTATAGACACCACCAGCATGAAGTCCTTCAGATGGTTATGTCTGTTCACTGTGAGAGACAGAAACCAGTACATACTTCAGTACTCATTTAGCAAACCCAGTGAATAACCCAGGGTTAAGTGTTTTTCTTCAAGGACACTATGAACACAGTATTTGCAACATTTCTAATTATAAGAAACTTTCAGTAAATATGCCTGCATGTCAGGGCATGTTACTAAAATGACTATGGACATTTCTTTACACAAAGATTTAAACTAGAACAGGCAGAGCGAATCAGTGCACAATACTTCTATTCCAAAACCTAGTAAGCTGTCTACTTAGGCAGATGTACATACAAAGAGTCAGCTGTTGCCAAGTTAGTGATACATAACTCTAAAAAGCATGTAAATACAGCATAAAAATAATTGGTGAAATAGCCTTTGAAAACTAGACAATATTTTTGGAATTGATACTTCTCAGGATTGAATGATATTTACAAAGGATACATTCAACAAAAGCTGCCACATCAAGAGATGATGCTTTAAAATCCTCCCTACATAGGCAGTTCAACAGCTTTCGGAACAAAGCCCATGTACTGTTTAAGAGTGTGAATTTAAGCTGTCGGTTGTAGGACTAGATTTTAATCTGCATTCTGCACAATACAGGCTTTAACACCGGAGGAACCTTTTCATAGTTCCTAGAACTATTGGTGGAAGTACCCGTTTTTTGTCGTGTTTGCACCGCAGGAACTAGGAACGATTTTAGTTCTAGGAATTCCTTTTGGAGGAACTAATTTAGCTCTTACTTCAGAGAAGGGTCTAAACCAAGCACTATAGGAACTACCAGTGACGTTAGTGTACGCTGATTGGCTGGCCGAAGGCACATGAAACATCAGCACCCGCCATTTAAAAAAAAAAAAGAGCCGTGTAAACAGATTATAGCCTATATATTTACTCCAGAAACTAACTCGAACATGGAAAACATTGATAGATGGACCTCTCAACCTTAATGCGGAGAAGAAAATCCAAAGCAACTTTGAGACAAAGACGATTATGCATTTCTGCTCAGCTAGCAACACTGGACATCAACAACACCAAATATACCTCGTACCTCGTACAGCAACACCAACATGCGAACCACAATCTAAATGTCTAGAACGTGCACTAACAGCAGCACCATGGCTTTAACTTTAAAAACAAATCTCAAAAGCAGAAGGCTTGATGGAACACTCAGGAGACATAATTCAAATGTTGTTCACCATTGAAGCGTAGGCTTTTATAACCTGTCAACTGTGTCAGCGATTTAACAAAAACTGAATCGTGTTTCTGATGGAGGTATTGTCCCGAGGTACCAGGGTAGCTGGAATCTGTGTCTGTAGATCGGTAGGGGGGTGTTGGGCTGTCACATGCAGCATGCACCCTCTCCCTGGTTTCCTGGAGCCAGACCTCTTCAGAGTCAACTCAAACAATAAGACCTGCCACATACAGACACTCTTCAGTTTCGAGTCACATTCTCTAATAGGAACCAGAGTAGGGAACATCAAATGCAAATGCCAACAAACATTAAAGCTAGGGTATACGATTTCAAAGATTGTTCATTATTAATATCCTCGTTTAGATGCTGGTTATGGTTATATAGTACAATCCTAACAATAGGAATAGAAAAAAGAATGAAAAAAATCCATTCACTCTATTGGCTGTACAGCCGCAGAGAAGTTGACCAATGTAAGCTGTCCGGCCGGACAGCTTACATTGGTCAACTGCTCTCATCCAATCACCAGCTCCACTTGAACCTCCGCCTGGCGCTCGCGTCTCCACCGTACCCGACACCGCCCCCCTCCTGCGACATGAAATTGCGTGAAAAAGCAGCTGACAGTCTGTGGTAGCTAGCTAAGTAGCATCAGATAAAAAATGGATAAAAAAATAAAAGACAGCAGCAAGCTGAAAAAAAAAAAAAGTGAAGAATGCCAGACTCAAAGTAGAACAAATATAGGGTCCACCATTGATCGTTGGAGGAAGCTTCGGGGAGATCTTGGACTGAAAACCGACGCTGACACGGCTGACTGTTTGTTGAGCAGGTAACCTTAAACATTTATTTATACTTTTATGGTGTGACGTGTTACATAAATAGCTTTTTAACAATTACTGAAAACCTTAGCAATAGTAGTATACTAATGGTGGTGGGGAGTTAAGAACATTTCATGTATTGCTAATCTTGCGTTGGCGTGAACAGAGGGGAGGGGTGTGTGTGTGTGTGGAGGGGCGGGATGAGTTTTTTAAAAATTCAGGCTTTCTCGACCGATTTTCAAAGTCGTATACCATAGCTTTAAGGTTGTAGCATTTTAGTTTTTTAGTGCAGGCTCTTACACCGAAAACTTGAAAGTTTCCCATCCTCGGACAAATAGAGAGACAGACGTCTTAAAAACAAATTAAATTGATACAAATAAAATAAAAACCTTGGTGTGAGAAAAACGACACTAATGAAAACGCACTACAATTCAAAAGTTGTGTTTTTTAAAGAAATCTCATACTCACCAGGGCTGCATTTATTTGACAACTTAAATGTTTACAATTTAAAATAACTATTAACTGTTTTCTGTTTTAATATTTTAAAATGTAATTTATTCCTGTGATGACAAAGCTGCATTTTCAGCATCATTACTCCAGTGACATGATACTGTACTGTCACTTATGATAAATTTAATACATTCTTGCTGAATAATAATAAGAAAATCATTAAAAAGCAAATGTTCCTGACCTCAAACTTATTGATAGTGTACAATGAACCAACAGTTAAAATAATAATAATAAATAATTAATAATAATAATAAATAATAATAAATGAGCAAACTGCACATTTATTATAAACTCCATGAGAGAATTCCTGAGACAGTTTTGCTAGGGATGCAACACATTTTAAACTTCTTTGGTTCACATTGCGAGAGTTGTCTGCATAGTCTACAACAAACTAGAAGTTCAAAAGGGCAAGCTTTTTTCTATAAAAAGAAAGAAACATATACATAAACTTAACAGAACACTGCACACTGTTCACAACATCTGTGACAGGTCGACCCAGCTTTTTTCATCCAATTTATAATAAATATAAACAATGCCAATAAAAGAAGGCAAGACATGTCACATAGCTAATAAAAACAATCTCTTTGGACAGATTTGGAACAGCATTCTGAAAGAGGCATTTAGTGCTGCATATCACGTCTTTTAATGTCAAACACCCTCATTCTAGTGCAAAAACAACTTTGTAAATCAAATCACAGCGTTACTGTACGAGCTGAGGCATGCAACACAGGTTGATGGATGACAGACTGAACCCGTTTCCAGGTCAAGGCAGATTCTTCAGATAACGCTGTCAGGACTGCAACAGATTGTCTGAGAATGTGTTCCTGGGAAAAGGTATTTGTGTAACAAAAGGCAGAAAAGTGAAAAAAAAAAAAAAGGGTGTCTCTCTCTAAAGCCTGCGCATTTTACAAATATCTCTAAACCTGCTGAACCTGTTACCAGCATATTGGAGGGTTAGACACTGGCTGCATCCGTTTCAGTGCGCCAAAGATGTGTGCTTAGAATACAGAGTAACCGTCTAAACCCTCCCTGTCCAACCCCTGGAGCTTTCCCATCGGCCTACAGCAGATGACTACGAGCCTCAAGACCTCTGGATATTGGCTAACTGGTTTCAGAGACCATTTAAAAAAAAAAAAGAGGAGACTGACCACGGTAAAAAGAATAAAATGGAAGAAATTGCATTAATCAATATTGCAGAAAATTGACAATGTCTTAAGGTCTTTTTGGTCTGGACCAAACTAATAAAAATAAATTGGTCTCTATCCTACCATTCATATGTGTAATATCATAATAGGGGAACCTGAAAGGTTCCTAGTTTTGTCTCTTACAATAGGTTTACATGCATCCAAGGTCCAAAAACACTTTCATTTTTTATCATTATTATACATTGCACATCACCTAAATTCTCAAAGATTCTGAAAACGGTTAATTCGAGGATTCGGTCTCTCTAAACACCTCCTTTACGAGTCTACTCTGATTGGTCACACGGTCCAGTCTGTTGTGATTGGTCTACTGCTTACACAATATAAATAATGCGTCTTCTTGACATGTCGACAACACAAACTAAACTCTTCCAGGCCTCAGCTACAAGTACAGTGTTTGAGGGAAAGTCAAAGTAGACGCTGTTCAGACTATAGGCTGGCATTATGCAAATTTATTACAAACTTAAATAGGTTTGAGCAGGAAGTAACATTAGAATTACTGATCACTTAATCAATGAATCCTGAAAAAAAAGAAATGGTGGAGGTTTCCAACTAAATTATGCAGCTTTTCAACATTAATAATAAGAAGTGTTTCTTGAGCATCAAATCATCATATTAGAATGATTTCTGAAGGACCATGTGACACTGAAAACTGGAGTAATGATGATGAAAATTCAGCTTTGATCACAGGGACAAATTCAATTTTTAAATATAGTCAATTAGAAAAATTGTTATTTGAATTGTATTGTATAATTTAAATTATACAATTTTAATAAAGTTCACAATATAACTTTTTAATATATTTCTTATCAAATAAATTCAGCCTTAGTGAGCATAAGGGACTTTTCAAAAAAATTAAGGAATCTTCCCGACCATATACTTTTGAATGGTACTGCAGCTACCCAGTCTCTGCCTAGTGAAAACCTTTGACCTTCTCACATACAAAGGCTTTTAACAGTGATACATCCTCCATGGCAATGCCATGTTGGATGATAGAGATGTTTCCAGAAAAGTCCAAAACTCAGATGGCAAACCTAAATCCGAGGAAATGCCATGTTTTTTTTTTTTTACTGTTCCTCTCAAATATGAAGCAACTGCTCAGTTCACTACAAGACCAAAGGTTATTCTGAGCTTATTTGCATTGTTGGACTATCAATCATCTGATGTAATCGACACCACACTACGAATGTGTTTAAAAGAAGATAGATTACATCTGTGAAACTTAACTCCACCTAAGCAGGCACAAGGTGGTACAGATCTCGAAAACATATCTCGAAAATATTTAAACATCCAAATTAGACAGATTTAAGAACAATGTTTTAGTTTTATGACATTTGTTCTAGGCTTGATGGTCAGAGGGAAATCACACTCACTCATTGGGGCTCCGAACAGAACCGTATCCAGAGCTTTAAGCTGTAGTTTCTGAACGTGACTCCGGTCAAGAATCTTCAGGACGGTTTGTGTCAGAGTGACATTCTTCATTGCCAATCTAGAAGGAAAGAAAAATAAATTAAAGCAAAAGTGCAGCAGATGGGCACTCAATAAGAGGCCAGGTTTTCATCAACCTAGTCAACTGGAAAAATTAGTTTCAGAGCTAAACATTTGACATGTTTAACATATTAAACCATATTAAACATGTTTTTAATCCATGTAATGGATGATGCTCACAGTGGTCAAGTTTTGAGGGTCAAGTAATTCTTGTCTCACCAAAAGTGGAAGAAATGCTTGGTTAGGACAAATGTCAAGTGTTTCCTGTCACACTCGGACCAAACTAATTTAACCTGCATGTTAGAAGCTAAGAGCACACAGTCTGACATGTACTTAACACAAGCTAGCTGTACCATTTGGGAGTATATCGGTAAGTGTTTTTTAAGGAAATTAAACTCAATCATATACAAAGTCACAGTGAGATATATATATATATATATATAAAGTTACAAAACATTTAAATTTCAAATAAATGCTGTTTTCTTTAAAATATTAAGCAGAAGACTGTTTTCACCATTGATAATTAGAAATGTTTTTTGAGGATCAAATCATCATATTAGAGTGAGTGAGTGGGTCATATTTTTACAGTAGTGGGTGTGTGTGTGTGTGTGTGTGTGTGTCTGTCAGAACTTACTCACCGGGGCATGGCGGTGCCATTGAAATTCATCTTCCGGAAGGCTTCCACGTACTGTGGCAACTCGACGTAGCTGATAATCCAGTCCACAACCTGATCCACTGTCCAGTTGTACACTGGGGAACAGAAACACAAAGGCCAACCTCATAAACATCATCATGAATCAGAATACATGTTTCAAAACAAGCTAATAAACATATTAGTGACCAAAAGTGGGTGGTTTTGACTTAAAATACGTTTACTAATGAAGTTTTTAATTTAGTAAGAATCGTGACGGTTTTTAAAAAACAAATCGTTACATCTTCAGTGGTCTGCTGCTGGGAATAGAGCAGTGTGACAAAGTTTTAGTATTTGATTCTTGATTTTGATTCTCTTTCATGCTGAATGTATCGGTCTTGATCTCTGATAAATGATCTAAGCGCACACACACGAGATGTATAACCAGACAGCAGCTTCTGGCAGCAACAATCTTAACCCATTCCTTATGAGCAATGGCCTCCAGTTTAGTAATATTCTTGGAATTTGAGGTATGCTTGGGATCAAGTTGGAAGGTCCAATGACGCCCAAAGCTTCAGCTTCCTCACTGATGGCATGACGTCTTCTCCTAGGATTCCTGATACTTGAATCAGTCTTGCCTTCCACATGCTGCAGGTTTCCAGTGCCATCAGCTGCAGAGCATCACTGAGCACCACTATGCTCAACTGTAGACAGAGCGACCTTTTCAGCATATGCTTCATTCTTCCTCCAGACATACCACTGATCCATAGGGCCGAAAAGTTCCAGTTTTGTTTCATCGCTCTACAGAACAGAATCCCAAAACATATGTGGCTTAATATGATTGAGCAAATTAGAGCAGACTTTTCTTTTGGGTCAGTAATGGTGTACGTCTTGGAGTTCTGGCATGAAAACTGAATGCGTTTAGTATGCATCTTACTGTGCAGCTGAAACCTCAGTTCCTGTTGCCACCAAGTCTTGCTGCAGGTCTTTTCAGTCACTCAAGGGGTTTTCTGAACCTGCCTTCTCAGAAATCTGTTTGCAGCCGTTGATAGCTTATTTTTTCTGCCCCGTCCAGGTAGTGTAACCACTGTTACATTAAATTTGAACTTGTGAACTATGCTTCCAACTGTGTCTCTAGGAACATTTAGTGCCTTAACTATCATTTTGTATCATGTTCCTTGTTTGAGAAAGGCGATGAGATCTTCTCTTAACTTTTTGGACCCTTTTTTTGACTTAACCATATTTCTAACATGCAGTCAAACATGACACTCAGCAAACCTAGACAGTTCATATATTTCGTTTGTTCTAGCTCAAGCACACCTGGTGCAACTAATGAAGCCCTTGATTAGTTGCATAAGGTGTGCTTGACAACACCTGTTTTGCACAGAGTTGTGCTGTTGTGAGGGATTCTATTCAGAAGTCTCTGCAGAATAAACCTGATCTACAGTGGGTTTGAATAATTCAGTTTCCAACTGTATACACACAGGCCTATAAATATTATTACTGTAGTAATTGTTATATTGGAATTACTCTTTAGTGATATACACCCCTTTTTTGAGCCCCTGAGAAACTCTGCATATCCCTGTGTGCATTGGATTGACTTGAATAACTTTAATGTACTTGTAGTTTCCTAGTGCTTTCCTAGTGTAATTTTGTCAGATACTGAATCGCAATTAATCAGTGGTCATTGAAAATAACACACCAAGCGATCAAAACTGCCCATGATGAAAGAAACCTAAAACTATTACTTCAATTTGTCTCAGACATCAAAAACATGGCACCAAATACATTCGCCATTGATATTTGAATGAACCCCCACCCCACCAAAAATAAAGCATATTAAGCAGAGTGACACCTGGCATAATAACAATCCAATATAGACATCAGATTTTACTGGAGTATAAATATTACACTGGCATAAATAACAGATATTTACTGTCACATCACCTTTGAAAAAAAGCAGATGCTGCCAGCTCTCAAAGAAAACACTGTAAGGGTATATCTCTCGCCTGACCCTGTTACAAAACTGTGTTCAGCACGTACGTGTGTGTGTGTGTGTGTGTGTGTGTCTTGGCTGGGACAGATCAGCTTTCATAACCTTGGCTCTTCAACTGTGCTTTGAGGACGAGCTGCAATGCAGAATAAAACAGACCAAAGAGCGAAATAAAAGAGAAAATGGAGGAAACCCAAGACAGACCCAAAAATCAGATCCAAGAATATAATATTTGCCAAAATGTGTAGTGCACACCCAGAGCATATGCATGATGCTATGTGATTGACCTGACCTTTCCTTTTCAGATGAATGAATAAAGTGCAAGTAATAAGTCTGCCTTTAACTTCTCATTCATTTGTGTTAAACTAGTTGTTCACGCAACCCATTTTTAAAATGTTTTATAATTAAATGGTACAACTTACAGCTTTAACATAAAAAGGCTAAATAACTCTAACCTGCACTACCGTTCAAAAGTTTGGGATATTTGGATTTTTTTTAGGATTCTTTGAAAAATAGAAAGTTCAAAATAACAGCATTTATTTCAAATAAAATATCAGTTTTCTCCCATTGTAATCAATGATGCAATCACAATATGCCACTCTCTTCCAGTGATGACATATGAAATAGATAAACTGGCTAATTGCTGAATACCTAGCCTATATTTTCTTTAACCTTGCATAGTTGTGTTCATGATTTGAGGATGAGGGTTGATACAAACTGTTGGTATCAGCTGCTGACCTCATCAACAAAAGATTTTGGAAAGCGTTTTATCCTTTTTATATTTGAGTCTGATACGGTTTTGCTAGTCCTGTTTTATGGTTACTCTTAGCTATGTTTCTTTTATTTATTTTTTTATTTGTTATGCATGTTTTTCTTCTTTTAATCGTGTTGTTCTGTAAAGCACGTTGGTCTGTTGAAAT
This sequence comes from Meda fulgida, assembly GCA_030578275.1. Lineage (NCBI taxonomy): Eukaryota > Metazoa > Chordata > Actinopteri > Cypriniformes > Leuciscidae > Meda > Meda fulgida. Next base: position 12,046,740 of record CM060630.1, read on the forward strand.
GTGGCTGTTGTAAATGTGCTATATAAATAAAATTGAACTTGAACTAATTTATTGTCCTGTCCAAACTGTACACTACTATATGGTTACTTGTTGATTGCATACAGCATTGTTTGCTCAGAAACAAACCTGAAACACATTTTGGCCCACAATCCACCAGAATCGCTGCATTATACACCGTGCAGCAGTATATACATTGCAGTAAGCAGTACACTTATATTCCCTTCTGAACATGGCATTCATTTTACCGAGATCTCATTCACAGCTGTACATTCATGAGCAGGACGCACGCAGAAGGTTGAGTGTTCTGGAGCGGATCTGGACTTTATCTGGATTTAGAGGAGGTGTTGAAAAGCGTGAAATCGTTTCCCTAAGTGTTCACACTCCCGCTGTTAAGAGGCCCATTTAAGATACCACTTAACACAACATGCCCTACAAAAAGTACAATGTACTAGTATTATGATTATACCATGTTACTTTAAATGATTGATGCATTATTATTATTATTTATTAACTGGAAAATTACTGTAAAAAAAAGCATTTAAAAAAATAATATTAAGATCTTTTTGTTTCCAAACCGTAAAATATATTCACCTTCTATAATAATTTACCTTCGTATTATCATGGTACAGATAAAAATGTAAATAAATGTAAATAAAAATGTATTCTTACTATGATGTCCAAAAATGCCCTGGTAAAAGTGTGTGGTATCATCGTGAATCTGGGATACATTTGAAATATTTAACCCATTTTTTTAATAGAGGCCGACCGATAGTGGATCTTACCGATACTGATATTTAGGTTTGACCGTACATGCCGATAACCGATTATTCAACCGATATTTTTTTTTTTATGGATACTGGGATTAAAACAAACATAACACTCCAAGTAAAACAGTGCTGAACTGAAATGAGCTAAATGTAATAAATATATAAATATTAATATATTAAAATGAGAAGTTGTACAGAACAAACTCTACAGAAAATAATTTAAACATTTAAAATATTACAGGTCAAATGTGTTTTTTAGCTATAACCTAGAAACATAGCCATATGTAAATTTCAAAAGGTAACACTTTGCAAGTCCCATTTGTTAACAAGGATGTATTTGCTAGCTTTCATGAACTATATGCATTATGCAATTTACATTTTTACTGCATGTATGAATATTTGATCAATACAATTGAACCTTGATCGTTCTTGTTAGTTCATATTAAGGTAATAACAGAAAATAAAAAAATTAAACTCAATTTAAAATGCATAAGTAAATGTTGAAATAAAAAAAAAAACTAACAATGAATGATACTTCTACAACATTTATTAACCATATTTAATGATAAAATTGTAATCTTATTGTAAAGTGTTACCATTTCATATGATTCATGCTTAAAGAAGATGGCCATATTTAAATATCTGCAAAGGCCAGAGCATTAAAATTACATAAATGTAGACCTATTACATTCTCTCACTTTATTTGCTTCTATTTTAGAACACTTGACTATCTAATCAAAATAACAATATGTAAAACTATCGGTGTGGATTGTTGCCGATAACGATAGTTCCACCAATCAACTATTGGCACCGATATATCGGCAAAACCGATGAATCGGTCGACCTCTATTTTTTAATGCTGTATTTCGCCCAGCTGAATAGTTTGAGAAGCATTGTGTAGTCAACCAAAAAACTAGACACACACAAAAAAAATCTGTCCCTGATGTTAAAGTCAGCAAAATCCTTGTAAGAATGTGAGCATTAGCAAAGGTCAACGGATGAGCCGTTTTTCATTAAAAGGTACAACATACTCCACTGTGCATGTGAGAAAACCACGACTCACGGCTTTTTGCGCTAATGGCTCATTATGAAACAGTCGCACTCACCTTCCGAACTCTTCCAGGCGTTCCACAGGTCCTCCACGCTGATGAGCTGGTCGTCACCGTGGAAACTGTTGTGCTTGGCTTTGGGGTCATGGTAGTTGAGGTCCTCTCTTAAAAACTGTCAAATAACAGGGAACAAAAGGAAATCTATTCCAATTAGCAGCTCAAGGATCCCAGAGAATTCAGGATAAAATAAAAGATTTTGAATGCAAATCGCTATATTCTCCACTAGCTGATAAAGCAGACATTTATGTCTCTCGCTTTTATGAGAGACTTATCGCAGCCCTTAAATTACTATAGTGGTACCATGGTACAGATACAAAGGTATCAGAAAAAAATATAAAAATACAAAATAAATATATACACATGTGTGTCTAACCATCCACCCATTATTCTGTCTACCCGTTCATCCATCCATCCATCCATCTAAATCTAGATAATCTAAATCTAAAATCTAAATATTTCTCAAACTTGATTGCAAAAAACACCAATAGGCCAAAAGTTCTGTTCAAAACCATACATTCCGCTCTTAATCTTGTGGTTTGTTCAGCTGATGTGAATCTTGAGATGTGCACACAATTTTCTGAATTTTTTGTTCAGAAAATACAGGATATTAGATCACACAGCTCTCATCTTTACATAGATCACTTCAAATTGGTCCTTAAATCCAGTAGCTTTACAAACTTTCAACCAGTGTCTTCATCTCAATTACTTAAAATAATTTCTCAGATGACATTCACATTCTATCAATCAGATGTATTTCTTGGACTTCTGTTTAGAGAGATTTTAGACACAATCTGCCACATCCTCTTAGCTATAATAAATAGCTCTTTAATAAATGTTTTTTTTCCAGGAAGTTTAAAACATGCTATTGTACAGCCCCTATTGAAAGGACATCACCTTGACCACACCGTGCATAACAACTACCAGCCTATCTCTAAACTCCCATTCATTTCAAAGATTTTGGAAAAAGCTGCACTGTTACTGTTTACCTCATACCTGGATCTATATATGAATAAAATCAATACAAAAATAAAAAATATATATATCGTTCTATCTGTCGTTATGTCTATCCATCCGTCCGTCCATATATATATATATATATATATATATATATATATATATATATATATATATATATATATATATATATATATATATATATATATATATATATATATATATATATATATATATGCATGCCATTCCATCAGATGTGCCAGATATATACACACACAAATAACACAAATAAAATAAATACAAAAATACAAATATACAATTTATAATTAAAAGTTTTTTTTTTTTTTTTTTGATAATGAATAAAAGAAAGCTTTTACAGCCCTAATTTTACAGACATTAGGTATGGACCAAGATCCGTAACCGGCTATAACAAGCAATACTACACTTTGTCGGTCACTTGGTTTCCATGGCGAAAAGCCCTGACCAAAACTCACTGGGCTGAAAATGACAGTTTGTTTGCCCATTATGATCAAATGACCAGAACTTAATTCAAATGACAATAAACTGTTTACCCTAGGGTACATTTAAGAGCCAAACCAAAGTCTATCTTATAGGTAGACGTAGGCTAATGTTTTAAGATATTCTGGGAGAATTGATGCCGTCGAGTGCTGTGAACATCTAGCGGAGCAAAAGCTGTTTGCTCAGACACAGCAGATGGCAAAAATGATTACACAACATAACGCAACAGAAGGTTAGAGAGCAGTTCAAGGGATATGTAAGATGGTAAAGAGCTTCAAACTGTGGTTAAACTGCAACCATTGTGAGAGATTTGTCATAAATGTGTCAATATTTAGATAGAGACCAATCACACCTGCTTTCTAGACATCAAATTTGTTAACAGCATTGTTTGCGACTGACATATCAAGACATGTACAGACAATTGGCTCCCCCCCACAACATGTCACAGCGTTTCCAGTGAAATTATTATTGCTGCTGTCACTTTCCCAAGCCTTTATAAATGAAAATGAGTCATGGTTTTCAGACACAGGCCAAGATATTCTTCGACATACCCACTCAAAGACAAGTGTTGAGCACTCAGTCTATGCGGTGTGGAAGCAAAGACAGTAAGTAGCGCAACCTAATCTAACGGTTTAATTCTGCGATTGCAAACTGCATCGTTATGCCATGCCATCAAATCGTTGTTTTGATATTTTGGACTCTCACAGGAATACCAGGATCTTTATAAATCTGTGGTTGCCATTCCATCAGATGTGCCTTGATGCTGCTTAGAGAAGGTTGGATGCGGCAGGACAGAACGCCTACACAACATATCGCTCGACTGAAAGGATGCCAGGAAGGGGCAGGATCTGCTCCGCTGCGTATGCTTCCAAAACGACACCCAACGAACACGGTGACTGGCTTTCCTTGGGCAAACGGCCACTGGTTCACACGCAGCATCAAAGATGTTGGACATCATTCATAAAAGAAATATGGTACAAAAGGCAAATGTGTGAGCTCAAACCATACTGCTGAGAGAATAAACAGGCCTGGTTGGTCTGTTGGGAATTTCTTTGCGGTTTTGAGCTGGCTAATGTTGCTCAACATTAACTGGTGGGGTAATTCAAATTTGTAGTGGCTAAGCTAACTCAATGTGTGTGAAACAAAAAAATATATATATATATATATCATTATACAAAAAAGGGTATCTGACAAACTTAACCCTGTAACATCTAACAAATGAAATAATCTTTTTTTAAAAGTACATACGTAATTTTTATGTTTGTATAATATTTGATACATCAGGCTTTTACAGCTCATATAGTATGATATGAAATATGGTGTAAAAATAAAAATATTCAATTTGGTGCAGATTTTGTTATTTATTTGGCCAAAAAGTAAGATTAAACATATAATGCAAATGGAATACAATAATGATTACGAGATGGACAAATGAATGCTTCTCAATAGCTCGTTTTATCAAATTTGACATTAACGGTACTTAAATCAAGTAAACCTAAATTGCTAAAGTCCAGTAACTGTTAATCTTGAAATAGCTAACAATTAGGGCTATGCGATTAATCATAATTGATTTTCGATTTCAATTTTGGCTTCCAACGATTATGAAAACTAGACATTCGAGGTAAAACGATTATTGTGCCACTTAATTATTGCTGAAAAAGCCTATCGATAATTGTGAAATTTTACTGATATCTAAAATTACTCATATCATGAAATACTCTTTTCATATCATGACTTTGATCATATCTCCCACCAATAATAGTGGTAAATTATCTTGATTTCAATATTGACCAAAATAATCATGATTATGATATTTGCCATAAAAGAGCAGCCTTACTAAAGCTATAAAAGTGATTTATTTAGTTTATTAAAAGGCCTTTTACTTACTAAGTATGACATATCAATAAGGGGCCAGAAGGCATTTAGAAGATTGAGTACAACAAGTATTTCAGCAAAGATTTGATCATGTTCATAATTTAGAGGCCTTAATTTCATGGCTCAAATATGATACAGTAGGCTTTAAAGTGCTAATGGAAGGATGCTCAAAAACATCACTAGATGCAATGCAATCTAACAACTAAAAAGTATATGGCTGTGACAATGTCGCTTCAAAAGAAATTAAAATAAAACAAATATGCTGACAGGCTTTTCTCAACATGCACATTCTCAGCAAATAGCTTAAAATTCGCGAGACATTGATACAAGTGAAAGTAAACAGTAAAACTATAAACCCGTGTGATTACGATTATGATAAAGGATTGAAACATAAATACAGGTTTGCAATATCAAGCAGCAGAGATAAAATAAAGTAGCAGCTGATAATGGATAATCGTTGTTTTGATATTTTGGACTCTCACAAGAATACCTTTTTTAACTTGCACATTCAAGTTAAAAATGGCTGCCCCGTTTTTATGTTAAAATAACGTGAATACAATGCAAATGGTCCAACAAAAATTACATGGCAAGCTAAATGAATGCATCTAAACTATTGCATGAAAACATCGGTATACATTATACAACAATTTGGGACTAGTATCAACCATCCTGACTAATTATTTCTCCTAAATAGTTGTGAAGCCACTGCTTCACATTTATTTGTTACTGAAAGCCTGCTGGGAATGGATCAATGACATCTGAGATGTGCTAATTTTCTTTACAGTTATCGTTAGTCACAATTATGTAAGACTATTCTGCACGTCATATTTTACATGCTTACAACTGCATTACCCCAGAACCAGTAGGGCAAAGTTCTTTAAGATGAGGGACAAAAACATGACAATTTTCTAAGATTGTGCAGATTACATGCACAAGTGTAGATTTTGACTAGAAATGCCTCTCTTTTTATCCCTTATAATCAGTGGTTTTACTTAGTAACAGGTTAGACTGATCCAATGAGCATTATTTCTGCGAGACACCTACTCATAGGTCTACACTAGCGGTTATGGCCTCTGCAGACCACCTGACTCAGAATAGCATATAGTGAGATGGTTTCCTGCTTCTTGCAGCCCAAATAGCAAGATAACACCAACCATGACACACATTACTGAACTGTGTCACACAGGCTGAAAAAACCCATCATGTACTAATGCTTTAACAAGGCCAGACCATTGGAAAGAGTATTAGACAGGATGAATTAGCCAAAACGTATTATTTACAGACATCCTTAGAGGAAGGATGCGGTTGACTTGAGCAAGATACTCTTGTGTTAAGACCACGAGATATTTCGTGTTTACACAACTATCCTTGTGCGTTTTACGATCTCTCTGTGTTGTGTTCCAGATGGGCGTTCCCTCTTCTAATCTGCTGAAGACTGTGATTGGTCCTGCAAAGCACCTGACCTTGATATAAGGACCACCCCAAACACTCATCCACTGCTGTCCTTCCTCGTTGACTGTGCTTTATGCCATCGTACTTCACTTGGATCCTGATTGATTGCGTTTCTCGTCGCCTTGGTTTGTTTCATCATAGTTTGATTGGGAAATAGTGTCGTGCCAGAGAGATTGTTAGTGTTTAGTGAAACTGAGTTTTGAGGCCATGACTGTTCGCTCTAAAAATACATAGAGCATATACATTCTGTACACATAAAATAATTTAACCAAAAAACATGTCAATAGGATTTCAATGTTTATTTTTATTTATTTGTTTAACCGTTAAAATGCCGAATTCCTGGTGAAGAACTAAAATACCTATAATCCCGAAGAAGCTGCAGTTACTACAAAAACTAATATAACAAACCTTATTAACCTGCAAATATTATTAACTGTTTATTTATTGTCTAATAAAGGCACAGTATGTACGTTTAGCCACTAGAGATTATTTACTGAAAACAATAACAAAGGCGTAGCTTGATGACGCAGTGAATGAGTGTGGAATCATGGGATTTTCCGTCTTCACCTCCATAGCCGATGGAAAGCAATCCGATGGGACTCAGGCAGAAATTGTGTTCATGGATGAGCTAATTAAAGTTTTATTAAGGGGTTCCCAAACTTTTCCATGACAAGGCCCCCCAAATACCACTCATAGTGGTAGTCACTTTTCTATAAGTATTTTTGAGTCTTCATTTTCTTTTCTGACATAGCCTACTTGTTAAAACACAGACATGCAAATTATGTGCACTTTAATTGAGCGTGAGCTGCGCAGCAAAAATAGACTGGGCGCCGGAACCCGCTGCTCACGTGACGCTCCTGCTCGCGGTGTGAAGGCACTCATTGATTAACATGCACGCCGAAAAAATACGCGCCGCTTACGATGTGAAACGGCAGTAATTCACAAGGTTTCCTACATCTGCGCTCCGTGTGCACGTGTGATGCTGACGTCGCGCGATGTTAATCATGCGGCGCCCGAGTGCATTAGACCGGCATAAAATCTCCATATGTCAGACTGACCGGCCGATCACATGAAAATCGTCCAATTCCGGTCACCAGCCAATCAATCGGTGCATCTCTAAAAGATTAGCATTACGAGTATAATGTTCAGATAGGCTATGCGACAAATTATTATAATGCTATTTCACAACAATACTTATAATAATATAAATATTTTTACTTTTAATTTTTTTTTTTTTTCTTCCAGCTTGCTGCAAGTGGGCCCCCACTTTGAAAACCCCTGGTCTAGGTTCATGACTTTTTAATGCCTATGGAGAAAATATATTTTAAAAATACTCCCAAAACCAAGGCAGTCACTCTTGCAGCCCAGAGAGTAAATGAACATGTAAAGTGACACACAAGTCACAAGCGGCGACAAGTATTAGAGTTCTATTAACCTGCTGCAGATTACTCATTTACTGTCATGCTGACTTGAATGTCAATGCTATGAGAAAAAATTAATCAAACACTTGACTTTAAAAGGGAACAAAGGTATATCAACTGCCTAGTTATGTTAGCCACTTAAGAATCAGCTTTAAAAGTAATTCACTGACCCCATCAGTCTCAGAAACATCCACATTCCCATTGGCATCGTCGTCCATTTGCTTGTGAATGCTGCGGATGGCCTCAAAACTGAGGATGGCGATCTCGTCCTGGCATAGCAGCTCGTCGATGCGGCAAAGCTCTGAAGAAAAGAAAAGGTCACAGTTAGCAAGATACTAAAACAAACCAGGCTATAAACACCTCATTTATTCTTATAACACATGTTCCTGATTTTCGTGATCTTTAATCAAACTATAATAAATTTACTCTTCCTCTGAAACAACGTCCTTTCCTATGATGTCACAGAGGCCATGCAGGCTATTGGATAATGATAACCACTAGCTATTTAGTCATTGTTTTTAGTGGTCAAACCAACAATCAGTTGGCCATCATTCAATCCTAGAGGCTTTATTGGCGTTAAATTGAGGACTAGCGCATTCAAACCGAGGATCACATCAAACAGAGAAAGCAATCTTTGGAAATGAAGCTGAGATAAAGACCCAATATGAACTGTTTCTGTAGTGATAGTTAACTTAACTGTCCAGGGGTCACAAAGCACTCTTTAATGAGAACATTGTGTGCTAATGAAGACTGTCTGAGTTTAAAATAATAGCACCAGATCCACTTTTAGAATTCAGAGGTGCTTCCAAACAGCTGTCCTAAAATCCCACTGTGTCCGTGGAGGTTTCCAGCTCAAACTATGAGGGGGGGCTAAAAATAGACCTGGCTGTGGTATTAACTAAAACTAGCAAGCAACTATTTTTAGGCTGCAAATCTGTACAGCTGTTGTGTTACCACACTGGAGGTTCAGAGGGCTAAGACAGCTATGGTTTGTGATGAAAAAGCAGTGAGAAAACCTGAAGTAGTTTGTGTGAACATTCACAAGTGGGAACTTCATCTGATCAGAGTGTGTGGTACTAGAGAGTCTCACTGTAGGATATATCCGGTTGTGTTTGTGTATATCAGAGTATTATAACTCAAAGGCACCTGTCCAAGAAACCCATGAGCTCCAAAAATAAACCTTGGCGTCTATCTTTTCATAACACAAGCATGCCATTTCGAAACCTAAGAGAAGACTTCTCTTAAAGTGCTCCAAGGACTTTCCTAGTCTAAGTCTATCCAAGTCACCTTGAAGGCTTGGTAGATGGTAAAGGGACATGAAGAGAATCATATCTGGTTTCTGAAATGTATCACTTATCAAGTATAATGAACTAGAACCTTTGAGTAGATTAAATTCATCATCTTATAGGCTATAACATGCTTTACTCAACACAAATTGAGCAAACTATATGAAACTGAGCAAAACCTATACATTTTTCAATTGCTTTTAACAATTGAGAAACAAAATGGAGTTGATAATTTTGTTCATGTTTTTTAAAGAAGCTATTTATGCTCACCAAGGCTTAGTTTATTTGAATAGAGTAAAAATGCAGTAAAAAAACGTAATATTGTGAAATATACATTTTAAAATGTAATTTATTCCCATGATGAAATTGTTTACTTAATATTTAATAATCAAAAAAAATAATTTGAAAATGAATTTTAAAAAAAATTATGGCAACTTGATTCTGTAATTATATTACAGTATTTTTCACATAAAGAAATTTGTGTAAAACAAAAAGTGAATAAAAAGGATGTAAGCACTGTCACCGACAGAGCACTCTGTTAAATTTGTGCACACTGGGAATCTTTTTTTTTTTTTAAATGAAGACAAGGTAACACTGATTTTACATACAGCACACTGTGAAAATGACATGAATATGACAGTGTGGCCAACTGGATTTAGTGCAGCATAGTTTGAAATCAAGGGTTCAAAGGTGTAATAAGTGATTTCTGAAAAACGCAGTTGAAAGTGGATCAGACTGAGAACCACAACACACTAATAGCCAATCAGCAGCAGGGGGCGTGTCCACATATGATGCGGAAGGAGAGATAGTGAGCAAAAGGGAGATTTGAAGAAATACTGTAGAAAGAGAGATGGCTGAGAGACATTACAAAAGAGAAAAGGTCAGAGGAATATCATTGGGAAAAGAAGTGTTATGATCAGGGATGATCATAGATGATCAGCTCAGTGAAGCACTTTAAGCAATTTTTTTTTTAAAGATTTGTATTTTTATATACAGTATAATTGTGCTTCAAATAAAAAAAGTATTTACCTACACCTTATTCTTGTTTAATATCATTTACATAATATAGGCTATATGAATATGGAGCGTGATAAAAAGGTGACCTTGAAATTGTGCTGTAAAAAGGCGACGTGGGCCGAGGAAAAATTCGGGTGCACCTAAATTTTTTGCTGGTGCACCTAAATAAATAAAAAAATAGGCGCACCAGTGCAACCAAGGAAAAAAGTTAGGCTGGAGCCCTGTAAGGCGAGCAACAGTTTATAAAGTGTTGACAAGTTTATAACTAGCTTCCAGAATAACAGCAATGAAACTCTATTGAAACTCCCTGAGTAAAGTCATACAGCATCAGAATACTTGTCAAGAACATACAATGGGACCGAGCACTTGCATACACTTGCGTTTGCATACTGTTGTGTAGAGCATCTTCCTGGCTTTCTGTTACAAACTGATGTCTCAGCTATATAAAGTGTGTTTTATATCACCAGAACAGGGTTAATATCAAAAACACTGGTCAAAGCCATAGACAGCGCCTTCGTATGAAATATGACTCACTCTATCAAACCAGGGTTCAGTGAATACAGTGTTATGTAATGCCTCAGTCTCCTTTATTAAAATTATCAGAGAACAGATAGTCAAGAGATGTCATTATAAACCTGCATCACAAACTTCATATAACAGATTACCTAAAAGTATGCATCTCTAAAAGAAAGAAAGAGAGAGGATAACAAACCACAAGTTATTTTCTGTCAATCTGCTGTTATATAACAGACCTTTTTGGGGAGTCTGACAACTAGTGCACTAAAATGTAACTCATGGTACATTGTCTTCTCCAACAGGGCTGCAAACAAAAGCAGACCAGTGGCATCACACTGTGCTGTTTGCTCTGTGGTGCACGACCAGCAGCCTCAGGAGACACTGAGCTCTATCGGGCGGTTCTATCAGACCTGACACAGACCAGTTCTGTGGGGGCGTGGTGGGTACAGGTGCTCTCCGCTGAACCTTGCGGGAGGTTTTGGTCATAGGGAGGATGATGTGGTCAAGAAATGTTTGATAAGGGCTGGATAAGAGCTGCAGTTTTAGGAAACACAACTATACGAAAGTTTGGGGCTAATATGTTTTTTTAAAGAATTCTCTTATGCTCACCAAGGCTGCATCTATTTGAGCAAAAATACTGTAAAATCAGTAATATTGTGAGATATTACTACAATTCATAGTAACTTTTCCATTTCAAATTATTTTAAAATGCAATTTATTCCTGTGATGTCAAAGCTGAATTTTCAGCATCATTACTCCAGTCTTCAGTGTCACATGATCCTTCAGAAATATGCTGACTTACTGCTCAATAATTTCTTAATGTTGAAAATGCTTAATATTTTTGTGGAAACTGATACATTTCAGAATTATTTTATGGAATTACATTTATTTTAGAAATATTTTGTAGCATTATATATGCATTTACAGTCAACTTTTGATCACTTGCAGAATTTATTTATTTATATTTAAACATAACCTACTGACCCCAAACTTTTGAACATGTAAATAAAACATGTTGCCCATAGACAACACAATGTATGGCTTCCTCCAGATATAATTGATGGTGTCAGTTATCAACATAAAATGGTTGTTCATGAATTGATGTTAATTTTGTCAAGAGTTTGAAGCCACATTATGGTGAAAAAAAAACAGGAAATCTTGCTACCCCAAACTTCCTTAAAAGCTTGTGAACATATTGATAAAGGGCAAAGTTGCCACATTTCCCATGTGCCTGTTAATATAAGTGCTGGGAAAGCTAGAACAACACCATTATCTAAGGCTAATTTCAGTTAGTTCTTCATGTCTTCATCCTGTCTAGCATAATAGCCCCTTAAAAATCTTTCTAAATTGTCATGCAACTCGGCCTGATATTTTAATGATGTCAAATTCAGCGTGCTCAAAATTTTTTAAATACTCAGAAAATTTTCCTGATGCAAAGAATAAGACCAACAGTAACAACATCTTAATGAATACAGCTATTAAAGCATTGTAAAACACCCATACATGATTCTGAGGTCAGTTTTTAAGTAGCCAACTACCCATTATAAAAACTCACTAATATTTCAGTATTCATTTGATTAACAATTACTGTATATATATATATATATATATATATATATATATATATATATATATATATATGTGTGTGTGTGTGTGTGTGTGTGCTGTATATGTATACAGATTCACAAACAGTTTTAAACCACACAGTATTGTTATTTCTGTCTCACAATAATTCATATCACAGATGAACTGGGATAAAAGTGCATAGCTCGGATATAAACACTGATGTCTACAGTAGATCAAAATAGAATAAATCACCTTTTGCTATAAATAACTATATTTGCTTCAAAAGTTTGTCTCAATTACATAGTTACACCAGTGGTAGTGTTGTCAAGACACCAAAATTATTGTTTCGATACCAATACCAAGTCAAGAATTGCGATTTCGATACTTTTCCTGAAAAGGGAGAAACACTCAAATATCATTGCGTTGCTTTATTTTGAAACCGGGACAATAGCGCGCGCTCTCCGTGGGCGTGTTTACATTAGAAGAATAATGAGCTGCGGACCAAAAAAGACGGAGTATTTTAAATCTATTTTGCTGCTATGTCACTGTCAAGGTAGGCCAAGTACTTCCATATTTCACTCCTCCTCACGTCATCTTTTTCTACCAGTCGTGGACCGGCGGCCACAGTATCACTTGTGCTCGCACATGCAGTATCTCGCTGTAGTGTTTGTCACATGACGGCTACAGCTTCTTTGCTGCGTGCGTAAGGAGAAAAAACACAGGCGTCCATAGGGAGGCACTGGAAGCGAGCATTGCACACTCCAACATGAAATACGTCTCACAAATCTGGAACGCGGTCATTCTTAGAAATATCGATACTTATAAATTTAGGAATCGTGGAACGTTTACTCAGTCACTAAAATCATGCATAGTTCACCTTTAATATGCCATAACCACAAAATATAGGCTACATTATAAACCGTCAGGAAGGAGACGCACTGCGTACATGATCATTTGCTTTGCAAACTTCTTACCCTTGTGAAATATTTACATTAACCAGTTTCATGTGAAATAACTTAGATCGAACACAGAACAGGGCCATGTTCGAATTTGAAAAAACATGCAAGCTTGATACTACATGCAAAGTATGCACATTCTCTGTATGCACGGGATACCCAGATTATCTACTACCTTTACCAGATCGTGCAGTATAGAACAGTGCGAGTTACGCTATAGTTTGCTTAGGTCTGTATGTATTTCCACACAAAAAATCTGATTACTCGATTAACCGCCAAAATAATCGCACGATTACTCAACTACCAAAATAATGATTAGGGACAGCCCTAGATACTACAACGAATACTAAGCATAGTAGCCCTGGGTCCGATTTGCAAAGTTACATGCAACTCTCTACAGGTCAATTCAGTTCGAAATTTAGTGTGAAAATGAGTGAGCACATACAGTACATCTCAGCCAGTTGCCGAATGGTGTAGTATCACCTCATGATGACTGGGATCTATTCCAGCTCAACAAAAGCTTTGCAACACACTGTGGACTTTAGGCAGTTTTCCCAAAGAGCTCTTATGTCATTATCCTGCCATCAAGATCAGATGGTTTGAGTCATCAATATAACACTGAAAAAGCAAGACCACCAGAAGGCCATAGCTATTCGTTGTAAAGGACAACTTTTACATCTTCAAGTTGAATTACACAAGAGCCATTCAGCCAGAACATGACGGATTATACACAAACCCAACGCTAACATCAGCAGGTTCCCATACTAGCTATATAAACAGTAACTGCATTAAGAAAATTGTCCACTTCACATGTGTTGTTCTCCTCAAATAGATTGCGATACAGTCCTGACTATAAAACAGGGGTGCACAAAGTTGGGCATTAAAATATATTGTGTGTGTCATGCCACGCATAATTTATCTACAAATCATGCAGTTTCACAATGTCAACACAAGGTGACAGCACAGTAAACTGTGTGTGATAACAATTTGATGATATATAAGATGCCATTTCAGTTGCGTATGAGAAACCTTATAGGGTTAGTTTACCCAAAAATGAAAATTCTGTCAGTATTTACTCACCCTCATGTTGTCCCAACCCCGTAAGACCTTCGTTCATCTTTGGAGCACAAATTTAGATATTTTTGATTAAATCTGAGAGCTGGATCACTCCTCCATAGGCTTATTAGGGGATCGAAACTGGCCGGCCGAAAAGTTATGAAAGACATCGTTAAAATAGTCCGATTGACTACAGTGGCTTTAGTTTATCAAGCAACGAGAATACTTTTTGTGCGCAAAAAACAAACTGTTACACTACGTGAAATCTCAAGGCCCACAGAGAAGGAAATGAGTAGTTGAATAAAGTCGTTATTTTTGTTTGTTTTTTGCGCACAAAAAGTATTCTCGTTGCTTGATAAACTTAAGATTGAGCCACTGTAGTCAATCGGACTATTTTAACAATGTCTTTCATAACTTTTCGGCCGGCCAGTTTCGATCCCTTAATAAGCCTATGGAGGAGTGATCCAGCTCTCAGATTTAATCAAAAATATCTTAATTTGTGCTCCAAAGATAAACGAAGGTCTTACGGGGTTGGAACAACATGAGGGTGAGTAAATACTGACAGAATTTTCATTTTTGGGTGAACTAACCCTTTAAACGCACCAAAAGTGGGACAGCGCTAATTGTTGTAAGTGTACTCATTAAGCTCATGTAAATCATACTCAAATCATATTTTATGCTGCTCATTATTCTAACTAATCAAGTGATTTTCTACCTCCCTGACATTTTATAATGGATACCAATCATATTTGGCAATGTTGAGTTAGCCCCACACATGTGCATGCTGTCTCATGTGACCTCACACAAAGACACCCAAAAACTTTGGTTTCGGGACCCTTCAGAAATCAACACGTTTCTGCATTTTTCAGACCGACTGCAGTCTCATAGGAGACCAACTGTCTAAATGAGCGAGTCATATTCGTTCAAACGGCTGATTCATTCAAGAAGCAAGAGGCAGTTGTTTATGAATGGGTCACTGAATCTTTGACAAGTGATTCGTTCGAAATGTTGAATCATTCAGTAATGAAACACGGTTGGGTGATCCTGCGAGATGCGCTATGGTTCTGCTGTGATCTGTTTGGAACCATTTTCACTGCTGAAACAGAACAAAAACAATCAATACTGCATCTAAAATGTAAGTGACTTAATTTAGCGCAGTATGTTAACTGAGTTTCTTTGTGTGCCGCGTGCGCTCATTTGTTTTGATTTCTCCTTGAGAGGCTGCGCAAGCCTCAACAGCGCAACTTTGTTACCGTCAGTAGTACAGTTCATAGTACATTATATATTATCATTTACTATCAGTTTTCACTTACAATAAATGAAATAAAATCAGAATCATTCTCGCATTTTTGGTGGATCCCTAGTTTATGTGGTTTTTGTGACGTTTTATGCCGGCTACTTGTCAGGCCGGGCAAGTAAAATTATCTTTCACTTGCCCCTTAAAAAAGAAATCCACTTTTCCAAACAAGCAGACAAGCATTAATATTAATGTCAAGCCCTGCGCGCGCACACACACACACACACACACACGGGCTGGGTAAAAAAAATATCGATCTCTTTATATTAATCGATTCTCATTTTTACGAACTGAAATCGATTCTTAAATCTCAAGAATCGATTAGTCATCCTGTTTTCATTTGACGAATGAATGGAACATTGTAGCGCATCCCATCTAATAAATCGCAATAATCTTTGTGCTGTTACTTTTGATATGAAAAAAGTCTCTAATTTCAAATTACTTCCATTTTCTTATGAAATTCAAAAACACAGGCTAAATACCGAAGTAGGCCTAGGCTACAACTGACTCCCATAGTTTACAGCATTAGTTAAGAGATTTGTTTTCTTTGAGAAAATGTGGCATGTATTGTTCATGATATCCAAAATAATCAATATTGAATTGAAATCGAAATGCAAGCTTGCGAGTCGAAAATCGAATCGAATTGTGAAATTTGTGTCAATACCCAGCCCCCCACCAGGTGTCCACAACATTGAATAATTAATTAAATGTATACACACACACATCTGTACATCCATCTATCTATCTATCTATCTATTTATCTATCTATCTATCTATCTATCTATCTATCTATCTATCTATCTATCTATCTATCTATCTATCTATCTATCTATCTATCTATCTATCTATCTATCTATCTATCTATCTATCTATCTATCTATCTATCTATCTGCACTTTAACTGAACTTAAATATTTGCACTATTTCATGATTGTAAAGGCCTTAACAAAACAATTAAAATAAGACTCTGTGGTTTCCTGGTTATCCATGACTTAACAAAACGTCATGCCAAAATCAGAACACAGTTAAATTATAACAGGAAAGCTATCAGAAATTTTGTTAGTTCTTCACTGGTTTCTTTCATAGATCAGGCGTCTGGGCAAGAAGCAACAGATCCCAATCTTCTCTAAAGTTAAACCTGAATGAACTCTCAGTAAAGACTACCTTTTTAGGGCCTAAAACACATTAGGGAAGAAATTGTACACGCTATGATGCTCTAGGCACCTTTATTTGACACAGCTCAAGTGAGCACAGCGCTTAACAGAGAATGCATTCCCTTCCTATTCTCAGCCGGGACACATTTAGACCCCCATACAATTTATAAATAAGTCTATATGGCACAGGCAAAGGGGGCAGCAAAGCACAGAACGTTTTGAAGTGTATCTTATTTGTAGAAATGGCCATTAGCTCTTATCTATGATGATACAGCTACTTTTCCCCAATATAAGAGTAATTCCAGGATATACTCACCGGAGACACTGTTGTCCACTGGTAAGGGGTCTGGGATTATTTGATTGGGTTTGTCCGCTCGACATTCCAACAAGAAGCATATACATACAGTCCAGTACGTCACCAGTCTGCTGAGCTCCATAGTGGGAGAGCTGGTTTTAGATACGAGAGAGAGAGAAATCGTCACCTACAACACACCAAATCAACAATCCAACCCTGCATGTCAAGTCAAGTATTAACCTAATCCTGTGGTGATATAGAGAATGCTGGCAACTGGAACACACGGTTTACACAGTGCTGTCCCAAATGACGCACTTTAGACCTTATTCACGGCAGCGCCATCTTTGATTCTTAATGGGAATAAAAGCAAGGCTGTGAGGGATAGACATCTCTTCAGGGGGTTGTACTACTTTTTAATGTGTTTCTGGATTGTTCTGCTGCCAAAATTTCAGTTAGACAAAAAAAAAACCCAGAGAGCATGAGCTGTGGGAAATTATAAGTGATCTAAGAGCTTTATACAGCTTTTTTAGAGCGGGTGCTATTGAAAACACATCAAGTCTATCCTTCACAGCCTCTCTTTCATACCCGCCATACCGCTGCTCTGAATAAGGCCTGTACACTATGCACTCAGTGTAGAATATGAATTTTCATAGGTTATTTTGTCATTCAAAGTTAGAGACTAAAAGCCCCTTCTCCTCCGCTATGTAAAGAAAGCTGTGACAGTTGAGCGCATGAATCGTCCAAACGTAGTTTTAAGTACATTTAACGTGCAATTTTTCTTTTCTGACTTTTCAGAGTGAACACACAACTTTCACTAGGCTATTTATTGATACTAAAAAGCAGCATAGAAAAATGCACAAGTATGCACCTTATTCATCTTCAATCACTAGTTATGACACTTAGCCTAATCTGCATCTGCACATGCTCAGTAGAGTTCTTTCTCTGCCTGACCAAAAAAAGAGATAAAAGTCCCTATTTTTTATTGCTCAGTATTAAATTATAGTGCCTATGTTCTGTATTCCTTTTATCTCTATATTGTATAATAAAAGTATATTAATATATTAATAATGTAGGCCCCACCTAAACTTTTGCTTTAAACATTTCTGACAGGTAACAGAATAAGAACACTATAAAGGTGAAAACGGGTAAGAAAGAGTGTTGAAAGTATTAAAACAATGACGCAAGTCATTTGAGGCAATTAGTTGAGATACTTTATTATAAATCACTTTCTGAAAGCTAAAAAGTGATATTTTTGCCTTCAAATGATCACGTTCTTCTGACCTACTGATCTCAAAGTACACTGTTCAAAGGTTTCTGATTTAAATAAATAGTACTGCTGTTTGGTTTTTGGGTTGATTTGGGTTAAAATCACAAATCAAAATAGATCATTTTAGAGTGTAAACACCAAACAAAATGTTTTAAATTATTATTGTATTCATGTTTTTTATCTGGGGACTCCACAAATATAAGGCATGCAACGTTTTTTCCCAATGACGTGCAATAAATGTTATCAAGTTAACTTACTCCTCAACTCACCTGTCAACTAGTTAACACTTATAAGTTGAAACTATGTAGACCAACCCATCCTTGACTCTACTGTCCATCTAAAAGGTCTGAATTTATAGCTTTATATGCACAATATTAAGATTAGCATAAACCGAACACATAATAATAATCTGAATAATTAACACATTAGCCCTATAGGCAATTATGTTCAGGTATGGGTTTAAATGACTCAAGAGCAGAGCTGAATAGTATGAGTGCATTACCCACATTTGCTTAACAAAATCAGTCATAAATTGCTGATTCATAACCAACGGCACTGTATTATCTTTATTTTCATGCGGCTGAATTGCGCAGCTGGCTTCGTAGCGGCGCGAGGCCACTGACACCCACATTTCCCCCTTTATAAACACCCAAATCCATCGCTGAAAAGATATGCAATGTAAAACACAGCACATCCAAATGTTAAAGCGTTTAAAATTAGCTGTTACCTCGGGTACTCGTGTTAGACCGTCCTAGTGTTTGAGGTTCGTCTTCAGCTGCTCTCTCCTCCCATCAGACTCCATAGAAGCTTTATATTGAAACACTCCAAAAAAAACACGACCGCACGGTTCCCCGTGCCGCCGGTGAGAGAATACGGCAAGTGGACGGTGGTTTGCTCGTCCTCTGTCAGTGACAGAAGCAGAGAGAGGCCGAAAGAGCTGCGCTTCCTCCTCGTTTCAAGCCGGGCACACGGTCTGCGGCGCGGCGCATGCGCAGTCACTCCCTGCTAATCACACTCTGCCTGCCACCTCACTATAATAATCACATACACACACACACGCACACACACGCGCACACGCTTATTTACACAAAAAGGTCAATTTTGATTTCATGGGGACTTTAATGTTAATCAAACAAGAAAAGAAAAATTGTCTGTTTTTTATTTGTATAATAATAATAAAAATGACGAGTTCTAGTTGTTACTAATCACCTGTAAGAGAGGGAATGTAATGTGGCACATGTTGCCTGCCAATAAATAGAGTCAAAACTCCCTCATCTCTTGATTATTTATATCTAAAAAACATTTCTGTTAAGAATAGTATTTCGGAGATCGGTATTGGTGATCGTATCGTTTAATACTGCTTCCAGCGATCAGTGACCGGCCTGATTTATTATGATTAATATATATATATAATATATATGATTAATATATATATTAATCATAATAAATACTAAAGAGCAATAATTGTTTTCTCTTTGTATTTTCCTGTTTGATTAACATTAATGTCCCCATAAAATTAAAATTGAGGTTTTTTGGCTTTTGTGAATATGTTAGCCTAATATAGTGTGCTTCAAAACAATGACATTTCGAAAATATAAGCGATTGATGACATCTGCACTTCAGCTCCTCATCAGATTTTCTGTCCAATCAAATGCGCTCTAGAATCTGTGTCCTGCCCCCATAGACGTTGAAGCTGCGGCTAAATAAGTCATTTATTTACTATTATCTACATGGTGAATGGCACATAGTGCACTATATAGGGGAGAGGGGACGACTCAGACAGTGTAAATATGCTTTCCATTTGAAGTCGGGTTTCACGTTAGTATCACGTGAGCGCGCACACAGTCTGCTCCGGTCCAGAGACACAAGCTTACAATGGATCAAACCACAAAACGAATCGAAGCCCATTTGAATTCTGCACAGAATGCTGTATTTTAAAGTGATATGGAGGAGATTAGGAGGAAACTGCGGCTTTACCGAGCTCAACAGCTCTGGCTGAGCAGTGATATTTTAAAAAGGAGCAAATAGATGTCCCGCCCTGCTCCTGTTTCAGTGGAAATGGCCTCAAAACATTGAATAATGCTGTGCGTTTCAAGGCACTTCAGTGAGCCTTTAATAATCTCCATTAAAAAAAAGTCTGCCTGATCACTATAGGCCTATTCTGCCCAATCATCAACAATAAATAGTCAATAATTATACAGCTTGAATATGTTTTTCAGTAGTGCATAGAAATACATATGGAAGTGGTCCTTTGACTGCTGCCAAAGAAATAAGCGCACTGACTGTTTTGGTTGAACATCGACATCTGCTGTGATTGTGCTTTCCTGACACTTCTTTTTTCTACTCACCTCTTTGTGTAAAGGGACTGCAGTGTGTTGTCTTTAAAAAAAGAGTACACTGTCCCCTAGTGGCCGATTAATGACACTGCAAAATGTTATTCTAATGGATGTTCACATTTTACAGTTTCAGTTTGACATCTCTCTCTCTCTCTCTCTCTCTCTCTCTCTCTCTCTCTCTCTCTCTCTCTCTCTCTCTCTCTCTCTCTCTCTCTCTCTCTCTCTCTCTCTCTCTCTCTCACTCTCTCTCTCTCTCTCTCTCTCTCTCTCACACTCTCTCTCTCTCTTACTCTCTCTCTCTCTCTCTCTCTCTCTCTCTCTCTCTCTCTCTCTCTCTCACTCTCTCTCTCTCTCTCTCTCTCTCTCTCTCTCTCTCTCTCTCTCTCTCTCTCTCTCTCTCTCTCTCTCTCTCTCTCTCTCTCTCTCTCTCTCTCTCTCTCTCTCTCTCTCTCTCTCTCTCTCTCACTCTCTCTCTCTCTCTCTCACTCTCTCTCTCTCTCTCTCTCTCTCTCACTCTCTCCCTCTCTCTCTCTCTCTCTCTCTCTCTCTCTCTCTCTCTCTCTCTCTCTCTCTCTCTCTCTCTCTCTCTATATATATATATATATATATATATATATATATAATTATATGCAGAATTAAATATGTCTGCATGTATAACAAAATACTGCTGCAATTAGAATTAGTTATAACATTTCAAATTCAATGTTAGAATAATAATGTTGTTTCAACTTAAAGTATTTGGGCTGCCTTAAAATTGGATATCTGAGTTATCTCAACAAAAAACACTACAATTTAAATTGATTTTTTTTTTTTTTTTTTTTTTTTACAGTAGAAGTGTCTTTTTCACACACACCATTCATGTATGGCCTACATCATCTTTGAACTTCTCCACTGGCTCTTTGCCTTTTTGTGTCACTGACTTCCTCTCAGTGCACTAGGCTGTGCTCACTTCCTCCTATAGTCCCCGTGCCACTGTTTTTAGGGACAGTTTCATTCAGACTATAGACAGTTTCCTGGACGCTCTTTTGGATGATGCACGGTGAGTTTCATTTCGTATTTGCCCTTGATGATCGGTCCCAAACTTACTGTCAACCTTCATTCTTAAGGGACCAGATTTAATCTCTGGTTTGAACATTTGAAAAGTGATTAGAATGCAATGATATCATTAGGAGACAGTTACGTGTTTTTTTTTCTTCTTTTTTTCCCCTGCTATATTCAAATGGAGATCTGTGCCGATTTAAAACAGAGCTTTCTGACCGAATAACATTTATGTAATGGTATTTTAAATTTGTATATGTTTAAAATGCAATTAATAATAACAGGAAACTTTAATTAAATCACACACATTACTTGTGCTACTTAAAATTGTAGTGCACAAGTATGTGGAGCCGACAGTGTAGGGACAGTAGCATTTGGATAAACAGTATTTTATTCATTATATAATAAATTCAATATATAAAATCGGACAGTGTGAGGGAGAAAAGCATCAGCTGCAATAATGGTGAGATGCACACAAACATATTTTGATGACTGTGACACTTTGAAACACTGTGCAGTTTATTCTTAGACAGTCTGTAAAGAGATGACCACAATTTATTTCTATGTGCCATTCAGCGGATATCTTTGTGAATATCTATTATGGTTGCTCCAGGCCTATAGTTTGTGGAGTGAGTATCTTCAAAAATGTAATATGTACCTGGAAAACTTCCAATTTTATTAATTATAAAACGCACTCCGACTCCCGGAATTTGCATTACAGTCGATTTGATCTGAGCTAAGATTTTCACACTAACACTTTCCAGTTGCGCAGTCTGAATCAAAGGATCGGTGAATGGACTGTGGGCGGTGCGTGACCCCTGCAACAGTGAGCAGTACAGTTTTAAGTTCGTCTAGTTTCTTTAAAAAAAAGGAACTGTCTTCTTGACAGCAAAGTTATTTTGGACCCCTAAACCTGATGGCCTACTCTAAAAACTGTTTTTGTCATTTTTACTGTAACAATAAAACAGTTTCTGTACTATATACAGATAAAAACTGTAACCTTACATTTTGTGCAATTATACAGTAAAATACTGTTAAATGTGCCTTTTTTGTACTAAATCATCTTATAATTTACAGTGAGCCATAAACTGACATTCCAAGACCTCCCTTGATACCCATAAAACATTATATTAAAATGTTTTTCATACTAGGAAAAAATGGTTCTTTTAAGAACTATTCAATGGAAAGTTATTTGGCAAGGCAAGTTTATTTATATAGCACATTTCACAATTCAAAGTGCTTTACAGAAAGGAATTAAAATAATCACAAAATTAAAGCATATATTATAAAATGAATTAAAAGAGTAAAAAGATGAATGCTCATCTGGCAAAACACCGGTGTATCATATTTTTCACAACTCCCAGTTTAACTCTGAGATTTCCCCGTGGTGTCTGTGGTGTTCTCGCGGCGCGCTTGAGAAATCTATTGGACATCTCCGATGGACCCGGACAGGAGGAGCTCTAGGACTGACTCACGGGGTGACCTCAAGTTCACTGCCCCATCAGTCCAAAACCCAAAAACCCATTTGTTCGGAAGCACTATGAATGGAATCAATCCAGTTCAAGTTTAATTACTCATCAAACCCACTACTCCACCACTCCACTTTCGGGGACACAAAAATGGTTCTGCCATTATACAAACCCCCCTTTTATTCAAGCTAATGAGAATGCACATCTATGTTATGATGAATATTGTAAGATTATTACCTTACTGTCCTGTTTCTGAAGAGGCTAACAGGCACCCTTGTGAGATGAATTACTTCCCCACTAGCTCTGTGTAACTGTTCTTCTCAGAAAGATATAAATAAAGGTCATTGACAACAATGTAATGTTTTGTGGGTATCAAGGGAGGTCATTTTGACCTCAAATGCACGTGATAATCTGACTCAAGCATAATTTACACAACCATGATGGTCTTCTACATGAATATGTTTGTTTATTTCAATCCAATGATGGAATACTGAATACTCAAGTTTGATATATTCACTGTTTTGTATGTTGTTTCAAATCTCGCAGGGAACACAACATGAGTTGTCTGGCATTTAGCTAAATATCTCCTTATGTATTGTATGCAAGTCATAGTATGGAAGGCCATTTCTGCCACATAAGGAAAACATAAAAAGTCGCATAAAAAGTGTGTGACATAAAAAGTCAAAATTATGAAATCCTAAACCATTATTATGAGATGAAAAGTAGATAGTATGTCTGAAAAAGTCATAATTACGGCATAAAAATAAAAACTGAGTCGAAATTATGACTTAAAAAGAGACATTCTGACTTAAAATATCATTATTGTGACAAATTCTTTATGACGTTGAGGTTGTGACATTAAAGGTGCAGTGTGCAATTTTTCAAAATTGTTGTTGAAATAGTTGACATTTGAAATCAACCCAAACAGACACACTCCTCCCTTCATTGCTCAGCCCCCAAAATGCATGAACACGCAATGCAAGAGTGTCTCTTTTATCATAGATAAATCAATCTCTCAGACATCTCTCTTTCCACAGTCGTTCTTCCAATCTCCCACTTGCTCAATATCTCTCCTCCAGCATCATGTGTGGACACACCCCCTGCTGCTGATTGGCTAATAGTTTGTTCTGGTTCTCAGTCTGATCCACTTTCATAAGCGTTTTTCAAAAAATTGTTTATCTCATAATTATGACTTTTTATGTCATACCTTTTACTTTTAAATGTCATAATTATGACTTTTTATGTCAAACCTTTTACTTTTAAATGTCATAATTATGACATTTATAAGTAATAATTTAAACTTAATATGTTTGGACTTGGACTGTCATAATTTTTTATCTCATAATTATTAGTACGTCAATTTCACCTTTATCTCTTATAATTGTGATTTTTTTATGTCGTTTTAATGATTTGTTTTGTCATTATCATAACTTTTAAAGTAATAATTTCGACTTAGTATGTCATAATTTTGACTTTTCATCCACGTTTTGATAATAATGAGTGTTATAATTTTGACTTTTTTATGTAATAATTATGACATTTTAAGATATATTTTTGACTTATATTTAATGATTTCGCAATTAAGACTTAGCTATGATATAGTAGCCTATGTCATAATAATGACTTATGTCATACTTAAGATTTACCAAAGCATGATTTATGTGGGAGCTTCCAAATCAGGGGAAGTTTGAAATCATCAAAGAACAAAGCGGTAAAATGTCCTTGTGTACATTTTAGTTATTGGAATCTGAAGGCAGAACAACAATGCAGAATATCAAGTGTGTCGTGGTGGGAGACGGGGCCGTTGGGAAGACCTGCCTCCTGATTTCCTTCACCACCAACGCCTTTCCCAAAGAATACATTCCCACTGTATTTGACAACTACAGCGCACAGCTGGCGGTAGACTCTAAAGTCATCAGTCTGAACCTGTGGGACACCGCGGGACAGGAGGAATACGACCGTCTCCGGACCCTGTCTTACCCACAGACCAACGTCTTCATCATCTGCTTCTGCGTCACCAGCCCCTCGTCCTACGAGAACGTCAAGCTAAAGTGGTACCCCGAGGTGTCAGAACACTGTCCTCATGTGCCCATCCTGCTGGTGGGGACTAAAAAAGATCTGAGAGATGATGCAGAGGTGCTGAAGAAGCTGAAAGAGAAGAACCTGTCCGCGGTGTCCCAGCAGCAGGGGGTGGCGCTGGCCAGACAAATCCAGGCCTGTAAATACATGGAGTGCTCAGCGCTCAACCAGGACGGGGTGAAGGAGGTGTTTACAGAAGCGGTCTGCGCCTTCCTCCACCCCAAGCCACATGCCTCCAAGAAATCATGCGTGCTGCTATAAATCTGATGGGACCTAGGCATATGTATATTGTTACATGGGGAATTTGCTTTATCACATGTACTGTAAATGATAACCACACTTTAAAAAGGTATAAATGCCTTTACATTACATAAAATATATATTTTTCTCTTTAAAAAAAAGAAGTCAAATACAGTACAAAACAAGAATATTGATACACAAATTAATATTGAAGAATAATACCTAAAAAATACTATGCACAATAATGAGATTAATATGTACAGTATTTGGACACATTCTGGGTGTAAAACCTATTGGAACAGTGCAAGATTTTCTTTTTTTTAATTATTATTATTATTATTATTTTTTTTTTTTCATTTGGCAGATGTTAGTTTGATGTTTGGTTAGGCCTATATAATGAACTTACATTTTTTAAGAGAGACTTACAAGTCGAAATATGTTTTAAGGGTTCACTGTTATAAAATAAACAAAGCATTGTAGATTTTGTACGGTGAATAATCGCATGCACATGCATTAATAAAAAGGAAAACAAATTATTTTTAAAAGATTTGTTACAATAAATATAAATATTTGATTCAGTATTCAATGTAAAATGGGTCTTGTTGACCATTTTTCATGCTTTCAGTTTCAAATCACTTTCTGTGTCTTTAAATGTTCCCCACTTCTTCTAACTTCTTACTTATTTAAAGTCTCCCTGTGGTGAAAATATGTTGGTGTTTTTAATATGCTTTAAGACTAACCATGTGCAAATTCATAAGTCAACACCATTGCTGAGTATTTTCCCTTTAAAACTGCAGTGAACCAAAGACAGTCTTAACATGATTTGAAATCGCTGGTGTTTCTGACGTCACAAACTTGTAACCAATCACTTCAATGTGTGATCGTCATCAAGTGGATCTCTGAGCTGGAGTGAGTGAGGAGAGGCGGGGCTAATTTGCATATTCATAGAACCGCGTTTACTAAATGAGGCAAGGGTGTAGAGTTACATTCAAGCTATTTTAAGGCATGAATAATTTTTTAAGGAAAAAAAACGTTTAAATGTGTCATTTCGGTGATCAAAGATCTACAAAGACTACAGGGGACTTTAATTGTTTTTTTCTCTGTTGCTCAAAGGTATAAATATAACCAAGAAATGTAAGTTGCCAATGATTCAAACTATTGATTAATAAGTTTGTGAATCAGTCAATTCATGATAAACAATCCAAATATTCTGGATCAAGAAAGCAAATCATGACAGATATAAAGATCTTAGACTGTTTAGTCCGACTTTGCATGTAATGCAAATTCTGCTTTTAATATAATGTTCATTTGCACATTTAATCTTGAGACTTGCTTGCAGTTGCAACCTCACAGCAGAATTTAGTGTTTAAATCATATAGGCTACTGTTGAAGTTAAACACAAGAAAGAAATTCTATTTGACATGCTACACTGCCGCCATAAAGGTTTTCTAATAATGCTGACTATACTCCTCTCCACACATTAATAAAATGAGGAACCGTTTATGCAAACCTGTGCGTTATACACTTACCTCACGATTACAAAACATGAAACTCATTAGTTTCAGGTTCTTTTTTTCTCTTTTCTTTTTGCACGTTTGGGAGATGAGTTCGTGGCTGCTTATGAAGCGATTTTTCATTCCTTCCATTTCTGTTGTGCTGATTTTCGATTCTCTTGTTAGTGAGAGCAGAAGAAACGAGAATTGTTCACTTCCCTCCTGTAAATCCTCTGCTATTTCAGGCACAGTTTGCTGCAGTTTCGATTTTGTTTTAGCCTAAATGTCTGGAAAGACATCTTGACAGGAAAACGAAAATAATGAAAATAGAATTAAATGAAATCTCAGGGTTGCAGGCTACAAACTTTCTAGCTGTAAAAAAAATAGCCTACAATAAAAAAATAAAAAAATAAAAAAAGAATAAAATAACATATATAAAACGAAATGAATAAAATAAAAATAAATAATAAAAGAAAACGAAAGAAAAAAATGAATAAAATAAAATAAAATAAATTGGCTACAACAATAAAATAAAATAAATAAAATGAAATGAAATAAAATCTTAGGTTTGCAGATCAGAGACAACAACAAAAACGGTCAAGCTCTAGAAAACAAACAAACAAACAAACTATATCTATATAACTGTGAGAGAGACATTAGAGCAGCTCTGATCCTCCATCTCCCAGTATATGGTATTGCATTTGCCTCAGTTTAATTTGAAAGTAAAATGAACTAGACTCGTACGAGACTTCTACAGTTTTACTCTCAAGCAAACACTGCTCTTCATTCACTTAAATCCTGACCACAAGCCATGAATTTGACAGTGAAATCAGTGTTATGACCTCCAGCAAACACAAAAAACACGCCTGTCTTTGTTTGGACCTTGTGACTTTCAATAGGCCCATTTTTTTTTTCTTCAATAATACAAATACGATTTCCAATTTGACCATTTAGAAATACATTTGTTCAAATATATCTGATCAGGTAAAATGCATGCTTCCTTCCTTCTAACATAAAGACGACACGATTAAAAAAAAAGTTTCAGTTTGGTGGTAATACAAGGTTCTCCAGTTTAAATATGAGCAAATACTGCCATCTCGTGGATATATTTGGAAAACACCTCACGTAAATCTGCTTAAACTGCTTGACAGTTAACAGCTGGTGTTAGTCAAGCCTGGCACTCACAAATCTGCAATCAAAAGAAACCGTGAAATTAGTGAGTTATTGTGAGGCCGATTCTGACGGTCATCATTTTGTGCAGTAAAAAAGTTTGAAATATTTGATTTAATTATACTTAGTGTCATTATTTGGCTAAAATAATCATTGATTCACTGCCCTATCATCTTCTGCAGTATATATATATATATATATATATATATATATATATATATATATATATATATATATATATATATATATATATATATATATATATATATATATATTGGCCTATGTAAACTCAATTTCAGCAAAAAGTGGGCCTATACTTTATACTGTATACGGTATCAGATACAGTGATGCAGAGCCCGGATTACACATGTGCTCTGTTTTTGGAGGATTAAACGGTTTAGTGTCCGTGTTTTATTGACTTTCATACAGCAGCTGTCTCCTGAAGTTGCCAGGGCTAGATCTTCAATGAATCAAATATCTATTCACCTGTCATTTATATGTCCAATAGCCAATGAAGATGACTGTCAAGAATGTTCAATGTTTTGCCTTTTTTGTCTTCTGCTTGATGCTCACACCAGGTAATGCATTCTTACATATCATTCTGTCATTGTGCTGTTGTCGGTTTCTGTTCACATCTGTTGTGGCATTTTTAGCCATTAGGTCTTAAATCTTCTTAAAAGTATTAGCAAATTCATGTTTTATATCAAATAGGCCTATGTGTCTGATGTTTGGTCAAAAGGCTGATGCATCATTTTCCAAGTATTGATTCCCAACACTAAATGATTTGTACGTATATCATGTGTGTTGTCAACTCATTGTCAGTCCAACATGATAATCCTTTCTGTAAATCTCTTTTAGAGCTTTATTGAAATGACAAAGCAGTTGCAAACATCTGGCAAAGTCCATATCTGTGTGCGTCTAATGTTCTCATGGTTCTACCAACTCGCGCACGAATTTAACACTGCATTATGTAACCCCATATAGTGAGAGACCGTGTTATATGCTTCTGGGGCATGTTGTCACAGAGGGTCAAAGTGTTTCATGAACTATATACAGGTCCTTCTCAAAAAATTAGCATATTGTGATAAAGTTCATTATTTTCCATAATGTAATGATACAAATTAAACTTTCATATATTTTAGATTCATTGCACACCAACTGAAATATTTCAGGTGTTTTATTGTTTTAATACTGATGATTTTGGCATACAGCTCATGAAAACCCAAAATTCCTGTCTCAAAAAATTAGCATATTTCATCCGACCAATAAAATAAATGTTTTTAATACAAAAAAAAAAAAAAAAGTCAACCTTCAAATAATTATGTTCAGTTATGCACTCAATACTTGGTCGGGAATCCTTTTGCAGAAATGACTGCTTCAATGTGGCGTGGCATGGAGGCAATCAGCCTGTGGCACTGCTGAGGTGTTCTGGAGGCCCAGGATGCTTTGATAGCGGCCTTAAGCTCATCCAGAGTGTTGGGTCTTGCATCTCTCAACTTTCTCCTCACAATATCCCACAGATTCTCTATGGGGTTCAGGTCAGGAGAGTTGGCAGGCCAATTGAGCACAGTAATACCATGGTCAGTAAACCATTTACCAGTGGTTTTGTCACCGTGAGCAGGTGCCAGGTCGTGCTGAAAAATGAAATCGTCATCTCCATAAAGCTTTTCAGCAGATGGAAGCATGAAGTGCTCCAAAATCTCCTGATAGCTAGCTGCATTGACCCTGCCCTTGATAAAAAACAGTGGACCAACACCAGCAGCTGACATGGCACCCCAGACCATCACTGACTGTGGGTACTTGACACTGGACTTCAGGCATTTTGGCATTTCCTTCTCCCCAGTCTTCCTCCAGACTCTGGCACCTTGATTTCCGAATGACATGCAACCACTGAGCAACAGTCCAGTGCTGCTTCTCTGTAGCCCAGGTCAGGCGCTTCTGCCGCTGTTTCTGGTTCAAAAGTTGCTTGACCTGGGGAATGCGACACCTGTAGCCCATTTCCTGCACACGCCTGTGCACGGTGGCTCTGGATGTTTCTACTCCAGACTCAGTCCACTGCTTCCGCAGGTCCCCCAAGGTCTGGAATCGGTCCTTCTCCACAATCATCCTCAGGGTCCGGTCACCTCTTCTCGTTGTGCAGCGTTTTTTGCCACACTTTTTCCTTCCCACAGACTTCCCACTGAGGTGCCTTGATACAGCACTCTGGGAACAGCCTATTTGTTCAGAAATTTATTTCTGTGTCTTACCCTCTTGCTTGAGGGTGTCAATGATGGCCTTCTGGACAGCAGTCAGGTCGGCAGTCTTACCTATGATTGCGGTTTTGAGTAATGAAACAGGCTGGGAGTCTTTAAAAGCCTCAGGAATCTTTTGCAGGTGTTTAGAGTTAATTAGTTGATTCAGATGATTAGGTTAATAGCTCGTTTAGAGAACCTTTTCATAATATGCTAATTTTTTGAGACAGGAATTTTGTGTTTTCATGAGCTGTATGCCAAAATCATCAGTATTAAAACAATAAAACACCTGAAATATTTCAGTTGGTGTGCAATGAATCTAAAACATATGAAAGTTTAATTTTTATCATTACATTATGGAAAATAATGAACTTTATCACAATATGCAAATTTTTTGAGAAGGACCTGTATTATGAACTTTTTTTCTGCCAAATAACGGTGTAAATATTCAATAGCAGTATATCGGCCAACTGGCAGATGTACTCAATCTCTTCTGATGTTGTATAGTTTCGGTAATGGCGGGAATCTCTTCTCTCCACTCCTCCTGATTAAGCCATCTGTCACGCAGACATGTGTTATCCCTCACACAACTGCTGTCACGCGGCTCGGATTTATTCCTGTCCAACAGTACAAACCATGTCAAATATGTGATAAAACTGAAAAAAAAAAAAGTCATTATGATATGGTTTACGTTACAATTAATCGTTTTGTCTTCTCCTTAGTAAGTATTCAACTGTTAAATGAATTGCACTGTAAATAAGCTTGCTACATAACATTTACACTCGATTTAGAATTACGCATTACCAGTCAAAAGTTTGACATTTTCAGTTACATTTCAAGTCACATGAGTGACAATCAGATTAGCCTACTTTTTCCAAGTAAAAAACTACTTTTAAATATCCGAGTTACTTTTTCAAATGAGTAAAGCAAGTTAGGCCTACTTCGTTTCCCCATTTATAGACCGACAGCTCTTCTGTCCTCATGTTGAGAGAAATCACAAGTGCAGAGGCGTTGTGTGTGCTGTGTGTGAACATGATGATTATTGTAGACTATAATGACTAATATCCTATACAAAAACACATTCATTATTCCTCAAAATCATTAAAAACAGTCACATTCAAACTCGGAATAGTAGCCCTACCTGCAATAATTAAATATGTTAAATTACACAAATATACTTTATGTAGGATTTAAAGAGAGTTGAACTTCTTTCTCCTAAATGTTCTTCTTCTTAAATGCAGAATGTCAGCACAGCTGAAAGGTTTGTTTGAGCTGCGACTTCTACTGTACAGGGTGGAATAGAAATATTTTGTTAATTAAAAACAAAGAAGCAAGTCCAGCCCATGAGAAAAAAGTAATGCAAAAGTTACTTTTTTAGGGAGTAACGCAATATTGTAATGCATTACTTTTACAAATAACTTTTCCAAACACTGCTAAGGCTGCATTTATTTTACCATAAAATACAGTAAAAATAAATTCTAAAAATAATATTGTAATTTTTTTTGTAATTTATAATAACTGCTTTGTATTTTTATATATTTTAAAATGTAATTTATTACTGTGATCAAAGCTGAATTTTCAGCATCATTACTCCAGTCTTCAGTGTCACATGATCCTTCAGAAATCATTCAAATATGATGATTTGATGCTCAAGAAACATTTATTATCATCAATGTTGAAAACAGTTGTACTGCTTAATATTCTTGATTTTTTTTCATAATGTTTTGGTTGATCAAAAGAGTTCAAAAGAACAGCATTTATTTGAAAAATATATATCTTTAACACATTATAAATATCTTTACTTTTACGTTTGATCAATTTAATGCATTCTTGTTAAACAAATGTTTTCAGTTTTGCCAGGAATAAATTACATTTTAAAATATATTTGAATGATAGACTGATGTTTTAAATAGTAAAACTATTTCACAATATTACAGCTTTTACTGTATTTTTGATCAAATAAATGCAGCTGAGCACAAGAGATTTCTTTCAAAAAACATTTCAAAAAGCACAATGATTCCTAACTTTTCCTAACTGAATCTGTAAAACAAATGTCTTTCTTTCATTGCAGTTTGCTGGAGTGCCAATGGGATATACGCCCAGAAACTGCTCAATGATTTATTTAGCAACTACACAAGTGCGCTGAGGCCAGTGGAGGACACAGAAGACATCCTTAATGTCACGCTTCAGATCACCCTCTCTCAAATCATTGACATGGTAATCTGCCCCATAAAACCACAGCCTGACAGAAAATGAGGACACTGTTTATGATGTTTTATTTTCTCTAAGGCAAGAAATAGCATATTGAATGATTTATAATGTTTCACTGGACTAACATCGCTGCATGACTGATGCGCTTCTGTTCCAGGACGAGCGTAACCAGATTCTGACGGCGTATTTGTGGATACGGCAGGTGTGGGTTGACAAGTATCTCACCTGGAATAAGGATAACTATGACGGACTTGATACCATCCGTATACCTGGTAGTTATGTATGGAGACCTGATATAGTCCTATATAACAAGTAGGTCGGTTGGTATCGGGTTTGAGTTTTTTTAATCTATTTACTCTTTCTTCTTTCTCCACATGGAGGCACAAGCTGAACACTTAATAAATGTACTTATGGTTAAGTGTTTAGGAAATCGTCTGTTTCTGTTTTTTTATGGCTCTAAGGTATTTTGATAGGCAAATAATTTATTCCCAATAAAAAAATTATAATAATAAAAAAAAAACATAAATGGAGTAAACGTGAATTTTGAGCCTATTAGACTACCGCACCATTTTTTTTTTCCAATGGTTGTTCTTTTTTGTGGCATCTATTTTAAAGATTGTCACCCCTGAACAAAACGAAACAAACCCATCAAAATAATAGTTCACCCAAAAATGAATTAACTCACAAACAGACTCACATTTAACCATTTGACCATCGACCAGTTGACCATTTTCAGTGAATCAATTAATTCTATTCACCAGGTCTGAATTATTCATTCATTAATCAAATCACTTTGGTGAACAGAATACACTGATTCATTGAAAATATCCAACAAGAAAGATTTGTTCATAAACACTGCAACTTTTTTTATTTCCACATGAATTTTCAGGAAATTCTTCACACAAAGCTAACGTATGGCTTAGCCTATAGTGCATGAGTTGTATGAAGCACTATTATGATGCTTTTGCATTCTTTGTAAAGCTTTAAATCCTACCTATATTCATTGTAATTGCATGAAAGAGTTTATTTTGTTTTTCATGGAAAGAGAAAGTCAAAAAGGTCTGGAACAACATGAGGATGAATACATATTGACAGAAAGTTTCTTTAAGGTTAATGTGTTATAGAGAAGAAAAAAACATAAAACACAGAAACAATTACTCTAATCTTGTGCCTTCAGATTCTTTCTTTACCACTTTTATTTGCCATTTTAGGGAAACCTAATGACTCTACAGTGGCTATAAAAACTCCACACACGACACACCCCTAGACGGCAGCTTTATTTTTTTTATTTTTTTATGTTTTTTATTAATCCAAGTAAATTCATAGATGTTCTTTGGAAATAACCATTCAAATCTGAAGATGAGTAGGATGTTAATTTTTATTATTAATAAAATTAATTATTCAGGATAAGAACCTGAAACGCAAATCTAAGTCAACAAAGGAGAAGGTTTTAAAATGGCCCACTGAGAGTCTTAAATACAATCCAAAAACAAATAATAAAAAAGACCTCGAGGAATTTACTCAAAAGAGGGATGTGCTACATTATGACCATGGAGCTCTTTTGCAAGTAAGACTTGGACAAATTAAGAGATATACTATTAAAAAAGAATGTATTAAAAGCAAAATATGTTTCAACCAAGTATAAGTGCACTTGTGCAACCAGGCTAAGCAGTAGCGAAAGTAGCCTAATAATTATGGATGTGTCGGGAAAAAATAGCAAGGATATATTTAAACTTTTTATTAATAAACAAGTGTTTACTGATTGTGTTGTCTGCAAAGATGAATATGGCGATGTTGCCTCGATCATCATTCCTGCAGTATAGGCTAGTGAACACGCACACGTGCCTATGGATTGCATAAGCAAACTATCTATTTCTAATTGTTTCGTTTAAAAGTAGACCTATTTGAACTTATATTTAAGTCTATATGCCTTCTCATGTCTGTGAGTCAAGTATCCTATACGCTGAGTTTCGGTTCATTTGTGACGCGCTCCAATGCAGTCGAAGACGGATAAACACTCTCAAGTGTTGTTGGTCTTGGCAGCAATTATCTTGTCGAAAATATTGCATCGTGTGCTTCTGGCATCGAGTGTGGTACATAGCTAGGTACACTGTTTATCTTTTCCACATATTTTCTATCTATCTGGGTTGGGACACACATACACACACACTACAGCCTCACGTGCGACGAGCCACGTCTCTCTGGGCAACCGCGTAAACTAACGTAGTGTTTTTCTACCACAGCCAATCATGCTGCATGCTTATTCATTGTTTCAGTGACGTTGACTAGATTAATCCCTCAGGTATCGAAATGTGGTACCGAAAAACAAGACATGTTTCGATACTCGGTAGTACCGAGACAATTCGGTCGGTATCTAAAAAGTATAGAACTCGATACCCAGCCCTAGTTATGAGCAATGCGAACGTGAAGCAAGATAACCCAGGGTTACTCTGGGTTTAGTATGACCCAGACAGGGTTAACTATTTCAAGTGTGTAAAGCCCTTTTTTTATAATGACCCCAGTCACTCAACTGTTTACTCTAATAGCATATTCTGTTTCTTGTAGCGCTGATGATCACTTCACCGGCACTATGGACACCAATGTGGTGATACGCCATGACGGCCAGATCATGTGGGATGCTCCAGCCATCACCAAAAGCTCCTGTAAAGTGGATGTCTCGTTCTTCCCCTTTGACGCCCAGCAGTGCCGACTGACCTACGGGTCTTGGACTTACAATGGCAACCAGCTTGACATTTTGAACGCCATGGAGAGCGCGGATCTCGCCGACTTGGTCGACAATGTGGAATGGGAGGTGCTGGGAATGCCGGCCAAGAGAAATGTCATTCAGTATGGGTGCTGTGCAGATCCTTATCCGGACGTGACATACACTCTGAAACTGAAGAGAAGAGCCTCGTTTTACATCTTCAACCTGCTCATTCCCTGCGTGATGATCTCATTCTTGGCTCCGCTGGGCTTCTATCTGCCTGCAGACTCTGGGGAGAAAGTGTCACTGGGGGTTACTGTGATGCTGGCGCTCACCGTGTTTCAGCTGCTGGTGGCTGAGATCATGCCTCCCTCTGAGAATGTACCTCTTATAGGTGAATCACACATGCTTGACAAGTTATAGATATGGTTAGCGTTTGTGTAAATACAACGTTTGAATGCGAAATGAGTAAAAATCAACAATTCAAAAAGAGAGTGGGTTTGGGTGTGTGGGGTCCAAAGTTATTTTCTTAGCCCCTTTTCTCACTCTGGAGGTGTAAAGATCTTGGAGGGTGTGCAAGGGGAACCAATAATCCTCCCAGCCATCCTGACTGTACATTGTAGTCTCTGGTCATCTATAACTGTCTGTTTTGGCTCAACTACCAAATGTAGACAGACTTGATGACTGCAGAGTTGAACTGTTTCAGGAGCGCCTGTGGGAGGTTGAACTTCCTCATCTGTCAAAGGAAGTACAACCTCTGCTGGGCCTTTTTCACTATGGAGTCTATATGAGTATCCCACTTCAGGTCCTGAGAGATGGGGATGCCTAGGAACCTAAATGACTCCTATGCTTCCACTGTGCTGTTCATGATGATGAGTGGGGGGAGTGCAGGGGTGTTTCTCCTGAAGTCCACTATCATCTTCACTGTTTTGAGTGTGTTCAGCTCAAGGTTATGAATGGACCAGACAGCCAGCTGTTCAACCTCCAGTCTGTAAGCAAACTCATCATCTTTTTGTATAAGGCCGATGACTGCAATAGATCCAGCAAGGGGTCTAGTGATGTACTTCAGGTAGGCCAGCACCAGTCTCTCAAATGACTTTATGACCACAGACATGAGAGTGACAGGTATGTAGTCATTAAGTCCAGTGATTTGGGTTTTTTGGGGACTGGAATGATAGTGAAGCATTTGAAGTAGCAGTGAACTTCACATTTCCCCAGTGATCTGTTGAAGATCTGTGTGAAGATTTGGGCAAGTTGGTCAGCGCAGACTTTTAAACAGGCAGTTGAAATATGGTCTGGGCTTTCCTAGTATTCAGTTTTTTTGAAGATCTAGCTCATGTCCTCCACAGGTTGGATGGCAGGAGGTGTTGGTGACTTATACTTGATGTTCTTCAGGCCTGTCCTTACTGACCCCGAGTCGTTGGCTGAAAACTGTTTTTTTCCCCCCCAGCTTTTAGCCAGGAGAGAGCTCAGCTCTCGCTAGATTCTTTTCTTGAGAGAT
The DNA here is from genome assembly GCA_030578275.1 of Meda fulgida. Classification (NCBI taxonomy): domain Eukaryota; kingdom Metazoa; phylum Chordata; class Actinopteri; order Cypriniformes; family Leuciscidae; genus Meda; species Meda fulgida. The sequence continues at coordinate 12,083,718 of CM060630.1, forward strand.
CAGACTCATCTGCATCTCTCAGCTCACACGAAGGTGCTTTTTGTACGCACAAAAAAGTGATGAGTTTGCTTACAGTCTGTAGCTTTCAGACTATTTGCTTCTCAACCTGTACCACAGTATGTGGTGTCCTACCAATGCTGGTCGAGTATGACATTCATTTCAATACTGAATATAAGGAAGATGGGCAATATCGCTTCTTGCTTTCCCACTTCTTATAAACTTTATGCAATAGTACAGAATGGTTTCTCTCTGTAATGTGTTTAAAGCCGTGAGACACAAATGAAGAAGTTGGGCTATTCCGCTACTCGCGTCCCACTTTTTTGAACCCTTATAATTTTTTTTGGCAGTGTACTTAAAATGACTGAAACAATCATCAATGGAAAAGTTAAGGAACCAGACTCATTAAACTCTTACATATAACATTTAATTGTTATTCAATGTACATGTAATTCAAAAGAATTGGTCAAATGTCATTCTTAACGTGTCAATCTAATTTAATGATGTATTGATTAAAAAAACTGACACTAATTGTTTCTGTACCTTCTCTAACATTCTTCAGGAAAGTACTACATAGCCACGATGACCATGATCACTGCATCCACCGCCCTCACTATCTTTATTATGAACATACATCACTGTGGCCCCGAGGCCAAACCAGTCCCAGACTGGGCCAAGAAATTCATCCTGCAGTATCTGGCCAGGATTTGCTTCGTCTACGAAGTCGGTGAGAACTGCATGACGCCACAACCAGAGAAACCAGAGCCTCAACTGCAGAAACTTCCTCACTCCAGCTGCAACATGAATGGGCAAGCTGGGAAAGATGACGTTGTGTTCAAATTTGAGCAAGGTCAAGATGCCACATTTCCAAAACTCACAGAGGACACTGAAGACATGTCTCAGATCATGAGCCCGGCATGCTCACTGGGAAAACACCCCACCTGTCGCTACGGCATGTGGAAGGAGGGAATGTTCATGAGCATGGATTGTGGCGATGAGGCGGCAGAGGCGGAGAAAGCCACAGGAAGAGGAGGGGAAAGAGGGGATAGATGCAGAGATCATGATGGTGAGCTCAAACTGCAGTGCAGGTGTGAGCAGGAGCATCTCATGAGGAATATCGAGTATGTCGCAAACTGTTACCGTGATCAGAGAGCTACGGCGAGAAGAACGGGGGAGTGGAAAAAGGTTGCCAAGGTTCTGGATCGATTCTTCATGTGGCTGTTTTTCATTATGGTTTTCTTCATGAGCCTGCTCATAATGGGGAAAGCCATATGACATGGAAGTGTTAGTGACTGAAATAAGGACACAACTTATCACAAAACAAACCCAGACAGAATGATGAAAATGAAAATATTTGGCAATTAAGATACACATATTTCATATCAGTTTTTTATTTTTTATTTTATTATGTGAGAAAGAAGTCATTGAGTGACACAAAACATGAAACTAGCAATGTAGGAAATTATTGCCAGGGTTAAAAGTAAATTATGCAGTGTAGAAGTCAATACGGAAAAGTACTGCAATTGACCAATCAGCTGTTTTTTGTTAATTTTGCCTGTGTTAATGCCTACATACATTTTGGCACAAGTGTGTATTTTTATTGGAATTTCACTATTTCACACCCATTTCCTTTACACTAGGTACAAAAAATAGTTACACTTAAAGGACCTTAAGGACAAATAAATCCCCATTGAAACCCATTAAAACTTACATTTTAAATCCCAGGGCCATTTAACTAAACAGAGGCAGTCTTTGTTAATAGGCTTTCATTCTGTTAGCAAGGCTTCAAAATGATTTTTTTTTTTTTACTATTGTTTACCAGATGGTGCCATTTCTCAGGTTTGGCATATAAAGCAAATATTCACTTTATTCCTCTGCGTATGCGTATTATATTCCAAACAGGATAAAATATGCAGCTATATATGTGTGGGTGTGTTGGTATGGATGTCAGAGTATGGTTTGTATGTGTGTAATAAAGAAAATTGTGTGTGCGTGTAATATTTGAGAGAGAAAAACTCTACTGCAAATCACAAATCCAATCACTGTGTATACCACTGGAGCTTTGCAACAAGCTCAAGCTCCTCCGACATTTCTCTTTAAAAATTCTCGTTTTAAAAATTCTCGTTCGTCAGTGCGTCATGTCCAAGGTTACCGTAAATCAATGTGTACGGCCATCTGCCGGAAGCTAGTTATTTTAGTAGATAAAGTTTTAAATATGGATATTTTTCTTGCACAAACACATCACTTCACTTAATTTCACTTCAGAAGGACTTTATTAACCCCCCAGAGCCGTGTGGAGCACTTTTATCTGATGCACTTTGATGGACTTATGGAAAATATTCCCTTTGACTCCCATTATAAAGCTTGGAGAGCCAGGACATTTTTTTTACATAACTCTACACATAAAATGGCTTGAGGGTGAGTAAATTATGGGCTAATTTTCATTTTTGGATGAACTATCTCTTTAAGTCAAATCTTTATGATTTTTTGATGATGAGTAATTTTTTTCATTGACGCACAAGGGTTAAGTTACATTGTTTATGATAAAGCATTTTAGCCTAAATTATTTGCGATTGGCTAACAATTATTCGTTTTTTTTCTTTTAAAAAGTTTTTTTTATTTTATTTTTACAGGCATAAATGAGTTAATGTTTAAGTTCAATGAATTCTTCAATACTAAAAACTAATCAAATCCTGTCCTGATCAACATGCCTGAAACAAAAGCATTAAAAAAAACTGATGAAAAATGTTATGGAGTTTTGTTGATTGTTGTATTTTTTCTCCACACATCTCCCAGAGCTTAATCTTGCTTTTATCCTTTGCACACACTACTACTATCCTTTGCACTTAACCACTACAGAACAATCAATCTTTTTTTGGGCCTGTGCATGTTGTAGCAATAATCAGATGATCAGCGCAATCATGTGGTTTTAATCAACTAAGTCTCCAATTAAGTAAACACTCCTGTTTCTTTCACAATCTGAAGAATGGAGATGTCATGAGACTTTTTAAGTTACTGATTCACACACAAGCAAATGGCGATGGGACTTAATTAAATGACCGATGCCAGAAGTGCCCCCGCGGCGTTTTTCGCTGATAAGTAATCACAGGGTCCTCTGTCTTACCACATGTGACCCAACAGGAGCGCCTCTCTGGCCGGAGATCCCGTGGTGTCCCCTCTTCAGGACACCTCACAAACACAGACAACCTTGTGTGATGAACCACACTGGTCATTGTAACCAGACTTAAAACTCATCAATTCAAAGAATACGCACACACATATCATTGCCCGGGAGGGGGGTGAGCAAAAGTTCACCACATCTTCACCAACGAATGACCCAGCCACGTTCACAGTACACACACACACACACACAAGGACTTTTTCTCCAATCTCCTCAATTGAGAGACTTGTACTATGATATATTCGATATGTTTTTATGTTTGCCCATGTTCCACTGGGGTTAGATGTGATCGTATTATAATTCTAAATGAACAGAGGTGCTTTTAGATGCATTTTTAATGTAACTGTGTTTTCCTATAATGTTTGTATGTCGTTCTTCACACCTTTAGAATCCTCTTGATCTGACCAAACCATATATATATATGGGTGCAAACCGTAAAATGTATGTTACTATGTTTTATCATCTCTGGAGTAAAATTGAACGCATTTTTACATCACGGTCATGAAACATGCAAAGTCGATCTCGAGGGAACAAAGGAACACTTATCCGCACACTTTCCTCCCAGCTGATTGGTGCATTCACGCCAGAGGAGGCGTAAACAGAAGTGTCTTTAAAGAAGACCACCAAGCACCTCATCTTTAGTTTTTTGGTTTTAGTAGTGAGAAGTAAGGAGGGGGGAGAAAGAACTGCATCTTTGGGGGAACTCCCTTCTTCGAGGGAACTTCGACTTCGGTCTGGACTCTTCCCTCTCCTTCGATCCGATGTAACCATCATACTCGTGATCCCCGCCCTGGGGGATCTTTCCTCTTCTTTTCTTTTGTTTAAGTTTGTTTTTCCTTTGTTCATTTCACCAGAAATGAACTTAGTCTGAATTATTTATTTGGTAATTTACGTCAAAGACCTTTAAGCCTTCTTTGAAACTGCGCGCTCCAGACCGCAGCAAACCACGTGACGCTCCAACGGAACACACAAAGACCAGCCGCTCACACATGCCGCAGGGCTCAGACACATGAGAACTATATGCAAGTATATTTGAGTTACCAAGATTTTAGAGCATTAAGACTGTTTTTCCGTGTTGTCTCTTAAAGGTTTAAATGTCCAGGTGAATTTTGCCAAGCTGTGATCCTACGGATCTCTCTCTCTCTTCCCAACTCTCTCTCCCTCTCATTTTTATCTTTCTCTCTCATCCTATTTTAATTCGTGTTTGTAATGTTTTTCGTTTTGTTTGTTTCGGGTGTATATACATATATTCTGTGTGAATTGTAGTTCGATGTATTATTAGTCCAACTATTAAAACCATTATATTCTTGATTGCCTTCTGACTAAAATGCTCATTTTACAAAGTCAATGAAATTTCGATCATAGCTACAAAGCTTTCATTATTGACTACGTTGCGTAGTCTAATTTTATAAACACAGGAAAATTAATGTTCACGGCCAGAAAATTGATATTTCTTGGAGTTTATAAGAAGGGATAACTTTGTTGAGAAGTTGATAAGTTAATCTTACGGCCGTTTGCTGGACAAACAGTTCGATAGCTAAATTTACTCCCTTAAAGGTTATCTCATATAATCGATCTGAAAATGGACCATTGACATATGAATGAGGAATTATAATTCGTTGTGATTGATCATTCGTGTGTACAATCAATCTATTTTCAACTTCGATAATTTAACTGTAATATGTAATATATTAATCATATTCATGATTAATTATTAAAATTTCCTATATATATAATTTGAGCTAATTTAATGTAAAACTAAATGTTGTTACAGTTTGGTGGAGAACGCGGGCAATTTCAAACTTTGTTTTATGAGCAATCCAGTTTCAATCTGTGTATATGGTTATTAATTTTTTTTTTTGTGCGCGCTATGAAATTATGAAATTGTGAGATAAGCCGCAACGCGAACTCACTCCTAACCGACTGAGGCAAAAAGCCGAAGTCAGTAACGTTACATTTTTAACAAGTTGCTAAAAATATGCCTAGACAATTGTTAGCACTGTTAAATGCTAAGACTGCAGTACTTTAATATTACAAATGTCCTGTTAAGAGATGAAGAAATACCTCTGCAGTTGATACATTTCTAATATTTGTTTTAAATCGCTGTGAATGAAGAATTCTCACGTGCGTATTACCGGTTTGAATAAATATGTTTTTAAGCGAGACTCCTTTTAAACATAGGCCTTGCATGCAATATATCGTTATTGAATTCGGGGTTAACCCAGTGATATTCAACAAAAACGATAAACTCCTGGTCAAAAAATTGGCGTAGCTACCCAATTGAAGATCTAATACATTTAAATCATAAGTGCTATTGTGAAAAATGTTTATTGGAGTTCGAACCAACAGACGAAAATTCCTGTTGTCCACATTTGTGTATGTGCGGCGAAGAAATCCCGCCATATACTCTTGTGCAGTATAGCACCAAAAGATCCGCAGAGATCTTAATTGTATGCTTTTGATTTATTCCAGAAAATCAGTGCGTGACGCGAGCTGAAAGCTCTTAGCTTTTGAATCACATTAAAAGGTGGTTGTAATTCCGCTGACTAAACACTAGAGGGAGTTTAGAAGTCTCAAATTACGCCCCGCCTTCTGACTTTGGCATGCATGAGCGCAATTACGCGAGGGCCGTTTCAGATAATGCTCTCTTACTGCTAAAAGTCCACCACCTAGTGGCCGCCTTCTAAGTCGGCTCACTCAACTCTCCTTTTCTCTCTTTTCAAATTCTGTTTTGAATTGCCTATCTCTACTTTTCTCTTTTGATTGTTTTATAGTTATTGATGATACTTTGCTGTTATCGTTAATTATTATAAAATATTATCCTGATTTTTCAATTCCCTTACACGCTTAATTAAATTTGGTTTTAAACCAGTTTGAATTTAAATTTACATCGTGTTTGCCTGTCAGTCACTGATACCCACTTAGAGGGACACGCACCCTTGTGGCATCCCCTGCTAAGACGGTGTATCACTTTTTCCTCCTTTCATTCTGTTTTGAAGTGGTATATTTCCAGTTTTTCATTGGCTTTATTTTATTTATCACTGATACCTTACAGTAATCGTGATCATCATCAGATATAATTTTGATCTTTACTTTTCTTACACTTATTCAAATTTTGGTTTGAAACAAACAAATTTCGAATTTAAATTTGAATTATGTTTCTCAGTTCAATTATTTTTATTTTTATTTATTCTTCGTATTGATACTTCATCACAACTGTATCCTTACTAGATTAGATGTTACTGAACATCTCTTTATACACTTATTTAAATTGAGTTTAAACCAGTTTGAATTGTAATTTAAATTAAGCTGCCTTTTTAACCAGGTTGACCACTGAGAGGAAGTACGCCCCCTTGTGGCACAAACCCGCTACTACAGCTTGCCTCCTCCTGTGACATCCTGCTTTACTTGTTGATATCTCTTCTTTTTGGGGATTAGGTGATTCTGATAATTAACATTGTCATAATTCCCTTTTGTTTTTACCATTATTTAGTAAAGCCTTTGCTTTTTATTTTCTACATAAGTACTCGATTTGGTTTAGACAAAGAAAGCCTTAATTCACTTTAAGTTTCACTTGTTCTTCATCCTGTTTTGTATTCATAGGTAGAACACTCTCTTATGCTGTGGTGATTTGACAGTCATCCCTGGTTGGTTTCCAGCGAGCGGGGTCGTCTGACCGGCGCTACCGACGCCTGCCGTGCGTGAGTCTCGGACCTATTCTGTTTCTTTCCATTGGTGCGGCACGCAATAAGACTCAGCAATTTGGCACTCCAAAGGGAAGTCAACCACACTAGTCGACACACAAGGCAATTTTGGAATAATTACTCAAACCAAGGCCCGAAGAGGGGCCACTCTTTTTGAGGGTTCTGGGGAAAATCCACTTTGCTGTGCCGTCTGGCAAGTTGACACCTTGGTATTGCCGGTTGTGTTTAAAGTCAAGTTGTTTGAGAGGGCGCACCATGGCACAGATGAACGGAAGGGCCCGGGAACACTGCGGTCGAGTGTTTAGGGACGACGGAATGATTGACCGCGACGCTGGCTCCGACCAGAGAGGACCTCAAATCACCCCAGGCAAGCTAACATAAGGTAAAACCCATCCACTTAGTATAGGCCACAGAATATTAGATATTCCCCTGGTCATTTAAGTGTTTGGCCCATCCCCTTTTCTCCAAGCCACACATAGCAGGCTCAGGCCTTCTTATCCCCTGTAACACTTCCTGTGTTATTATTCACTCCATTTCATTACAGACCTATTCACTTTTATTGTTTCATTTTACTTCAATCTTTCCCATCTTGCTATTTTTCTGTTCTGTTGTGATCTGTTCCTTTCAGTTCACCTAGAGACTGAACCTACGAGAGACACCAAGGAAAGCTAAATAACAGGTTGACAACCAAGCCGTTAGCATCAACAGATGACCCACTAGGCTACCGCCCTGTCAAAATCTTTATTTAGGTCCCACCCTGACCTACGCAAATTGTCCCCACATAACTCTAACTGCCTGCATCAGTTAGCCGAAATTCTTGTAGACGGCATCGCCCGTATTAGTATTATAGCTCGTAAAAGAATTGCATTGGTCTCTTTGTGTGTGCTGTGTTCCTCTCGCCCACAGTGAGCCAGTATGTTCCGGTCTTCCAGCCCCGCAGTCCACTGGGGCAACCTCGAGACATGGCTGAAAGCCATGATGACTACCTTCCTGCCCAAGGTCGCCAGTGACTCAGAGCCCCCGAGCCAAAAGCAGCTGGACGCCGACTTGGACAAGCTGACGGCTCACGAACCGAGTCAAAGCTACAACGACAAAGACTGGGCCCGACACGTCGGAAACCTCGCTCACAAGCTCATTGCACAAGCACGCCTCCACGAAAGGAGCCGCATCGCCCTGGAGCATGAAGTAGCAACGCTAAAGATGCAAGCGGAGGAGGCCCAGATCCACAGTCGTCTAGAACAACTACTCCTCGAAACCAAGGAAGAGGATGACACTGACCCCGAGCTACAGAAGGAAGTGGAAAGACTTCAAACTGCCCTGTCTGATCTTCGTATACACACAGACCGAAAAGAGCAGTCAGAGAAAGGAACCAGAGAGGAACTCAACAAGAAACTCAGAGAAGGTGAAGCTCTCCTTGCAAGAGCAGAGACTGAACTAAAAGAAAGAGACACTAAAGCCAAGGCCTGCGAAAAACACTTGCAAGCGGCCCAAGCTAAAATCCATGAGCTTGTTCAGCAGAGACACGATCTCAAAGATGAACTTGACATTGTTCACAGAGAGCTGAAACACTCATATAGACTGCAGAGTGACCGGGAAGGGGAAACACACACCACAAAGTTTCTCCTGACCAACCGGTCCGCACCTTTCAGCCAACAACCCAGAGCTGAAAAGAAGGGCGAAAGCCCGCTGTTCAAAACACCACCAGCCAGCCCGCAAGAACCCCCGTCAGCAGCGAGGGGGGGAGAGCCTTTCCAAAGAACCCCTGCCACTAACCACGGCATGGCTCCCAAAGAACTTGACAAGCTGGCCAGAAACATCCCGACGTTCACTCCGAACCCTGCAGGAGGCCACAATGTGCACGCATACCTGCAAGACATTGACTTTCACTTACAAACTGTTACCAACGCGACCGCATGGAACAGATTGTACCTGCTAAGAATTACTTCCAGTCGTGAGGTGCACAGCTTCCTTGACCGTCAACCAGAGACTATCAAAACGGACTACCAGCAGCTGCAACAAGCTTTGATCCGTGAATTCTCTGATCCAGAATCAGACCAAGGGTTATTCACCGCCATGGACCTCAAGCAGGCCCGACTTGAAACCCCACAGACCTACTACAGCCGACTCAGACAAGCCTACTTCGGAGCACGGAACCAGCCAGGTATGGAAGAGGATGTCAATTTCAGAACTCTGTTCCTTCGAAATCTGCATCCCACAGTGAGTCATTACTTAGGCATCCTGGCCTGTCCCCGTAGCATGTCTACCCAACAGCTACGAGACTTGGCCCACAAAGCTCACATTAAGCAAAAGACTGTGTACGAAAAGACTTTTAAAGACCCCACAATCTACTCTGTCTCTGAACACTACTCAGAGCTGCCTCTAGAGGGCGCCCCACAACACCACAGCCCTTCTTACGGAGAGTCAAGACCGTTCCAGGCCAGCAGAAGGCAGCACAGCCGTGACGGTGCTCATCCAAGGCACCAGAGCGAGCGCTCTGAAAGATTCTGGGAAGCCAGCCGGCGACCCAGAAATAGCCAACCCCCATCACCAAGAGACTCAAACCCAGACATCCTACGTCTAAGCGTAAGGCCTGAAACAGGCACCCAGAACACTGCTCATGAGCATCAGACCATAGAGCTAACTGTCACACCACAAAGTGACAGCATCACCCAGCCACCACAGCTGACAGCTGCACAGCCTAAGCATGACAGCACAGTTTCCCACGACTGGGTCCAACATCACAAAGACCCAGGAAATGCTGCTTTGTCTACCTGCCTCCACAGCGAACAACACTAGACCGGCCCTAACCGCCCATCGATCACCACACCAACCCGGACGCCAAAGCTCCTGGGGAACCTGATCGAAAAGGGGGTGGCCCGGAAACCCTACCTAGCCATCACTTTGGAAAATGACGTGAGACTTGAAGCACTGGTAGACACCGGCGCAGACTTTACTTTGATATCAGCTGAACTTTTAGGAAAACTCAGAGCTAAAGCTATGAGACAAGATCGAACTCTTACATCCCAATCGTGTGAGCTGAATGTGCAGTCGTACAGCCAGAACGACATCCGGCTCGAACAGGTAGCTCCCATTCACCTGACAATTGGTTCTATGAGTCTGATCCACCCGGTGTACATCTCACAAATGAACACTTACCCACTTCTAATTGACAAAGATCTGCTTGATCGCTTTGAGCCTTTACTGGACTTCAAACAACTGAAAGTTTGGGCTCAAGTTCGAGAACCCCTCCCCCTCCAGTCACACAGGCCACCAGAGCCAGACTGTCAGGTCACAGAGGTCACGAGAACTACAACAAAGCCAGACTCCAAAATCACAGAGTTCCCCGGAACTCCAGCAGCCATCCATGGGTACACAGCCTCAGCACCAAGTCAAGGTTCAAGTTCGCTACCCTGCACCTTCCAGCTCGCCAAAGACCACGCAATGCCCACTCAACGATGAGTGACCTAATGCAGAAGGCCTCTTCTGAAAGAAGTCCTAAAACCCCACTGATTTTGAACTGCAAAACCAAAAGACACTGCAAGAACACAGTGCAAGACTCTGCTAAAAGGGTCCCTGATCAGCATAGGACATAGAACTTTTAAAAGTAGATGAAAATGTGTGTTCAAAGAGTTGCAAGACTCTGCATTCGTAAAATTAGAATTTTACTGAGTTAAAAGAATCTTAAATGGAAGTGTAAATCTCAACGGCCAACAGACTATGCACAACTCTTTTGAAACAAACAGTTTCTAGATGCTGGTTGAATTGGCACTGCTAAACATTAGGTTCCCTGACAATGAAGGGTTACAAGAAACACTAACTCCAAATAGGGCATACGTCACCTTACCGCCAGAGTGTAGGAAAACCACCTCAGCCTTAAACTACTGTTAACCTACAGGCGTGCATTTGATCTTTGTGATCCTACTAGAACACAACGTGCAATAAGCATTTTTGATCGCTGGCTTGTCTAAATGCAGATAAAACGATGGCTGGAATTGACATCTCTACTTTAAGTGAAAGAGTCTTAGATTTCCAACTAATATCAGTAAGTTCAGCCGTAAAGCGTAAGTCTGTGTGACAAAGGAATCTCATTTCAGCAGCCTCTAATCTGTACCGATATCTATTCTGCTTTGGTCAAAAAGAAATCCAAATTGCAGGATGACTAAACCTGTGTCTGAAAAAGAAAGCTCAGAACAGAGTTGTATATATGTAGACCTGGGTGATGCTCCCCTTTCTACAATGTAAAGGCCTTACAAATTATTGTTAGATTGATGTAATTCACCTAAATTTTAGCTGCATCTACAAGCAGAGAGCTACCTAGCGATCAAAACTGTTTACTCGCTGAAAAGTCAGCATTTATGCATGAGAGGGACGTAACTATAGATGCTTAGACAACCTTTGACTTACAGCAAATCTATTTCCTTACTCGGTAAACAAATAGAATAAGTTGTGTAAAGTAAAGAGAAGAGTTACATGAGTAAAATCAGCAAATGCCAAAACACAGTCGCATTTTACTTAATGTAACATCAAGTTCTCGAAAGACTTCAAGTATAGGCGCCCCCTTTTAACCCGTTAAAAGGTGCAGACACTTTTCAGGGACTGTTGAATTGTTCTGACATACTCTAGTTCCCATGACAACAGCTTGTCACAGGAAGTGCTAACTTGTGACGTCACTTTGTAAACAAACCAGCCTAGGTGGCTAAGCTACCCTAACCTAGTATCCATCTACCTTAGGCTAAGCTAACTTAACCTAGCATCCTTCCAGCCTTAAGCTAAGTTAGCCTAACCTAGCATCCATCCAACTTAGGCTAAGCTAACCTAACATAGCATCCATCCAGCGTAGGCTAAGCTGAATAATAACTTCCACAGTTAGAAGTTAGCATCATTTACTTGAACCCTTAATCACCGTTGTGTTTTCACAGTGCAAAGTATTCTAGAATACTTTCCTTAACACCAGTTAGGATTTCTAATTCACTTTCCGTGTTTGCAACTCTTCTTAGCTAAAGTTCACCTTCACTAGTTTAGGCATAGTCCTTGCTAACCGTCGAAGGCTAACTTTGCAGATGCCCTGTTAATTAAACTTAAGTTTGACTACATGTAAACTGTGTAGCTAGAGAAGAATTCATATAGCAATAGGAATTTTCATCACTAATGCCACTGATTATTCTCGCCTTCAGATCATTCCCGTTGTTTTGATCATTTTATTCCCTTTTGCTTTTAATTTTAATTTGTTTTTGTTCTTTGTTAACTCTTTCATTTCTTTGACTTTGATAATAATAGCAGTCAGCTATTCCCTTGGCTATTCAGTCATCTATATGATTTAATTTCATTTCCTCTCTTGTTCAAATGTGGTTCCATTCCCCATAGGGCCCAGAAAGGAAACAGAGACACCCTTATTTGTTATTTTGGCGTAGTTTCAACCAGTGTACTCATTTGTGACCCTGCAACACAAGTAATTTCAACAATTTACTAGGGCACAACTATGGTCCAGAGGATTGATAATACGCATAATTCAAATAGGAAAGCTGTCCTTTTCCCCCTATCATTCACTTTGTCAAGCCGTAGTGAACCACTAGTTCAGTCCAGAGAAATAATTTAGTCAAAAGAACCATCTTAAGTCATTTATTTCATCTCGGCTATGGCCCTTCCAGGAAATACTCTCGGAACCACATACATCTTAGCCTCCTAAGATCCACAGCTAAGATAAGATACAAGACACATTTCACTATCTAGCTACACGTGAAACACCTAGCTTTATGCTACAGACCTAGCGAACCAGTTAAACCGTGGTTCTGAACTTTTAAGGTCATGCATGCGTCTCTCACCACAAGTATGACAAAATGTCACAGAGCCCCTGCTTCACCTGACCTTAACTTTCCAGCTTACCAAAGACTATGACAAAACAATGGACAATATGAGAAACCACCTCTCAGACCCCTCCAACCACCCAAGCACGCCGTCTGCAACCACCGATAACCGGTGCCCCAGACAACTGCAGGTCACCAAACACATGATGCGTGCACAGGACAACATTCTACGTTATGCACCTGATGCCATCACAGCGCCAAGGCTTGTGGTGCCACAATGCAGAAGGGGGGTCATGCCAATGTATGCCTTGACGCATCACGTGCTGCACACCGCAGCACCAGAGCCACTTACGAGACACCGAAGCAAGTGACACACCGTTGTCCTCGAAACGAAAAGACTGTCCTAGCCAACCAAGGACGACACTCGCTGAAATGTCTCCTACCTTTCTCTCTCTTCTTTTTGCCTTTACCAGGATGCTGCCGTGGTTTGCCATTCTGAGCCTTCAGCCAACCAGAGGGCAGCCGCAAACGGACAGCATCTCACCGGGTCCGGCATCAGGCATCGTCCTAAAAGAACAAATGGGATTCCTGATAACCAACTGCCGCACACACACCCAGAAAGTGTATGTTCAAGTGGACCCCCGCAACGTGTACCTAAAACCCTACCCCAGCACAGTAGCCCAATTCAGCTGGGCCAGTGCCCGATGGACAGAGGACTCCCTCGCTCACGCTGAGGCCAATGTTGAGCACATGCTCAACCAACTTGATAAAATGACTGTCACACAAGCGGACTTAAGTGGACACAACCGCCGTGCCAAACGGATCCTAGGAGCTTTGCTCAGAGCCGCCGCTGCTGTCGGAACTCTATTTAACGTTGACATATCCAGTGTCAATGCAGTGAACCTAGCCACCGTGAGACGGCATGTGACTGAAATTCAAACTGAGATCCCACTGCTAAAAGAGCAACTTACGACACAGAGTGCCTCCCTGCAATCACCCACAAGACATTTAAGGGAACAGTGGTAATTCTCAACACTCACAGCGTTCTGCTGAACCAGACAGTGAACTCCATGAAACAGCTGTTTACTGTCTCCCAGAATGACTTTGCTCAAACTCAGCTGGTCACAGCCCGGATGACAGACCTGCTGCGGGAGGTGAGCTCCTCCATTGACAGCCTAGCCATGGGTAGAATTCCACCGTACCTGATACCCTTAAGCCTGGTGCAAACCATGCTGGCTCCTGCCATCACCACGCCAACTGACCCTCTACAAGCACACCTTACCTACTCTCTGGGTAACGCCATCCCACTCCGCGTCGACTCCGAGCAGAGGAAAGTGGGTTTTCTCCTGAACCTACCCATCATAGAGTCAAGCCGACTCTACCAAGTAAAAGACATTGTCAAGGTCGGATTTTTGAAAAGTGACACGCACATCAAGATTCGCACTCCAGACGTGGTGGCCTACCACGACAGCAAGACACAGCTGTACCTGGCCCCGAACCTGCACATGTGCACATTGACCAAAGACATTCACTATCTCTGCCTTAACAGACCCTTCCTCAGAGACAACACTGACGGAATCTGCAGGCTGCAGATCAGCGACACCCGCTGCCCTGCCGAAGCAAAGCCTCGCACTCAAGGCATCGAGACCCAAGCAGAGATTGTAGGTGACAGGTGGCTCGCTAACACTCCTGTGCGCACAGCTGCACTCACTGCACCATCCTTCACCTGGACGACCTAGCCCTGTACCACCTTCCGAGTGAAGAATACCAATCCGAACTGGAAAAATGGATTGAGGAAGGGGGGGGGGGGTCACAGATCATCAACATCGCTGCCCTTGACACAGCCCTCCAAGCATTGTCCAGATTGCCCACCCTGAACACTTCACCTGTTGTTCAAGCATGGTCCGCCTGTGACACGGCACTTTGCATTTCGACAATCATCAGCCACACCCTAACCCTGGGTTTGGCCTACGTCCTGTACCGACGACTCAACGAGATGAGAGCCTCAACAGCCAGGCTCACCCAAGCCATGTCCGGAGGGTTCCGTAGGGGCCCTCGGAAAGAAGACTCCCCGCTAGAGAACGCGGAAAACCTCATAGAGCTGAGCCCTCAGCCCTAACCATCATCTGCAGCATCCAACCTCCATGATTTACCTGCCACCTGACCAATGCGGTCGTGATGGTTCAACGAGGCCCACCCACACGGGTCCTGCCGAACCATCAAGGGGGGAATGTAGCAATAATCAGATGATCAGCGCAATCATGTGGTTTTAATCAACTAAGTCTCCAATTAAGTAAACACTCCTGTTTCTTTCACAATCTGAAGAATGGAGATGTCATGAGACTTTTTAAGTTACTGATTCACACACAAGCAAATGGCGATGGGACTTAATTAAATGACCGATGCCAGAAGTGCCCCCGCGGCGTTTTTCGCTGATAAGTAATCACAGGGTCATCTGTCTTACCACATGTGACCCAACAGGAGCGCCTCTCTGGCCGGAGATCCCGTGGTGTCCCCTCTTCAGGACACCTCACAAACACAGACAACCTTGTGTGATGAACCACACTGGTCATTGTAACCAGACTTAAAACTCATCAATTCAAAGAATACGCACACACATATCATTGCCCGGGAGGGGGGTGAGCAAAAGTTCACCACATCTTCACCAACGAATGACCCAGCCACGTTCACAGTACACACACACACACACACAAGGACTTTTTCTCCAATCTCCTCAATTGAGAGACTTGTACTATGATATATTCGATATGTTTTTATGTTTGCCCATGTTCCACTGGGGTTAGATGTGATCGTATTATAATTCTAAATGAACACAGGTGCTTTTAGATGCATTTTTAATGTAACTGTGTTTTCCTATAATGTTTGTATGTCGTTCTTCACACCTTTAGAATCCTCTTGATCTGACCAAACCATATATATATATGGGTGCAAACCGTAAAATGTATGTTACTATGTTTTATCATCTCTGGAGTAAAATTGAACGCATTTTTACATCACGGTCATGAAACATGCAAAGTCGATCTCGAGGGAACAAAGGAACACTTATCCGCACACTTTCCTCCCAGCTGATTGGTGCATTCACGCCAGAGGAGGCGTAAACAGAAGTGTCTTTAAAGAAGACCACCAAGCACCTCATCTTTAGTTTTTTGGTTTTAGTAGTGAGAAGTAAGGAGGGGGGAGAAAGAACTGCATCTTTGGGGGAACTCCCTTCTTCGAGGGAACTTCGACTTCGGTCTGGACTCTTCCCTCTCCTTCGATCCGATGTAACCATCATACTCGTGATCCCCGCCCTGGGGGATCTTTCCTCTTCTTTTCTTTTGTTTAAGTTTGTTTTTCCTTTGTTCATTTCACCAGAAATGAACTTAGTCTGAATTATTTATTTGGTAATTTACGTCAAAGACCTTTAAGCCTTCTTTGAAACTGCGCGCTCCAGACCGCAGCAAACCACGTGACGCTCCAACGGAACACACAAAGACCAGCCGCTCACACATGCCGCAGGGCTCAGACACATGAGAACTATATGCAAGTATATTTGAGTTACCAAGATTTTAGAGCATTAAGACTGTTTTTCCGTGTTGTCTCTTAAAGGTTTAAATGTCCAGGTGAATTTTGCCAAGCTGTGATCCTACGGATCTCTCTCTCTCTTCCCAACTCTCTCTCCCTCTCATTTTTATCTTTCTCTCTCATCCTATTTTAATTCGTGTTTGTAATGTTTTTCGTTTTGTTTGTTTCGGGTGTATATACATATATTCTGTGTGAATTGTAGTTCGATGTATTATTAGTCCAACTATTAAAACCATTATATTCTTGATTGCCTTCTGACTAAAATGCTCATTTTACAAAGTCAATGAAATTTCGATTATTGAGCTTTCATTATTGACTACGTTGCGTAGTCTAATTTTATAAACACAGGAAAATTAATGTTCACGGCCAGAAAATTGATATTTCTTGGAGTTTATAAGAAGGGATAACTTTGTTGAGAAGTTGATAAGTTAATCTTACGGCCGTTTGCTGGACAAACAGTTCGATAGCTAAATTTACTCCCTTAAAGGTTATCTCATATAATCGATCTGAAAATGGACCATTGACATATGAATGAGGAATTATAATTCGTTGTGATTGATCATTCGTGTGTACAATCAATCTATTTTCAACTTCGATAATTTAACTGTAATATGTAATATATTAATCATATTCATGATTAATTATTAAAATTCCCTATATATATAATTTGAGCTAATTTAATGTAAAACTAAATGTTGTTACAATGTCCTTCATTTTAAGAATGAATGCACTCGGAGAGTAGAGATGAGGATCCTTCTGCAGCAATTTAACAAACAAGATAATTCTAAAGGTGCCAGAAATAAGAAACGCAACATGGACAGACAGTGAACAGAACACACCTAGGAGTATAAATGCATACGACAATGATAAACTAAACTAGACACAGGTGAGGAACATAATTAGTAACCAAGGAAACAAAAGAGAACATACATAGAGACCATGACAACCAAGGGAGCAGGAACTAAAAGCACAGAAACCATGAAACGAAATGAAAGTCAAAATAATGATGAAAGTCAAAATATTGGTGCGTGTGAAAACTTATACTGAGTTAGTATACATTTTAATTTGAACTTACTTCGCAAACATTAAAAAAGTATGTTTTATATAGTATGAAAGGGTAGTATGAATGCAATAAGTTTGGATGTACTATATCCGCCATGTTGCTATTGTCACGTGACCTACCAGCATCAGTTGCGTCACAGGAAGGATGTAGCTTGTACACTAGTGTGCTGCTTCTGCAGTTTTACAACTAAAGCTTCTGAGAACACTGTGAACGGTTTGACCTGAAGTGGAAAGGTCACTTTTAATGCTGTCTATTTTCATTTCAAATGCAGTTCTCTCTACTGGCACATCATACACACTATGTACATGTAAAGTTTATGTAGCTTCATACATGCACATTTATTGAGCATGAACAGGCAAATAATCTTTTAAGATATGAGATTTCCTGTGTCCAGGCATTTCATCATATTCTTCTGTTATTCAAAGGCCATGGAAAAGAGGACTGGAGAATCACATATGAACCCATTTAAAATCATCATTCAGGGTAATGATTGCTTGTGTTTGGCAAAGTTTAAAAGGTCCTGCTCAGTTGTTTCAGAGGGATGTTCAGCTCACTGTACACTTTCTGATGTTATAATTTTATAATCTCAGCAGAGGAAATATGTTGGACATGATATGTTAAATAAGGAAACTTAAACACATTGTGCTATGCTAATCACACTGCTTTTCGTTTCATCTTAGTAAAATGCATTTGATCTGAATCTGTCCAGAATGACTCAATTATTTACAATGTGGAAATCTGCAATGTCTACATTATGTTGGGCACCTCTCTTTGCAGACGAGCCTATAATGGATATTCCTCCTCTCAGTGAAGGAGTTGAAGCCAGTCTGACATGTTCAGCTCCTTTTCCTTGCCCGGAAACTCCACCTGAAATAACATGGTGGATCAGGACAAGAGGAGACAATATCACCAATCTCAAGGATGACAACATCACTCTGATCGCCATTGATCAATGAGTAGAACTAAAATAATTTATTTCTTGCATACTGAGTCAATATGGTGTCAAAACCAATGCAGTTGCTCTTTTTTCAGATGTACGGACTCGAATTCGAGTTCTGGGTAATGACAAAGTGATGGACAAACTCTCCTGTGTGTCACCTTCTGTGAGATATACGTCTGTGAGATGACTTATATGAACGAGACTTTGAAAGCATTCATCTCTATCAATGTTATTCGTAAGTAGAACCAGATTCCACATGAAATGGTGATAACAACGCTTCAGACTGACAAACATACGTAATTCACTTATATATGTATTCACTTATAAATTCAAGACTATAACAGTAATTATTTGTGTCCTTAAATTCAAGTTAAAGAAGCTTTCAATGCAAGTGGACATTAGAATAATAACTGGATTTTTGTCTGGAATATCAGTTTCAGCAGTCTTCCTCTCAGTGCTTTTGTGCTGTCACGAGTCTTGGCAAAGGTACGTAAATGCTTAAAATGTCTACATGTTGCGCATTTTGCATGTCTCATACGATTCACATGAAGGTGTTCTGAGTGAATTGTTTAGATGGGATTCTGGTTGATGTGCATTGCTATGTGCTATGTGACAATATTGTATTGCAATAGGTAGCACTTCAAAAGCCAATGCAAATCAAAACTAGTTTGCACATTATAATTGAAATGGTTTAATGACGAAATGGTTATGGTTACACCTAAAATAGTTACAAAATAGATGTATGAGATGATAAAAACGTATACTATTAATTGTACCCAGCATATATGTAAAATGTTACGGTTTCACTTCATTTGGATGGTCCCTTTAACACATTCTGTTGACTATAAGTAACGTTGCACCTACATGTCTACTAACTCTCATTAGAGTGTTAGTAGAGTATTAGTAGACTGGTAGGGTTAGGGTTAGAATAAGTTTACATGCAGTTGCAAAGTTACTTATAGTCAGTAGACTGTCTGTTGGAGGACCATCACAATAAAGAGCTATCAGATATTAAGCAGACAGAACACTAATACTCTAATGAGAGTTAGTTGACATGTAGTTGCACAGTTACTTATAGTCACCAGAATGTTCAAAAGGGACCATCAAAATAAAGTGTTATCAATGTTACAGATAGATATGGAGATAGAGAGAGAGAGAGGCTTTAGAAAAGAGAAGAGAGAAAGAGCAAGAGCAAAGCAGAGCCAGAGCCAGAGAATAAAAAAAGAGAGAGAGCAAAAGTTACAATCTTCTTTTATCCTTTTCCTGACCATGTGACGGAAACCCAAATGGGAGACGTTCAAACTGACCAATCAGAAAATTACAACTTCCCCCATTACTAAAGGTGTGACAATTACAAGACACCAGGTGTTCACATATCTTGGCCTACTGGCCTTAAGCGTTAGCAGCACCTCTTTGTCTTTAGGAATTACAAATGGTCCATGGGGTAAAAAAGAGGGGGTTTGAAACCGTAAAGCAAATGTCTTTGTTCTCTTTAAAATATCTTGGATTATTTTCAATCAGTTTGCTTTACTGGAGGTTGATTTTTTTTCAACATAATTCATTTAATTGCACAAATAGTTCACTATAATATATATTGAAAATCAGATTATTGAAAATAATCTCCATTTCTTCAGATTATTGAAAATAATCTCCATACCAAAAGAAAATAGTTATTTAAAAAAATCTTCACTGAAGGGTTCTTTGGGGAACCAAAAATGGTTCCTCTATGGCAAAAAATCTAAATAAAAGAACCTAAACAGAAATCAACAAAACTAGGCCTATGTCACACACAGGCCACATTTTTGCAAAGCAAAGAACTTATTTTTCATACGCACATTTAACTGGTTACATTTCCATTAGACCAAAACTGAATTGCCTATCTCTTCCAAATCTAAAATGGGCTAAATGAAACCCTTGAATCAAACTATGGTTCGTTTATTTCTTTTACTGAATTATGATATTTCTTTCCATAGTTCTGCTTGTCATGCACAACAATCCCTCATTTGTGCAAGTCCGTTTAATGAGGAAGTGCTCCACTAGAGGAAGGATGTAGCTTGTACACTAGTGTGCTGCTTCTGCAGTTTTACAACTAAAGCTTCTGAGAACACTGTGAACGGCTTGACTTGAAGAGGTAAGGTCACTTTTAATGCTGTCTATTTTGACATTTGACATAAACATTTGAAATGTACTTTTCTTTACTAGCACATATTTCATATATGCACTGCCAAAGTATTTGCAAACAAATATAGAATAATGTATAGGAAATGTTGCATGCATATCATTTATATTAATGCTAAAGCAATGTTTTTTTTTATGTGCAGATCTGTGGAGTGCATGTTTAAAATGCAGATAATTTCAAGCGGTACAATCCTCTCTGTGTTAGTATTAAATACTTTGGGTACGTATTACATGTTTTACAGTAACATTTAAGTTTAAATATGTGTATTAAATTTGATTTAATAAAACTATACCTTACACTCCTCAAGCATCAATGCACTTCTATGAGTGAAATACTTGTACATCATATACACTACATGTTAAGTTTTTGTAGCTTCATACATGCACATGTATTAAGCATGAACAGACAACTGTTATTTCCTGTGTCCAGGCATTTCATCACGTTCCTCTGTTATTCCAAGCAATGGAAAAGAGGGCTGGAACATCTCCTTCGATCCGCCAGAAATTACAGCAGTTCCAGGATTATGTGCTCTTATTTCATGTATCTTCACCTATCCAAAAGACGCAAAACCTATTGATAACGTTCAGTGGATAGTGTGTACAAATGGTAACTGTAAAAGAAGCATTTTCAAGGGGAAAGTGAGTACACAACAAAAAAACAAACTGGAAACTGGAACCAAAACAGAACAGATTAAGATGCTTGAACCTGATCTGATCAAAAACAACTGCAGCATCATCATGAAAGACATAAAAGCAGAAGATGAAAGGAAATATGCATTCAGAGTGGAGGGGCAGAATCAACATAAAATGACATATGCATCCACTGTTAACATCATCATTCAGGGTAATGATTGCTTGTGTTTGGCAAAGTTTAAAAGGTCCTGCTCAGTTGTTTCAGAGGGATGTTCAGCTCACTGTACACTTTCTGATGTTATAATTTCATAATCTCAGCAGAGGAAATATGTTGGACATGATATGTTAAATAAGGAAACTTAAACACATTGTGCTATGCTAATCACACTGCTTTTCGTTTCATCTTAGTAAAATGCATTTGATCTGAATCTGTCCAGAATGACTCAATTATTTACAATGTGGAAATCTGCAATGTCTACATTATGTTGGGCACCTCTCTTTGCAGACGAGCCTATAATGGATATTCCTCCTCTCAGTGAAGGAGTTGAAGCCAGTCTGACATGTTCAGCTCCTTTTCCTTGCCCGGAAACTCCACCTGAAATAACATGGTGGATCAGGACAAGAGGAGACAATATCACCAATCTCAAGGACCACAACATCACTCTGATCACATCCAGAAGCCTTTACCTCTCAACTTTGCCCTTGACTCCAACCTCCAAAATGCACAATGCCACTGTAGGATGTGACGTGAGCTATGGAAACAAAACCATCAGTACCAGTAGGACTCTAGAAGTCATGTGTGAGTACAAGTACTATACATATTTAACAAACTTATTTAAAAGGCATGTTTCTCTGACAATTGCTAAAAACAAAAATTCTGAAATGTAGTTCAGAAGAGCGTAGGCGTCACTGCTGAGAACTTCCTTCTTCCATCTTCTACCATTGATCAATGAGTAGAACTAAAATCATTTATTTATAGCATACTGAGCAAATATGGTGTCAAAACCAATGCAGTTTCTCTTTTTCAGATGTACAGACTTTTCAAATTCTGGGCGACGACAAAGTGATGGAAGGTGACACTCTCCGCCTGAAATGCACGGTTGAGAGTCACCCACCATCCTCTGATCCTGTATGGAGTTTCAATGGAACTGCAGATCAAATCAGGAACCACACGTCTGCAGAAAATCTCATGATTACCAATGTGACAAAGGAGCATGCTGGGATATACGTCTGTGAGATGACTTATATGAACGAGACTTTGAAAACATCCATCACTATCAATGTCATTCGTAAGTAGAACCAGATTCCACATGAAATGTTGGTAACCTAACAATGTCACAGACTTACAACATTACAAATTACGAAATTGACAACATGTCAGCAACTGTTGAAATACTGAATTGTGACACATCTAGGAAAGTTCATTGCTTGTTTGCAGGGGACAGCCCTAAAACATTTATCACATGCTAGGTGACACAAAAAAATAAACGAGTCCTTCACTCCTGTAGGTGAAAACGTGCTTGTTAAAGACGATCTGCTTAATTCCACCAAGAAAACTACAGGTAATACTCAGCAGTTTACACACTTTAGACACTCTATTATTATTTCAGGGCGATTATGATTTAGCCAAATAGGCAATGTTCCTGGATTGACAACTTTTCTTGTCCTTGAACAATATTCCTCTCGATCAATCAGATTTTAACAGTAGGTTTATGGTGTGGGTTAAGTTTAGGATTACAGGAACATGTTACTCTCACTTCAGAACATTGGACATTTTCTTAAATTAATAAAAATTCTGTGTTTTTACATTTAAGGTATAGAAGGTTTATTAAAGAAATTGGACATCTCAACGATACTCACATTTGTGGCAGGAATGGCATGTTCAGCATTCATCTTCTCAATGATTTTGTTTTGTTGGGTGTCTTGCCACAGGTAGGCCTGCCATTTACTTCTTCTCCTAAAAGCTGCCTAAAAGTCCATCAAACGTCATTTGTCCTTGTCATGTATAGCGTTTAGTCTTATTCCCTAAATACATTTTCTTAACAGAGGCAAAAGACACAAAGTGCCAACAGAAAATCCGGACACTGGCATTAATTTGGAGGTAAAACAGATCCCAATATTTTGTTGAAACAGAAGTTGAAACGGAAACATCACTTAGCAACTTTAGTGTCCAAATGTCACTCTGGTGGATTACTTACTCAACTTTTATCAAATTAAAGTTGTGTCATCATTTAATTAAACTCATGTTGATGATTTTCTGTTACTCATGTAAAAACATGCAATTGCTTCAAACATAGTCCAAGTCTTATCGCTATCGCTTTGTGCAAACAATTTTTAAACTGAATCTCAATCTCAAACTCAATCTTCAAAATTTGTCACCTCAAGACAATGATGGGGCTCAAAAACATCTGTGTAGAAGTATAATGTAATTATTAACATTAAAAAATATGTTTTTTTTTTTTTTTTTTTTGTTTTGCATTATTCAAACATGACAATATCCCAAAATTACATAGGCTTTGACAGAATCCTCTGAGGTGACATCACCAGATTGACATTTTGGTAGTGCACAGAAAACATCACTAGCCATGTTTCCTTAAAGGTTAGTTCACCAAATGAAAATTGTCATCATTTACTCACTCTCATGTTGTTCAAAACCCATAAGCTTTTGTTTATCTCTGAAACACAAGTGAAGATATTTAATTGAAATCTGAGAGATTTCTGTCCCTCCCATTGACAGTCTACTTTGACGCTTCAAAAAGTTCATAAAGAGATCGTAAAACTAATCCGTACGAATCGAACGGTTTAGTCAAAATATTCTGAAGAGACACGATCGTTTCAAATGATGAACAGATTGAATTTAGCCGTTTATTCACATTTGATAATGTGATAATATTATCATAAACCGCTCAATTTATATGGATTAGTTTTACGATCTCTTTAGAACTTTTTAAGGTAAGTAATAGACTTTTTTTGGGGGGGGGGGGGGGGGACTAACCTTTTAATGTAAATAAATAAATAAAGAAATGTTCTTTGTGTATCAGACAGTGCAGAGAGATGTAGCTCAGAGTGGAACCAATGAACAGACACCTCTTCATGGACAGCTTGATGGAGGGACCACAGACACAGCAGCACCAACAGATGGAGCAGAGGACGATGAAGCAGTCGAGATGCAAGCAGGAGAGGTGGACTACGCCAACATCGACTACTCCCTTCTAAAGAGCAGACCGCCTGAAGACGGAGAGCGGGAACCTACAGAAACAGACTACGCTGAGATCAAGAGGGACAAGAGAGGAGATGGGAGGCAAAGGGAGGCCCTTCAGGATGGAGAGGACCAGATTGAAACACCCAACCAGAAACAGATGGAGGGAGAGGAGGAACTTTATTCTAATTCTCAGGTGCTTACAAGTTAAGACTTTAAGGAGCTAAAAGTCTAAAAGAAAATAAATAATGTATTACTTTAGAGCTTTTATCCCTTATGTGTCAATCAAAAATTGTTGGTGATTGCAACATAATACAGAATGTTTCATTAGATATATATATAAAATTGCGGGAAAAAAGACATGTTTTCATTTCTTGTAATTTCTTCTTTTTTTTGCATGTGGTTTTAAATGTGTATTTAAGCTTTCTGAAACTGCTGCAAATATATGTTTTAGTAAATAAAAAAAGTTTCTGATAGTTGCCTTCTCCCTTCTTTCCTATTGGAAAATAGGAAAAATAGAAAGGGAATTGTCAAAATCAGAATTAATTCAGCATATTTAAATTATTTACAGTTATATGGAGTTATTATTTGTCAATTTGTTAAGCTGAATCTTAGTATCTCAATGAAACGTTGGATTTGCAGTCAAGGCTAGTTCTAAGGCTTCTTTTAAGTCACTCTTGACCTTAAGTGTCATCTGCAAATGGTGAAGTAAAGAAGTGTTGCAATAATTTCACAGTTACACTGGCAAGCAATATTGTCTGCTGGAATATTGTTGGTCTAACATGGGAAAATAATTCAAATTCAAATTCCTTATATTTGTCCAATGTTGTAAGGCCTGTATGTTTGATAAAAATAAATAGTTTACTATATGTGCATGCAAACTATGCTTAAGTGGATCATGACCATTGTTTTTCTTACATAGGCATCATAAAAATATCAAATGGGTGAAATTTGCTGATTCCTCAAGAATTTTAAATCAGTTGACCTGCTGGTTGGTGGTCCTCTGTGATGACGTGTTTGTGTGTTTGTGTGTGTGTGTGTGTGTGTGTGCGTGTGAGCAGGATTAGGCCTTAGATAACAGGATTAGAATGTTCCACATACTACTGAGAATCCTTAAATAGCCTGTAAGAGTGTCAGTGTTACATTCATCTTGGTGTGGTTTGATATTTTCTGTGGTCCACCACACTCGCTGTCATCCTGAATGATCTGAAATAAGGTACGTGTTCGGATGGAAACGAAAATCCACTTAAAGTGGTTATTTTATTCTCAATATTGCATTGCTCCTGCATGAACTAATTACAGTTCATTGTACTTAATGTACATGTTAGTTAGTATTTTTTTTCTCTAAGGGTCTCTTACTTCTGGTACTGTATGTTTGTCATGCAGGTTTTGAAATTCAAAATGGCATTTCATGCTCTGGACTTGCATTTGCCTTCTTACTTTGCAACGTTTAAACGCTATCATTATAACACTGTATATGGACATTGGACTAGATCTTATTTTATATAATGTACTGTTCATGTTTGTTGAAATTTTTTAGAATGCCTTAACTAAAATAGTAAAATATAAAAAAAAGTTAGGTAACGCTTTAGATTACAGCCTGGAAAGTACTGCGTAATTAAGACGAATTTACATCGTAACTTTCGGTAATAATATGTACTTGCATGTAAGTATAAGGAAAGGCTAATTTGAATTTTTGGGTGAACTATCCCTTTAATTTCTTAAAAAAAAAACAGAACTATCTGATTACATCCAGCACATAACTCTAACACTGCAGTTGAACACTAAATCAAGTGTCTTCTGTATTTGTAGTTTAGTTGTAATTTTACAGACATGGCTGATGTGCTGAGGAGTCTGAACCTGCTGGAAACGCTAAAGGAGTCCATTGAGAAGAACAACATATCGGATATAAAAGATGCCATGGAGGACATGCTGATCAGCAGAATCAACATTGCAATCGCTGGGGAGAGAAAAGCAGAAAAAGCCACTTTTATCAACTCACTTCGAGGGCTGAGCCAAGACGAAGAAGGCTCAGCCCACTCTCCATCATCTGCTGCCCCAGAGGAACTAACTGTATTCCCGAACCCCAAACATCCTGACTATCGCCTCTTCGATCTGCCACCCATCTCTAGTGATCCCACTTTTCAAGCGGAGGATTATATAGAACGTTTCAAAGCTATGCGGTACAACGCCATCATTATGACATTCACAGAGAGTCCTAGTGTTAACAGTGTGGCGGTGTGGAGGGAAGTAAGGTCGCTGCAGAAAGAGACAGTTTACTTTGTCTTATTAGCATCGGTGAAGGATACCGAGAAAACACTGGAGGTGAAGAAAGCGAAAAGCTTAGAAGTGCTTAAGGCAGAAGGTGTTCCTCTCCCCAAGGTGTTCTTGGTACAACCTTCTGCTTTGGAGAAGCTGGACTTTCTAACGTTTTTAGATGTCATGCGAGGTGACCTTCCAGAGATCAGGGCGCATGCTCTTCTTCTGGCACTTCCAACATTTTCCAAATCCTTGGTCACTCAGAAGAAAGAGGCCTTCAAGGCACTGGTGTGGGCTGCTGCCTCATTATCCGGTGGCGTTTCTGCCATTCCTGTACCCCTGGTGGCCTCCATGGTGGATGCTACGATGGGAGTACGGATTTTGACGAAGGCTCAGATCTCACTTTGCCTGGACGACGAGTCTCTGCAGCGACTGGCGAGGCAACGAGGTATCGACCCAGCCAGGCTAAAGGCTCTGCGGACCTGCGCTCTCTCTGTGGAGGTCAGCAAGTGTGAAGTTAAAAGACGGCTCGCAGAGGCCGAGAAAGACACCAGCACTGCAACCACCAGACTTGTGGAGCTAGCCATGCCGAGACACGCCAGATCTGTCAGCAGATCTTTCACCGTTATGCTGCAGGCGCTCAATACTGCTATTGATGATATGGGTGCTGATGCTGAGAAGGTGGTTACTATGGTAACAGGAGAGGGACAGTAGATTGAGCAGTGCACAAAATTACAACATGCTCTTTTCAATCTTGGATTGAACTGGACCATATTATTTCCTAAAACCAGTGGTTCTCAAAGACATGCAAAGTGTGCAGTGTTGGGGGGCCTTAAAGCAATGAGCAATATATTAAATTAAACTGAGTAATAATTTAGAAAACTGAGAAAAAAACCTTAAAGGGATAGTTCAAATAAAAATTAAAATTAGCCCATGATTTACTCACATTAAAGTATATGACATTCTTCTTTCAGACGAATTCAATCTGGAGTACAACAAACGGAGTTACATAAAAAAAGATCCTGGCTCTTCCAAGCTTTATAATGGGGGTCAATGGGTACATTTTTTTGGAAGTCCATCAAAGTGCACCCATCCATGATAAAAGTGCTCCACACGGCTCTGGGGGGTTAATAAAGGCCTTCTGAAGTGAAGCAGTACATTCGTGTAAGAATAATATCCATAATTAAAACTTTATCGACTAAAATAACTAGCTTCTGGCTGACGGCCTTACGCAAGTCGACTTAAAACAGATTTTAAAGTTGTGAAAATTATATGATGTAAGACCTTTACATAATGCATGCCATTATAGTGTCTGTAAGACTATCCCTCACAGCCTAGTTTGTATCTGCGTTAAATTCAATATGGCGTCTAACCTGACTAAGGTCAATAACAATATAATTTGTATTATTTAGTTTATTAATATGCATTATAACATTAGATTTCAAAGCAATTAATTTGTAATAGTTATAATGCTCCTTAGTTTGTCATATAGGCCTATACAGGGATCCAAAAACATCAAGGGGGGGGGGGGGGGGGGGGTGTTCCAATTTTTTTGTGCAACCGATTCAATAATAATGATAAAACATTTGTATTTTATGAAATTATAAAAAAAAAAATAAACAAACCAATAATGAAATATATTATTATAGTAATAATACTATTGTACTGTGAAAAGTATAATCCCATCAGATCTACACAAATCACACTAATGGTTCTGTAAAATGTTTTTTTTTCTTTTTTTTTTAGTTGACAAGTTTGCATCCCTGTATGTATGTAAAGACTCTACAATACTTAATTTACCACTTCAATTTTTTTTTCATTAAAGATCAGTTCTGTTTTCTTACATTGCCCTTTGTTGTTCTCTTTCACAGTCTTACGTGGTCATGAACACATCAAACCAGATTTCATTTCCTTTTCAAACTTCACAGCTGTGGTAATTCGGTTTTACAAAACAGTCAAAAGTTCAACTCGTTGTGCAACATCTAACCCCCATTTATTTGAATTACAGTAAGTATACATGAGGAAATATAATAACACAGGCCACAATGTATGTTTTTCTCTTTAGTCACAGCCACAAACTAAACACTGACACAGGGAGCTTTACATACCCAATAACAAGAATCAACGTTGTTTTGCAAATAGCAAGAATTAGTCATTGTCAGAGCCTAATCATCACAATACTGCATCAATGTATCATTTCAATTGAACAAA
Organism: Meda fulgida; assembly: GCA_030578275.1. Classification (NCBI taxonomy): domain Eukaryota; kingdom Metazoa; phylum Chordata; class Actinopteri; order Cypriniformes; family Leuciscidae; genus Meda; species Meda fulgida. Next base: position 12,112,472 of record CM060630.1, read on the forward strand.
CTACAGTATCAATATGTTCTCCTAAGTGGAGACAAATCTCCATGTGAGCAAGAACAAACACCACAACAAAACAACTGAAAGTGTCATTGTTAAGAAAGTTCCTTTTAATGTATACCTTTCTAAAATTCAGTATACTCAATTGTACAAACCTCAGACTAAATTAAATACTCAAAAATAAACCTCATCCTCATGTCGTTCCAAACCAAGACTTTTATTCATTTTCACAACACACATGAAGATCTTCCATTCTCTCCATTGACAGCTACGCAACTACTATTTTGAAGCTTCTAAAAGTTCATTAAGACTAAAGGGCCTTTCACACCGAGCAGGATTAGCGACGCGAATGTATGTCACAATGACGCACTTGAATTGAAACAGTAGATCCCTACGTGATCAATTGCTGCACTTTTTTATTTTTTTATTTTTTGTTTGCCCACAGTAGAACATTTACATTTACAGTATCACAACATAAAGTTCTATTCGTATTACAGGGTGTACAAAACATAAAAGAAAGTAATAAGTGAAAGAAATTAAAATAACAACCACAGATAAACAAGGTCACATTGACTTAGAGCATCCTTTAGATAGGAAGTCAAAGAAAATTTGCAGAAATTAGAAGCGGTTTGGTATGCCTGTTAAGGGAGTTCCCTTATATATTCCCAAAGGGGAGACCATATGAGCCAGAATCTGTCAGATTTTTTGTTTATCGTATGTGAGCTTTTCAAGCGGTAACCATGTAGCGATTTGTGATGTCCACATTTTGAAGGATGGAGCTTGTGATGCAGACCAAAGTAACAAAATGCATTGTTTAGCTAAGTATACCAAGACAACAAATAGTTGTATTGCATCTTTTTTAAACAGAATGTTCATATTAAGATTCAATAAATACAAAGCTGGGGTCATATCAAAGTGTAGTCCAAGAAGGTCTTCCATTACACTATGTACTTTCTTCCAGTATGACAAAATTTTGTCACAGTACCAAAAACAATGCATGAATGTGCCTTTGTCTTTATTGTACTTGAAGCACAGGCCTGTAGCGTTGGTAAACATCTTCTTAATACGCATCGGCGTAAGGTATATTCTATTGAAGAATTTGAAATTGAGCTCATGGATCCCAAGGGAGGTACATTTAGGGTACACGTTATCACATACAACAGTCCAGTCATTCTCTTCAATGGTTTGACCAATGTCCTTCTCCCAGATTTCCTTCAGTCTCAACAAGGCAGAGGTGCAATTGCTAGACAAGATATCATATGTCCTTGATATCGATCCCTTTAGACAGATTGGATTTAATAAAATGTATTCAATCTCTGTTATGTCCATTCTTAACTCTCCTTTGTCTATCTTTAGTGTAAGAAAATGTCGCAACTGAAGATATTTGTAAAAATTTGACTTTGATAGTTTATATTGCTCCACAATCTGTTGGAAAGACTTTAGAGTTCCCTCTGAATATAGACAAGAAATTTGAGAGATTCCCAGTTTCAGCCATGTCGAAAGCCCAATATTCTGCAATGTTAAGGGGAAATCAGGGTTGAAAGATAGTGGAGAAGACAAGGAAAGAGAGGCGGGTATTTTAAAATATGATTTAATATCTATCCAGGCTCGAAGAGTGTTTGATATGGTATAATGTTCCGAAATATTTTTTAGCTTTGTATAATTCTTAACAAATGGTAGAAATCTAATTGGTAGTGGAGAGCAAGTTGCTGCTTCCATATTATACCAGATAGAATTGGTCCTCTCACTACACCAACTAATCATATTTTTAATCTGGGCTGCCCAATAATATAACTGAAGATTTGGCAAGGCCATTCCACCTTTGTCCTTTGGCTTCATTAGTTTGGAAATTTTGATCCGAGGCATTTTATTATTCCAAATAAACTTTGAAAGGAGTTTATTGAAGTCTTTGAAAAATGAACTTTTTAAATAACTAGGAATAGATTGAAATAAATATAAAAGCTTGGGAAGGATATTCATTTTAATTACATTTATTCTCCCTAGAAATGAAATCGGAAGTAAGCACCACGTTTTCAAATTGACCTTGATTTTTTCTATAAGAGGGGTATAATTATTGTTTATAAGATCATTAAGTGAAGCTGTGATAAAAATACCAAGATATCGAAAGCCGTCGTGTGATATTTGGAAAGGGGAGATTAATTTTAGGTGTTCTAGAGAGGAGATATTTAAAGGTAATGCAATGGATTTCGAAAGATTTATTTTATAGCCAGAGAGACTACTGTAGTAAGAAATACATTCCAACAATACAGGAATAGACTGGTCTGGTTTAAACATAAATATTAATACGTCATCAGCATACAATGATGCGCGATGATCTTCTCCTCCCACTGTAATGCCATGGAAATGTTTGCTCTGTCTAATAAGTTCTGCTAGGGGTTCAATGACTAGAGCGAAGAGCAAAGGTGAAAGGGGGCAACCCTGCCTTGTGCCCCTCCCTATACAGAATGGAGCTGAAGTAAGACTGTTTGCGACCACTGCAGCCATAGGATTAGAGTAAAGCAACGCCACCCATCTGATAAAATTATCCCCTAGGTTAAATTTCCCAAGAGTGGCAAACACAAAGTCCCACTGCAGGGTGCCTTTCCTTTTGAACAAAACTAATAATATTTAACAGTCTGCGTATATTATCAGTGCCGTAACGTGATTTCACAAACCCTGTCTGATCTGGTTTAACAATCTTAGGTAATATGCTCTCCAACCTACACGCCAGAACTTTAGCCAGTATTTTAGAATCTGTATTGAGGAGACTTATTGGCCTATACGATGCACAGTCTTGTGGGTCTTTGTCCTTCTTAAGTATTAGGCAGATATTTGCAGTTATCTAAAGCAGCTTGTAAAGCGGGCATAAAAATATTAGAAAGCTCAGGCCAAAATGATTTATAAAATTCCGGGGAGAAACCGTCAGGTCCTGGTGATTTATTTGATGGCATTGACTGTATTGCTGCCAAGACCTCTTCTGAGGTAAATTCGGTCTTCATCTGAAATAACTGGGAAAGAAATATTATTAAAGAAAGTTTCAAATTCTAATTGTGCAGCACTGTTTTGTGAACAATATAGTGATTCATGATAAGTTCGAAATGCATCATTTATAAGTGCAGGATCATATGTAGTAATGCCATCCGACACCTTTAGAGACTTAATTATTCTCTCAGAATTATTCTTTTTTATCTGATATGCTAACAGTCTACTCGATTTGTTTGCATGCTCATGATAATTTTGTTTGGAAAGAAAAAGTAATTTTTTATATGATTGGTGTGATCCAGATTGAGTTCGGCTCTAGCATGGCATAAAGCAGACCAGTTAGTCTGAGTGGGAGTTGTGCTATGTAAACGTTCTAATTTTTTAACTTCCCTTTCCAATTCTTGTCATTTAGATATCATGGCTTTTTTATGTGCAGCTGTATAAGAAATAATGTATCCCCGGATTGTAGCCTTAAATGCACCCCACATTACAGCAGGGGTGACGGGTGAGTTTTTATTATCTGACCAATAGTTTATTATTGAATCTCTAACTACATTACAAAATTTGGGGTCCGACAACATAGACGAATTCAGTTTCCATACCTTGCTTCTTGTTGTCGGAGTCCCTAATGTAATATCTATCTGGACCGGAGCGTGATCTGAAATAGCAATTGAGCCAATTTGACTAAAAGATGTAAGATTAAAAGAAGTGTCTGGGATAAAAATATAATCAATTCTAGAGTACGAACCATGGGGACTGGAATAAAATGTGTAGTCTCTACTAAGTGGGTTCAATTCTCTCCAGCTATCAATTAAACCAGTCTCTTTGCACAATTTTTAAGAACGAAAGAGGATCTAGGATTGACTAGAGTGCCTGACGAGGATTTGTCCAATCTCTTATCCATCACACAATTAAAGTCTCCGGCGCAGACTCCAAGTCCTTTACAGTGTTCATTGAATAACAAAATCATTTTGGATGTAAATTTGGGAGAGTCTTCATTTGGCGCATAAACATTTAACATAGTAATATGCTGGCCAAATATTAAGCCTGTAACCAAAATAAATCTACCCTCAGGGTCTCTAATTTGATTTTCAAGAATAAATGGCAAGTGTTTACTAATTAAAATAACCGTTCCTCTTTTCCTGGGGTTGGCTGTGCATGAAGAATAATATACTTGACCCACCCAATCCTGATTCAATTTCAGATGCTCGCTATCCGATAGATGCGTTTCTTGAAGCATGGCAATTGTGGTTCTTTCTTTTTTTAGGAATGTCAGTATTTTTTTCCTTTTTACCACATGTCCTAATCCCTTAACATTCCATGTCATAAACCTAGTCGAGCTCTGCATGATAATTAAGTGTGACCAAGTAATAGACTGTCAATGTAGTATTGAAAAGTAAAAAGTAGAACAACAAAAGTGTCTGATGGGCAAATATTTTAACAAATTAACAAGTGTCCTCCCCCCACCCCAGGCTCTGTCCCCAACTGACAGGGCCAACCAAATACCCCTAAACCTAGGTCTCTGTACCTTGTTGGGCTCAAGGCAAAAACTATACCTGCTACAAACATAAGGTTCAGAATCATACCCGTTGTGAGAAACGCTAAAGTTAATCCGCTCCAGTAAGTAACGTTAAACATTATTCTCTCGGAATACTCATACAAAAAAATAAATAAATAAATAAATAAATAAATAGAGACAGACAATTATGTAAAGTCTCTGCTGTAACAGTAATTCCGAACAGATTAGAAACAAATGACGTATGAGAATCCGGGAAAATTCAAGTCACTACCCTCTGAATATGGTAAAGTTGGAATAAAGTAGGTAAGAATCTCTTTATCACTTATCTTGCAAAGTCTCAAGAAACTCCTTCACCGCAGTCGGTGTACTAAAAGTGCGAAGCTCCGACTCGTGAAGACAGCGCAACTTGGCCGGATACGCGAAACCACGGAACATCTTGCGATCGACTAGAATCCTCTTCACAGCGTCGAATTCCCGGCGCTTCCTCATCACTTCGACTGAAAGGTCTTGATAGAAGCGGATTTGCTTGTCGTTGTGAGTGATCTGACGTTTTTTCAACGCTGCCTGCAGAATGCGTTCTCTGTCTGAGAAGCGCAGAAATCTGACAAGTATACTTCGTGGTGGATCACTGACTCCTGGAACAGGAGCAAGTGATCGATGCGCCCTTTCAATTTCGAGATTGAGATCAGAAGAGAGGTCGAGCCATTTCAGTATCATTTCTCTCAAAAATTGAGCTAGCAGAGTGGATCTCTCAGCTTTTTCGGGTAGACCGACAATGCAAAGATTTTTGCGTCTTCCTCTGTTTTCTAGATCATCCACCTTAGCTTCAAGATGGGCCACCGTTTTCTTCAACGTCGAAAACTCACCCTCGCGGGCCTGAAGAGCGTCTTCTGTGGTAAAGATTCTGCTTTCAGCTTCCGTTAAACGGGTTTCGTTCGAGGACACTCTTTGTGATAAGTTGGATAAAGTCTCCTGCACTGAAGAAACAGAGGTGGATATGGTATCGAGACGACTTTCGTTAGTGTCAAAACGACCATCGATGTTCCCCAATCAAGCACTAAGCGCTCGTATTTCGTTCAAAACTAGGTCAGTTTGTTCCGTTGGGGATGAGGACGTTTCTGCTGACGCAGTTTGTTTCTTCTTTTTCTGTGATCGCAAAGTTGTGAAAAGTGGAAAATCCTTTGGATCTTGAGTCTCAGACATGTTAGCCATGTGCAGAGTCTATTATTTAGGAGATTCTTTGACTTAAACCAAAGAGCGTAGCAAATTATTAAACAATCCGGAGCGGAGCTACAATTTAAGCGGCCATCTTATCCAGCGTCCGCGAGCGTCCCCCTGCTGCACTTTTTTGAGAAGATTTTTTTTTGTTGACCAGTGTGTCAATTTTTTCCCCCCACAAACATTCGGCGTCACACACAAGAATGAACCTCATTGGTTCTTGCTGAAGCTCAAAAGTGCTGCGTACCAGTAACTCGAGAATGAACCTCATTGGTTCTTTTTTGGTTCATTTGTGTTTCAAAAGTCCTATTCGGACAGTAATACTGAAATGCCAGAAAGTATTTACAAGAACAATATTATATTCATCAACCCTCAAAAGACAAAGAGAAGAAAACCAAGTAAACATTTGAAATGGGCCGTTATTATGACAGCAATTATATACATAAAAATATAAACCAAGCAGCTTTATGTTCACCTCATGTAAGAGGCTGTTTTATTGTATCTGCTAATTTCCACATTTTTAAAATGGCATCCATCATTTTGAGATAAAATACAAGACAGAAAACCATTTACACATGTCTATCTTCCTATTTCAAACAGGAGATTTAAACAATCAAATAATAGGATATTATTTTCCTATTATTAAAATAAATATGAAAGTATTGTGTAATGTGTATATATGAAACAATCATGTGACTGGCCAGTGACACGTGACCAGCGCATCATCGGGTTTGTAGGATCACAAATCTCGCTCCTCCACGCAGTCGGAATGCATGAGGTGCCCTGCTAATTTATTTGTACGGATGTCCATGTAACGGGTATAACTAATAAGAAGAGAATAGACTAAAGACTAAAAAGACTAAAACATCTCAGGCCAGATTGGTGAACTGGGCAAAACGGAACGACTCACGTTTTCCAGTTTTGAGAATAGCCTTAGCAGAGGGTAAGTGGATGCTGTTATCAGGGCCATTGTAACTGGTCTGCAACTGCGGAGCTACCTTGAAGGTAAAAGAGATCTATCTCTGCCTACACTAAGGGAACGTTCACACTATCAGGAACGAAGAACAAAAGAGCTTTATGAACCGCATGAGAAACTAATTATAGTTGAATTAAACTGCAAAACAGCAACAATCAATGTCCTGCACACTTTTGGGACCCTGATTTAAGCTCACTGCCATACCCTCTAGTACTGTGGTCTGCTCTTATGGTGAGCTATGATTAAAGATGGAGATAAGAGTGACCCCTTGTGGGTATAGTTAGTAATTGTTTCACTTCTGCAGCCTTTTTTTTTAAATGCCTTTATTCATGCCAAAACAGCTTACATGAAATCATACAGAGGTCAGCGAATTACATTTGGTACAAGATTAAAGAAGCATCAAAAACAGATCTTAACAGACTATTTTTTAAAGAATGAAATTGACATCTATTAACGATACAGATTTGTTGTCTATTAACAGAAAACTTTATTCTGAGAAGCACATAGATCTGCATTAGTGGAAACATATTCCAGGTCGGCAAAAGTTTTCTTTAGGTCTGTCTCTATTTCCATATATGCCTTGTCCAAAAAGCTTGTAAAGGTTTTGGGATTGGGCAGCACGCCCCCTGGCCTTTTCCATCACCGAGATTTTTCTGATGATAATACAAAATGTGGGCGCCTCCACAGTGGACCCTCCATCTCCTCAACAATAAAAGCAGCAACCAATTTGTTGAGTTCAGTCGAACTAATTGTTTTACCTGATGGTGAACGTGAACTGAAATCAAGCTTTTGTTGTTTAGCTTGAGGTGGGGTGCAGGTATCATTAGGCTCTCTCTCTCTTCCAACTCTGTAGTGCTGTGCTTTGCATGCAGATGTTTTTATTTTTATTTGAAGTGGTGTTTTTTGCAGTTAACAAGAGTTTTTCACTACACATAATTTACGCTTAACCATGATTTCAAAGTAATGAGAATACTTCCATCGCAGTAATGCCTTTTAATACCAAAACAAAGCTAGAAAGAAAATAGATAAAAGAAGAAAAATCACTGCCTGACAGCAAAACTATAATGCTGTTTTGACACCCAAGCACACACAAAAGATGAACTGCAATACACCAGGACAACACATCAGTTTCACACTCAGTTACAGCAACACACAAGTCTGGTGCAGGGGAGAAGTGAACCTCCCCAAGTAGTGTTCACTCTGCTCTCTTATAGCGTAGCTCTGTAACACTCCTTTCGTGCATCATGTGTGGCTAATTAACTGCAAGGCAAGCAGATTGAGGGAGAGACAGACAGAGCACAACACAAAAACATCAATATTTAACAAAGTAAAATACATTCTCAAAAACACTTTTTACATAATACGTCCCCAGGGCGTAACATTAGTTCCCTTTCGTTGTCACTTCGAGTTACGATGAATGACGACGAAATGGGGTTTCGCTTAGAAGCCTATCACCTTCGAGTATTACAAAACGAGCCAATGGCAAGGAAATGGGTTGTAGTACGCACTGCTATTTGTAGACTAGCTCCATTGCTCTTTGCTGCATTGCTAAAATAATAGCTGAAACAATACTAATGTGCTAGTCATAGATATAGAACAATTGTGCTAGCTAGTCGTCTAATGTAATTGTAAACATGATTTGTGTATGCTCGCGGACTAAACGAAACGTTTCTACAAAATAGCTATAACATTAACAACAGTTAAACAAAAGATCGTTAGATCGTAAAAAAAAATGTCATTATCGTATTTGTCCCAGCTGAATCCATGGTGGTTGTCACTGGTCACGCCAGTCAGAAAGTCAGGCAAGCACTTCTTCTTTTTTTCATGTCGGGTAACATACTGTGCTCCAAAACATTGGTGCTTATTGGCCCAAGAGGAGTCCTGTGCGCCAATGAACGCTATCTATCGATCTGCGCTTGATTGCTCTTCCTTCATCCTCCAACTACCCGGATGTCTGTCTCAGTAACTTGAAATTGAATTTGAGAACTACATCTGAATTGCGAGAAGTGAAAGTGAAGATATATAGAGAGTTTAATTTTCAGTGAGGATCAAATTGTATTGGACTTCAGTTCCAAACGAATAAATTCAATTTCAAATTATACAATTCAGATTCAGTTTTTGAATAAATTCAATTTTAATTAAACAATACAATTTCAAATTATGTGATTCAAATTCAGTTTTTCAATGCAATTATTCAAGTTTAGCCATTCAAACTCAAATATAAATGGTTCAAATTCAGTTTCTGGTGGCACATATTTCAGCCCATACTATCGCCGCACATCATGTCGCAGTTGAGGGTAAGTCCATTGGGAAGCACGACCTGGTCATCAGGTTCTTGAGAGGAGCCAGGAGACTGAATCCTCCTCGCCCTCCTCTCATTCCCTCTTGGGACCTTTCAGTGGTCTTAACTGCCCTGAGGAGTGTTCCCTTCGGGCCTCTGCAATCAGTCGAGCTTAAGTTTCTGTCACTTAAGACGGCGCTCCTGATTGCACTGGCCTCCATCAAGAGGGTAGGGGACCTGCAGGGATTTTCCGTTGACGAAGCGTGCCTGGAATTCGGGCCGGCTAACTCTCAGGTGATCCTAAGACCCCGGCCTGGATATGTGCACAAGGTTCCTACCACTCCCTTCGAGATCAGGTGGTGAACCTTCAAGCGATGCTCCTGGAGGCGGCAGACCCAGCCTTGGCATTGCTCTGTCCAGTACGCGCTCTCCGCGCTCACATAGACAGGACGCAGTGTTTTAGGACCTCAGACCAGCTCTCATCTGTTATGGTGGGAAGCTGAAGGGAAAGGCTCTCTCCAAGCAGAGGTTGTCTCACTGGATAGTGGACACCATTGCTTTGGCTTACCAGCAGCAAGGTCGACCGTGCCCCCTTAGTGTGAAGGCCCACTCCACTCGAAATATGGCCTCCTCCTGGGCTCAAATACTAGTAAACCACCCATACTACTTCTGATTAGGACGTCTACTTCATAAATTGTATTAAAATTATGAAATACATGGTTCAGATCACTCAAAATATAAATAAAAATGGAGGCACCCTTATATGGTCATTAAGGAAGATTGGCTGTCCATCTAGTGAAAAAGTTTGATACTGCGCCCAAATAAAATCTTACTGAAAGCTAATTTTTTTGAGATATCAACCTAAAATTTGGAACAAAGCTTGTTCAGATTTTTGGCTTTCAGTTTCTTGCAGTTTTAGAGTAAAATATATTTTGTAATATATATTTTATATAAAATATAAATACTTATATTTTTACTTTGTACATTTTCATAAACTCAAACTTATATTAAAAAAAATCTGTTTCACTTTCATAATTTATTTCACTTCAATAATCTGGCAAATGTCTTCTTTAAAACAAGACCAACCATAGGTCTATATTCCAAAGCATTCTTGAATTACAACCTTTTAAGTTTGGATAGTGATTTTCATGGTGATAGTAAGAATGTTCTTATCTTTTTTTCTTAAGTTTGTTCTTAAGACAAAACTTAAGATAATTTTAAATTCTTGAAAAGAATATTCTTAAAAATCATCTTAAATAACTTCTTAAAGTTAAGGATAACTGCCAACGAGTCATAGTCGTAGATCCCCAAAGGGTAAGATTCTTAATGACATTATTGCTTTTTTCAAATATTAAACCTTACAAAATTATAAAACTAATAACATATATAAAGCTATGTAACTACTAAAATATTTTACTTGTATAAACTAACATCCTATTTGAACTAGCATACTTTACTAAATAGATGTTTGTGTTCCAGATGGAAATACTGTGTGTTGCCAATTGGCAGAGAGAGCCAGAAAGGCCTAGAGATCGAGAATATCCTCACACCCTTCCTGATCATGCACTGCTTAGACTTTATAGGCTGCCAAGAAACTCAGTAATGTATCTGGCACATATTCTGAAAGATAATTTGCCGTGAAAAACAAAAAGATCCTCTCCCCTTCCCGTGATACTTCAGATAATGATTGCGGTATGATACCAGATCATTCCAAGCAGTTTTAAGTAAAACTGTGGGAATTAGTCAGTCCAGTGTGTGCTGATGTTTTTTTTAGTGTGTCAAGGGCTCTCATCAGAATGGTGAAGAACTTCAAGTTCCCATCAACAGCGGCAGAACAAATCCTTGTTAAACACAAATTATTCGAGATGGCAGCATTTCCAAATGTTTTGTGGATGGGACATACTATACATAAATAATATGCAATACATGAATTGGTTATATTAACAACATTTCTTTTTAACTTGCTCTCAACATCTATCTTTTTAGGCCCCATCTGATGATAAAGAACTATGTCAACAGGAAGAATTTTCATTCAATTAATGCCCAGATAGCTTCACTGAAAATAACAAACCTTGTAGCAAAATGGCCTGGGAATACCCATGATTTTTTCATGGGTGGCTATTAATATAATAAATAATATAATATATTTTTTTAATAATATTATTTATTTAAATATATCGACTCAGATCAATATTTGGTCTAATTATTTACTTGCTTGGCAAGTAGCCGTGTAATAAGCGGCATAATGTACATCCAGCCGGTTGTTATCTCAGAATAAACACTGACAGGGTCATGATGACCTCAACACGAATCTTTACTTTACTGTTACTTTAAAAACACTGCATGTACTTTTACTTTAAAATTGTTACTGTATTTACTGTTACTTTAAAAACTTGAATGCATTTGTTCATTAGAACATGTATTGCATAAATAAATAAAAAATATTTGCAAGTAATTATTATAAAAATTATTACAATACAATTACAATTCTGTCAAAGTAAATATGGAATTATTATAATTTTGTCATCATATATTTCTTTAACTATGATCCTGTCATACATATTTCTTGAATTACTACAGTTTACATTTCTTTATTTCTAAGTTTTTCTCTTTATATGGTCAGTCTCGCTCTCTCCACCTGAACCAACTCCTTCAGAACTTCTACGAGTGCAGCAACTTCTATCAAAAGCTTTGTTTGGATTTCAATCATCTCCTCTGGGGAACCTCATTGGGTTGGGAGTTTGGCACATGGGAGTGTTGCCATCTAACAGGATCTGTCATAAATTCCTCTCAGGCTCCAGGGGGGCCTTAAAAAACATAAATGCAACTTTCATGACACATGTACAAGGATAATAGATGGTGATCCACCACCTGTCATTGTTTGCTCCCTTGATCTTTCTGCTCCTTTTTTTTACTGCCGACTTTAGGTCTGCCCTTTTCTTTTTCACCCCATCCACATCCTTAATGGATTAATGGAGTTGACCACCGCTGAAACCCTCCGCTAACCTTTCCTATGCCCATGTATTGTGTATCGAGATATTGTTATCCAGTCTCCTAAGGAGTACTTTCTTCATTGCTCTAATTTCCTCGACAAGAACCTCCAGCTCTTGCCTCGTGAAGTTTTTGTTTCTTTTCTTGTCATCCATGTCAAATTAGCACTTTGGTCAACGGAAGTTGTGTTTCTTTGTGCTTTATAAATAAATTGAAATTGAAATTGAATTGAACTATTTTGATAGCTAAGTATAGTAAACAAAATACACTCATCAACTTTTAGATGAGCTATACCCCAACTGATTTAAATTAAATACAACTCATAGGTGCAATTAAACTTTTAAAAAGTGTTGCTGAATAATTTTTCAATCTCATGTTATTGCTTTACTTCATCAATCAGTAAATATGAATATTTATTGAACTATTCTATTCATAATAAATTAGTTACTTCCTTTTAATTTTGTAGGATATTAGTAATACTAGTTAGGATTAAATGTGTTCCCCGGTACATTTTTGCCATGTCTGCTTATTATGCTGCGTTTTTAAGGGGCTTGTTTTGCTTTTTGTGATATCTGGCAACCCGTCACCTGGAGCTTTAATCAAGACACCTTCAGTTGTGTCAAGTTCATCAAGTTCAGAAGTGACTAGAAAGAGAGCCGCAGTATGAAAACCGAACAGCAGCTACTGTTAGTGTTCACGAAGTCGTTTACATTATACACACCTTGTAACGGCCTCATTATTTTACCATTGCCCGGTGAACACTGACACACCGCGCTCCCTCTCAGTGCGTGTGCATGCGCGCGTCTTCTTGGTTAATTTGAGTATCAAGTTGTAATCACGTATCGAACCAGATGAAGATTTAACAGCTGGTTCAGTGGCCAATTGTTTGAAGTTAGAAATATATAACTCGCGCTGCATATTTAGTAATTTTGCGTCAGATACAGTACACATTCGCTTTAACAAGCTGGTTCATTATCACGGCAACCGCTCGCGTGTCATGCTGAATGCGATTTTCGTGTTTAAAAAGTAACTAGGCCTACATAAGACACGAAAAGATGCAGATAACTATACATTATTTAAGGTTATTTCTATTCGTCACGATATTGATATAGCCTACTGTTGTTGTCAAGTAAGCTTGATGCTTTCCCCGTTACTCCTCTAAACTCTAAACAAATCTCTCAGTGTCTCAGTCTCAAGCACGCTGCACGTGAGTTAACCACGCCCACTTATTTACATGAAATGTGGGGTTTTGACGTAGGCGGCCATTGCCGCTTCGACGAGGTCCTTATTTTGGTCCCTGTACTCCTCCTTTAATTTTTTTAGTTTGTTGCTGATCTGTTCGACGTTCCTGTCGAACCCCGCTGCAGCCATCTTGCGCTGAATGTGCTGTATACAGGTTTTGTCCATGAAGCTCCTCACAATTTATTCTGGACTTCTGCCGAAGACCAGAGTGCAAGGAAGCAGTTTGTTTCCTCCTCTTACCACTGTTGTTTGGGCTTAATAGCTTCCATCTTCTTTAGCTGCTGCTAATTCAAAAATGGCGGTCACAACGTTCTGCTCGTCTTGTTGGTCACGGTAACCCCGCCCCCAGCCCCTGATGCAACATTCTTACTTCTAGACCAGCAATGTATTGGTGCTACTTACAAACCACTTTTCCTGGTTCAGAGCTGTTGCTTTGGGTGTCGAAAGACAAAGAACTGATTTGAAACTAGGCTCTGGCTCTGAACCAGCACTCAAACTGCCTTGGTGGAAAAGGGGTATCCTGACAATTTATCTTCTTTTGTCAGTTCTTATCCAAAGCAGACTTTGCGTTCTTTGAGGAAATCATTGTTTTTGCAACCTCACAGATAATCTCTAACCCAAATGCAAACAAAATAATAATGGCCCTCAGTAAACAGGACACCAGTTTTCTTAATCTTTGAGCTACATCCTCTGCATCACACATTTTTTCCACAAGTTCAGACACCACTCCTTAGCAGATTTCTGTCACTTTGACCTTAAAATTCTTAATTTCTTTTTCTTGAACATTTAGTCACCACCTTAATTTGTAGTGCTGCTCTTCAGCGATTCTGCTTTCCGAATGAGTAAAAGCACCTGCCTGTTCGGCAACTTTGGCTGTTAGTTCGCCTTTGCACTTCTGTAAGTCTACAATTCTTCATTGACAAAAATGGGATGATTTCATTTATTCAATGTTGTTTGAATTTGTTTTGATAATTTCTTCAAGGGAGGCTATTCTCTCGTTGAGGATTGTGATGTTCTCTTGATACTCATGCAATGAGAGATTGCCTTTGGATTTATTTATTTTTTGACGATGGACTACATCTGTGTTCTGAGGGGGACGCGTGGAAATTACTCACTGAAATCCATTTATTTTACAAGTTGTTTTTTTAGCACTTACTTTGGCTTATTAAATACCGGAGGATATGAGTGGTCCTTTAGTTAATTTTTTTTTTTTTCAGTTGTACCAGTCATCTTAGCACTGTTAGCATCCATTGCCAGTGACTAAATATTTTTGTTTCCTCATTTAAGCTTATCAAGTCAAAAATTAACTTAAAAAAAATGCTAGAGTATTTCAACAATAGAAAACACTTTGGGCTAAATAAACTAGACAATCCGTTAAAAGGTACACTAAACTTTTGGCCCTCTAATGATTAAAAAATAAATTGCATGCATTTTGCAGAACAGCATTGTCTTGGTTGTGTTTTGGCTTTGCATGTCTGTATGGATGAATTTGGTCTGCAGCACTTGTGAATACATGGAAATCCAAAAAAGATGTCATCTGAGCATGTAAGTGCCATATTTTATGCTGTTGTTTTGATTAATGGAAAAACTGATTTTTTTTTATTGAATGACGTTACAACAGTTGCCAACAACGATTGCTAGTCTAATACGTTCAAACGCTGTAATTTATTATTGATAATCTGGCCAAAATGACTATGGTAGTAGGCCTTATTCATTTATAGAGTGGCATTGTTATCGAAATCATTTCATGCATTTGGCAAGCCTATCACTAAATGATTTATTTATATAAGTTGAACCTGTCCCAAATGGAACCTTAAGTCCTCGCAATCTTCCTCCGAGTCCACATTTTTGTGACGTATAATAATAATATAATAATAATATTTATTTGTATAGCACTTTTCATACATGGAGTGCACCTCAAAGTGTTTCACTAGCATAAAAACAAATAATGGGAATACAAATTTGCACAATGTCAATGTTAAAATATTTGAAAACGACTATAAAAGTTTTACAATGCAAAATAAAGGAATTGGCAATATAGTTTCACCTCGATATCAATATAAAATAATATAGATAAAACATTAAAAAAAGACGAAGAGTATCAGAAGGTAAAATAAAAACAGACTTCTTTAAAAAGAAAACTAAAAATATGAATTCTAGTAGCCTCTTTCACTTCATTTGGTAGACAATTCCAATTTTTTGGAGCATATTGGCTAAAAGAAGTAAAAGAAGTTTTGTATCAATCGTAACTTCGCTAAAGAACCCCATAAGCCAGTGTATACAGCATCACAATAATCAAGATGAGAGAAGATAAAATCATGAATGAGTTTCTTAGCATCATCCAAAGATAAAAAGGACAAATATTGGCAATATTGATGATAAAAGCAAGTTTTTGTCACTTGATTAATATGAGATTTAAAACTCAGGTCACAGTCCAACATGACACCCAGGTTCTTTACTTCTTTCTTAGATTGTAGTGCTAAGGAACCCAATCCAGCTTATGTCCTCTCCCGCTCATGTGTTGGGCCCACAATAAGTATTTCAGTTTTCTCTTCGTTCAATAATAATAAAAAAATAAATACAGGCCCAAGAATTTATCCCTGTGGAACACCATGCAATATTTCATGCATCTTTGATATATAGTCACCATATAGGCTAAAAAGTTCCTTTCTGTAATGTACGTTTTGAACTAATTTAAAACATTAACCGAGAGATCTACAAGCTTTTCCAGTCTGTTTAGCAGAATACAATGACCAACCGTGTTGAATGCTGCACTTAGATCCAAGAAAATGTAAACCGATGCGTTACCTTTAGCTGTATTTAATCTCAGATAATTTACTACCTTTAGTAATGCTGTTTCCGTATTATGACCTTTTCTGAAACCTGACTGATATTTCTATAAAATTTTTTATCTACAAATTGATTTAGCGGTTGCAGTACAACTTTTTCTAAAATCCTACTAAAAAATTATGTTAAATTAGTCTAGTTATTGAGGCATTAGGAAAAATACCTGTCTCCAGGGAACAATTAACTATCAAAGACATAGTCTATCAAACAGTGCGAAACCTCTTTAAAAAATGCTGTTGGTATAGGATCAAGATAACTGGAAGATGAATTTAGCTGAGATATCATTTGCAGAAGATTCTCTTTATTTACTGTTGTTGTGGCAAAAACAATTTAATTAACAAACAAGCATCACAGTAAGAGACAAAGAAAGTTTATTCTTTTAAAGGAGGTTGTTCACAAAAGATACCATGGGAGCTACCCCACGGTAGGAGCACAGACCTGAATCACACAGCAAGCATACAGTCTTTATACCCCCCTTCCTCAGAGTCCCTTCTCCTGTAAATTTCCGCTCACCCCAATAAAAACCAGATCTGGCTCACACCTGTGAGGTCAAAAGGCCGAATAACCCCTTTGTCTCACCTGATTACCCATGCTAACGGGTTCAGAGGCTCTTCCTGACCATTTGCTATGTGTGTGTGTCTTTGTTCCTGCCAGGTGTATGCAAATATTCCAGGAGAGAAAATACATGATTGACTTTAAAGAAAACCCTCACAATGTCTAAGAAAGTAAATAAGAAAAGAGTAAAATATTAATTTTTCCATAACACTGTCCTGTGCATTTCCATTTTATGGTGTGGATAACTTCCCAATTCATCCATGGAAAAATTATCAGTATGATCAATAACAGATCCAATCTGTATTTTATTATAAAAAATGTAGCAAAATCTTCACACATGGTTAAAGAGGGCTAATCTAGCCAATTATATGGCTTGTCATTTTTTAAAGACAATGATCTATAGTAGAAAGGTATTCTGTGATTTTTATTATTTTCATTATTTATTTATTTATTTTTTTCGTTATTTAGTAATGTCGTTCAGAGCGCACTGTTTTTGTATATTCTGAGACATTAGTCAAAAGAATCTTGCTGGGAACAGTTTATTTAGTTTTTCTCCATTTTTAGTTTTTTTTTTTTTTTTTTTTTTTTTAATTATTATTTTTATTATGCCGCTTTGACCGCCAGGTAGAAGTCAGTTTTGCGTGGTACTTTTCTCTCTTTACAGACATTACAAGAAATGCACGGGTTAATGACATGAATGCAATTTCCCTCAAATATAAACACTTATACACTATATTGCCAAAAGTATTTGGACACCCCTCTAGATCATTGAATCGAGGTGTTCCAATCACTTCCATGGCCACAGTTGTATAAAATCAAGCACCTAGGCATGCAGACGCTTCTACAAACATTTGTGAAAGAATGGATCACTCTCACGAGCTCAGTGAATTTAAGCATGGTATCGTGATAGGTTGCCACCTGTGGAATAAGTACATTCGTAAAATGTCCTCACTACTAAATATTCCCCGGTCAACTGTTAGTGGTATTATAACAAAGTGGATGCAATTGCACACAACAGCAACTTAGCCATGATGTGGTACGTAAAATCACAGAGAGGGGTCAACACATGCTGAGGCGCACAGTGCGCAGAAGTCTCAAACTTTCTGCAGAGTCAATAGCTACAGACCTCCAAACTTCATGTGGCCTTGAGATTAGCTCAAGAACAGTGCGTAGAGAGCTTTATAGTTTTTCCATGGCCGAGCAGCTGCATCAAAGCTTTACATCACCAAGTGCAATGCAAAGCGTTGGATGCAGTGGTGTAAAGAACACCACCACTGGACTCTAGAGCAGTGGAGACGTGTTTTCTGGAGTGATGAATCACGCTTTTCTGTCTGGCAATCCGATGGACGAGTCTGGGTTTGGCGGTTGCCAGGAGAACGGTACTTGCCTGATTGGATTTTGGTGGGGGTGGGGGTGGGGAATTATGGTGTGGGGTTGTTTTCCAGGGGTTGGGCTTAGATCCAGTGAAAGGATCTCTTAATGTTTTACCATATCAAGATATTTTGGACAATTTCATGCTCACAAATTTGTGGGAATAGTTTGGGAATTGCCCCTTCCTGTTCCAACATGACTGCGCACCAGCGCACAAAGCAAGATCCATAAAGACATTTGGTGTGGAGGAACTTGACTGGCCTGCACAGAGTCCTGACTTCAACCTGATAGAACATATTTGGGATGAATTAGAGCGGAGACTGCGAGGGAGACCTTCTCATCCAACATCAGTGACTGACCTCACAAATGCTCTTCTAGAAGAATGGTCAAATAATCCCATAAACACACTCCTAAACCTTGTGGAAAGCCTTTTCAGAAGAGTTGAAGCTGTTGTACCATATAAAGGTAGACGTCCCAAAACTTTTGCCAATATAGTGTATTAGGCTTAATCAGGGTAACACAGTTTGGAAGATGGATTTATGATGTACTCACTCATTATTGAAATTTGGTTAATTTTGAACAAAAGTTACATAGTGTACCCTTAACTAAGCATTCTAAAGGAGTAAAGTCCAAAGCAAATGCGAAGAAATCCGCATCATATACGTCTACGGCGCCATATTCGGAGGATAACCCACCGCTGTATGACACTTACATATTTATTATGTTAGTTAATAAAAACAAACTAATACAAAATTAGCCTTTTAACAATGTACTAGTAAATGTCGGAATTAACAAAATGTAATAAATCCTTGAAATGTGATGAGACATTTAATCCCTATCAACCTTATTCTACAAGAATACACCCAAACTTCATTCTTTAAGATCTTACTACTTGACAGTAGTTATGTTTCCGTCCAAAGTTGCTAATTTAAAGGTATAGCGGAGGATCTTTCCGAATTTTAGAGAAGACCCGCCCTCTCCAATTTTTTTAAAAATGCAAATGCGCAACACTCTATTTGCTCCCGAGAGGGAACGCCTATTAGCATCGCTAATCATAGCTTACATTAACTTTTACTAGCAGTGATTTTAAATGGATTTCTCGAAATAGCATGACAAACTTTACCTGTCTAGTAGAATCTTCGCAACTGCAGCATCAGTGGGAAGCCCAACCTGTCCTTTTAGCGCACGCCAGCATGTGAAATATTCACCCAAAATCACTCTGGTCTTGTTTCTATATTCTGCAGCCTTCGTATAAATTTTTTCTCTTTCGACCCTCAGCCATTTTCAAAGGAATGGCTGAAACCGTAACTCATCACACATAATACACCTGAAAGTGCACATGCGCAGAAAGCGAAAACTACATAGGGACGAGCACGTACGACGGCCTTACGTAAACATATCAGAATGATTGACACTTAGGTGGACCAATAGTATAGGCTACCCACCCGGAAAATGAAAATCCTCCGCTATACCTTTAACTTGCGTGCAAAATTGGAATATTGCATAAAACATTTGTTAATAAAGCAGCATTTCCACCGCATGGTTCAAGAGAACAAAATTGACACAACTATAAAGTATCTCTGGTCAGATTTTGGGCAATATGTATTCAATAATTTAATAATTCATAATTAAAAATTATTCATACGGGTTTGAACCAGATAACCATACATTTTTAAATCTCCCAAAAAGGGATAATATGTTCCCTGCATCTGCATTTATATATGTAGGCTACCTAGACAATTAACCACAAAGGATTATAATTGATTGCATATGTAGACTATACTTTACAGACAGGTTAAAGTTAGCTCAATTGTATATCAATACGTAATCACAACGGATTATAATTAAATATTAATATATCAATTAGGTCTGTCATATATCAACTCTAAGGATAGTCCAGCAAACTTATCATGCGATCTTTATCAAGAACCGAAATCATCTCAGAGATTCGCAGGAAAGGCAGTTTCTGGCCATGAATACAACTTTCCTGTTTTACACAGATAGCCTGCTAGTTAAAGTAATACTTAAAGCACGTAGCTGAGATCGAAACATTTCAGTGACCTCGTGAATATGAGCAAAACAGACAGTCAATAAATGAATATAATGTATTTAATAAAGGAGTACACTGCGAATACGGTTACTAACGTTACATGGGATAGATGTATTATACAAACAGATAATGGACAAAACACGGAGAGAGTTTGAAAGTGGAAGAAACAGGGAGAGGGAGAGAGAGAGAGAGGGAGAGGGAGAGGGAGGGAGAGGGAGAGGGAGGGAGGGAGAGAGAGACAGAGAGAGAGAGAGAGAGAGCGAGAGAGAGAGCGAGAGAGAGAGAGAGAGAGAGATCCGTAAGGATCACAGTTTGGCAAAATTCACCTGGAAATTTAAACCTTTAAGAGACAACACGGAAAAACACAATCTTAATGCTGAAAGCTCGTTGAAACGAAATACTTGCAAAAGTTACACTTTGTGTTGCAAAAGATACACTTTGTGGCTGCTTCGAAGGCATGAGGATGCGTTCCGTCTGGATCGTCACGTGGTCTGCAGAAGCGTCTGAGGCGCGTACTTCAAAGGTTTAAAGGGACACTCCACCCATTTGCATTAAGCTTTCCATTGTTAGAAACCCAGTTATACTATTGAATGGTCGTGCAACACTCACTCATTTTCTTTCATTTATTTTGTCGAGAGAAATCCGCTATTTACCTTTTTCACTTCCTCCTACAATGACACAAAAATCATCATTTTACGTCATTGTAGGAGGAAGTGTAAGAGGGGGGGATTTCTGTAAAGACTACAAGCACTAGCTCCCACCCTTTCAAACCCGCCCATAGGGGGTTGGACCTAATGCGCTAACAGACCTATCACAGATCAGTGCCAGTGCGTTTGAGTTCACCAGCAGAAACTTTTTGAAAATTTGTAAACAGACAAATCATAGGAGATGTGTTGCGTTACAGCAGACAACTATGTCAGTGTGTGTTCTCAGTAGCCACTAGCTGCTAATAGAGTCGAGTCAGAAAGAACCTTACCTCCAGGCAAATGCTTTTAGCACTGCTAGTTCCAGACGTTCCTGGCTGTTCGTCGTCATCATCTGACAAGGTAAATATCAACGGAATTGCGTTTTTCACAAGCGCGGGTCTCTTCAAATGGTGTGTTCACACCAAAAGCGAATTTAATTATTTGCGTGAGTGGATTACATACAAAGTCAATGCAAAGACGTGAATAGACGATTCATTGGGATTGTTGTCTACAATCCACAAGCACTAAAAAGTCATTTTCTGCCTTTTATCGGCCAAGGAGGACCCAAATTAGAAATTTATGCTACTATTCTACTATATATGACCCACTTTTAATACATATTCATGTCTCCACCGGTGGAAATACCCTTTAAAGCTCCGTTGACTTAAAGATTACCAAAGAAACAATTAAGGCTATGTTCCTTCCACTCGTCCGTGGAAAAGAACACAGCAGAATCCGGAAAGGAAAAACAAAACTTAAACAAACGAAATAAAAAGATCCCCGGAGGAGGATCACGAAGGAGTTACATTGTGATGCAAGTAGGAGGTAGGAGGAGAGAGATAAGAGAGAGAGAGAAGCTTGGCGCGTCTCTTTAAAGACACGTCTGTTCACGCCTTCTCTCGCCTGAATGAACCAATCACCTGTGAGAAAAGTGTGCGGCCAAAATGTTTAATGGCGGTGACAGAAATGTTTTCAGAATTTTTGCAAAGCTGGTACAACACAGTAAAACACAATTTTCTGTATGTTCATATACATATATGGCTTGGTCATCCCCAGGGAATTCTGTTGGTATCAAAAACAACATGCACAAAGGACGATAGTGCAAGGTTACAATAAAATGCATAATATATGCCATTACAGTCTACATAGTTTAGAACTATGATAGCAATATATGTATTCCCATCTGACTTGGGCATGCCGACACACATAAAAACATATCAAATATATTTCGGTAAAGTCTTTATATGAGGAAATTAATGAAAGGATCATGTGTGTGTATGTGTGTGTGTTGGAATGTCTTCACCCTGAGTTCTTCCTTGCCGGAAAGGAGTAGTTGGGTGATAAACATCTCTGTGAAGCTCGGTGTCTTGTTATCTGTTAAACCTCTGGGTGCCATAAAACTTGTCACCAAAATCATCTATGGTAGACTGGCTGGAGCCTACGTATAGTTTACCTCCATGAGTCCAAAATTTAAAAGCTTTTTCGTATGTGTTGGACAATATGAATCAATCTGACATGGTCCAGATACCTTACACAACACATCTGTAATAAATCATAAATGACTTCCCTTACGAAAAATAAGTTTATTTAAGTATATATAAACTTATATACATATATTTATATACAGTCTTATGAAACTTACATTGTTTGAAAATGTTGATTAGAATATTGATATAAAACAGATATGTTTCTAATTCTACGTATCTGAATTTTTGTGTAGGCTAGTCCACTACTAGTGTAGGAATTTACTTTAATTCTACTTTACTCTTTCCCCACCATTGAAAGAATTTTCCAGCTATCCATGTTTTCACTGTTATACGGTAGGGGGCGCTATGACGCATCTAGTACAGAATCTCAGGATCAAAACACAGGAGAAGAAGAAGCTGAAACAAGTGAAAGAAGATTGCTCACGCAAATGTAAAATAACGTGATCATCAAACATTAAACAGCATGTAAATCAAGACTGCTTAATATTACCAAATAAAATCTCGAACAGATGAAGAGAAAACGACTGTGAAGCTTTGAGATGCTGTGCAATGAAATTGGGCCGTTGGTTAGTCCAGTTATCCAATCACATCCTCTGTTGAGGCAAAGTTACGTATGTTTTTTTGCGTCGATGTAGCCTGGGAAAACTTCGGGCAAATTTAGATTTGCTCTGCAAGTTAGTCAGGCAAAGAGCTCATTGAAGCCCATTTCTAATCCGTCGAAATTGAGGCACCAATCAGAAACGTTGGGGTGGGCTTTACACCATGACGACAGCACAGCAAACAGTGAAGCAGATTTTGTACATCACAAAGATGGATGCCGCCGTTGAACATCACTCGTTCGAATCAGCTATCGCGTCTGTTTTAAGTGATTTGAACGTTTCCTTTTTGTTAAAACCCGAGCAGAGAACAACACTCGGAGATGTTGCTCCGTCACTCTGCATAGGTCATCTCCTTCAGCGCTCTGATTGGTTTTAGGTCTATCCAGAGATTTGAGCGATGTCCGTTGGTGACGCCCCTTTGGAAATGATTTGTCTATGAAGCGTTGCCAGACCATAACTCAGTTACTACTGAGAATGGTCTGGTTTTAACCAGGCTAGCGTCGATGGATTTATTCAGTAAATATGTTTCGATCATAGATTAGGCGCATGTCTTATCGGATAAAAATGTATCCGCCTCAATTGGAAATTTATGTTTATCTTGATATTTCCTTGATATTTTTTTTTTAATCCGAAAATGTGCATAACAATTAGGTGGATGAAAATGTACATGAACAACACTATAAATCTATATGTGATTCTCATGTTTACTTTTCCTCGCTGCATTTTTAGTCTGCTAATCTAGCAGCACATTAAACATGTACATTAGAGAGGGTTTTATTGTCTGAATAGTTTCAACACAGAAATAACCATTGCCACAGGAAGTGAGCTTCACGCTCAGATGACAGAATTAACATATCTCTTTATCTCTACCAAGAATATGTGCTTTTTGCCTTTTTCTTTTATTTCTGAATGTTTTTGTATGCAAATATAACAAGTTAGAAGTACACATGGGTGAAGTTCTCTTTTTATTTCTTGGTTTGAACTTTGTGAAGCTGCCCATTGAGAACAACTTATTTGATTTGAGGGTAAGAGAATTTTCATTGGATTCTTTGATCATACTAAAACCCATTTAGTTGTCAAATTACACAATCTGTTAAACTGAAAAGCTCATGCAAGACAAGCACTGTGGTTCTTCAAACAAAACGTTTTGGCATATGATCGTGTAATTTTAGTGTGAACATTTTTGATGTCATTAAGTTCTAGATATACTGTGTAGGGAATAATATTTGTCAATTATTACAGCAATGAATTATTTAACTTGGAGTAGTAGGTCTGATTTATTTGTTATTGTAAATGCAGGCTGAATAAAGGAGTAAAAAAGGAAGGAGAAACAGTCTGACTCATTCACAGGTGTGAGCACCAAAACATACATATTTACCCACACACAACGACAAGCAGCAAATATGCTGTCAGAGTTTGTTATGAAGACACTGGTACTCAACATAATAATATAAATGTATTTATTTCATTAGCAGCTGAAGGAATGATGGTTCCTGAAGGGATTCCTCTGCTTCTGTTAGGTGTGTATTATCTGGCTTATATACTGAATATGTTGATTTTTGTAAAACGATTGTCCTAATTTTTCGGTATACATAAGTGTTACTGATGTTGTTTGTCATGCAGTTATTCTTACAAGCTCCTTCGCTGGATCATTGGAAGTTCAAATAAAAGTGCCTAATACAAAAGAAACAAATGAGGAAGGGTCAAGTGTGACCATCTCTTGTTCTTACTTAAATAAAGAGAGAAATTTGACACTACTGTGGTTTAAAGATGCAACTTTTGATCAGCCTTCACAAAAGTTTAATGGGATTATTGTATACAGTAACAGAAAAGAACGTCCACAGTCACCGGATTACTTCAACAGGGTGGAATACATCACTAATGTAACATCAAAGTCGAAAGAAAACGACTGGATACAATGTAATTTAAGAATCACCGATCTACAAAAAACAGACAATGGGACCTACAGCTTTAGATTCATTGGTTCACAATATAAGTACATGAGTCCAACTATGAGTCTCACAGTTACAGGTGAGCAGTGATTTACTGAATCAAACCAATATGTTGTTTCCTTAAAGGTTGTTTTCTTGCATGAAAAAAAGGTAATCATTTACTTTTCCTCATGTCTATCTATGTCCCATGAAACATAAAACAGCCGTTTATTAGCAAGTTCATGCTGCTCTTTTATAGACAATGAAACTGAATGTGACCCAAGGGCTCCAAAAATTACAAACAGATTTTTTTTTATCCAAACAAAAATGTATCCATATGATCCTGACACTATTTTCAGTCTACTTGTAGATCCCAATTAGCAAAAATATGTTTTAAGAAAGTTTTGTTAACGTTCCCATTAAGTTTTGAAAACATTATTTCTGCATGTTCTCTAAATGTTCCTAATGTCCAGATTTTTCAGTGTTTAAAAATGATTTTTTTTCTTGACTATGCAAAACTTAAGGGAACATTTTTATCATTTTACAAACATTATGGGAACGGGACTTAATGTTCTCTAAACATTTTGAAAGTATAGTATAGTAACATTTTAAAAATATGACAAATGTCCTAAAACATTTTGGGAAAAAAAGTTCCACGAACAATGTATACATAATGTTTTTGCGGTAACGTTTTGAGAACATTATCAAAGACCAGATAACTTTGAATGAACGTTCTGTTAATGTAAGAACGTTTGTTCTTAACTTTTAAAGAACCTCGCCAAAATGTTAACCAAAGTTCTGAGAAGGTTCCCTGTAGCTGATGCCAAACACTGGAACCAAACACTGGTTCACATGTGAATAATCACTAAAAATCTACACTAGAGGAGATTATCAGTGATTAATTACTTAAATTTCATTGTGCAATTTTATTGTGCATGAGTCTTTTTTTTTTTTTTTTTTTTTGGAGCTCTTTATTTGTTCTACTGAAATAAATAAAAAAAACAGGTTTTGAAAAACATGATGGTAAAACATTTTTTCAGAATTCTTTGTCTGGATCACTTGTTTTCACTCCATATTACTCCTTATTTCAGACAACCCTTGTAAGGTGTATGTTGAACCATCAGAGCTAAAGAATCCACTCAAGGAGTCAGAGGAATTTACTGCTAAATGTTCCACATTTGGTTCCTGCTTGAAATATCCTGAGTGGCTTGTCCACACATCACGTCAAAAGAAAGAATGGCTGTCCTCTTCATTAAATGATGTAATAATGGAGAATGAAGAAGAAGAGGGCAGAAAGGTCACCAAACTAAAACTCAGTGTGACATTGAAGGATGACAAAAGAATTCTGTCTTGTCGTCCAGGCCAAGCTCAGGACAGCTTCCAGATCAGAAACACCACCCTGTCTGTGGAATGTGAGTGTGTACCTCATGTGTCTGTAAACAAACACTGTAAATGTACTGCCATCCACTTCATCTCTTTTTCTTCTCCAGATGCACCTAGAGAGACAACTGCAACAGTGAGCTCTGAGTATATGATGGAGGGAGATTCTGTCACTCTCTCATGCGACAGCAGAGGTCGCCCTGATGTCACCTTCTCATGGTTCAAAAAGGAGAAAATAGAAAAGTCTCATCAAACGTCTAACTTTAAACTAAATAATGTGAAACCAGAAGACAGTGGAGAATATTATTGTGAAGCTAAAAACAAGCATGGAGCAATGCCATCAAATATCATTAGAATTGATGTGAAATGTGAGTTTAAAACAAACCCAATTAATCATCTGCTCAAATCACTTTAATGTTACTGTAATGATTCTTTCTTGTAATCAAAATGCATTTCCTGTGCCTTCAGATGGTCCAAAAGGTGTCACAGTGAAATCTCTGGTCAGTGTTGAAGATCTCAAAGAGGGTGACAAATTGGAACTTGAGTGTTTAGTTGTTGAAAGTAACCCACTAGTCAAGCAGTTTACATGGTACAAAAACGAAAATGTGCTACAACAAACTGGCGAGACATTAACCATCAGCGGAGTTACAGTGGGCGATGGAGGATCTTACTGTTGCCAGGCTGATAATGGTGTAAAGTCAGTGAAGTCAAATAAAATCTCAGTATCTGTAAAGTGTAAGTATTGTCGTTTTCATTTGACTACAAACGTCTCGGTTACGTATGGTAAACCTCGTTCCCTGAGGAGGGAACGGAGACGTCTCGTCGGAGGAGTTTCCAACGAATTGGGATCACGCTAGTGAGACCAATCGACTTCGAGTGAACTAAAACGAGCCAATAAACATTGGCATGCAAGATTTGCATTCCGCGACCCGCCTACCAGTGCGGGTATAAAAGCGAAAGCAAGCGCATACACAAACGTTTTTCGCTGAGGAGCCGAACGGTGTCCAGTCCTCCGCGAAGGTACAGCAAGCATGGCGACGGGATGGGAGAAAGGGAGATGTTCCCTTTCGTTCGGGAACTCCTACGTTTCGTCAGAGGATTTTCCAACGAATTGGGATCCCTAACAAAACGCCATGGTGCTGACCCCTTCCAGCGCCCAGCTTAGCTCCCTGCATAGCAGTTTCTTACTTATATGAGGGGAGCTAGCTAGGAAGAATCACACTGCTGTTCCGCAAGACCCGCTCAGTAGATTGGATAACACTGGGAAAGCGTGCCCACCCCATAGGTGGGAACGCTGCCGAGACCCTGCCCGCCCGAAGGGAGGCACTGGAATACACGTATGTACTAACCCGTAGGGTAGTGAAACATACGGCAGTCCTTGAGGTAGTCCCAGCCCGAGGGGTGGGAGCGTACTCAGCAAGGACGACAGAACGGGTCTGTCGAGGGGAAGACACGGTGCTAACCCGGAGGGTAGCTGGAACGTGGAAGAATGGGTTGCTGTAGGGACCACTGTTAAGGCCACCCAGTCTAATAACAACTCCTACGAGAGGTAATAGACTTGGCGCCGGGCGATCCGCCTCGCCTGGTGCCGGAGGGGTGATGGAGGAACTCACGAGGTTAACCGTTTGTTGGGGAACCAACGGAGCAAAAAGACGCACGTATCCGGCCCATGGGGCGGGAATTGGCGTAGCAAGCCGACACAACCTAATTCCTCGCGCTACTGGCCGTAGCGAGTGCACGGGAGGAAACAGGTTCAACACGGAGGCTATAAAACCTAGCGAACGTGTTAGGTGTCGCCCAGCCCGCAGCTCTACAGATGTCTGTTAGTGAGGCGCCTTGCGCCAAAGCCCAGGAGGAGGCAACACTCCCAGTAGAGTGTGCCGTCAACCTAGGTGGGCAAGGCATGTCCTGGGACTAATAAGCCTGGACAATAGCATCCACTAACCAGTGGGCTAACCTCTGCTTGGAGACAGCCTTCCCCTTCTGCTGGCCTCCGTAACAAACAAAGAGCTGATCTGAGGTCCTGAAGCTTTGCGTTCTGTCCACATAAACCCGCAAAGAGCGGACGGGACAGAGAAAAGCTAGGGCTGGGTCTGCCTCCTCCAAGGGCAGCGCTTGCAGGTTCACTACCTGGTCCACGAACGGAGTGGTAGGAACCTTGGGCACATATCCGAGCCGGGGTCTCAGAATAACATGAGAAATCCGGACCGAACTCTAGGCACGATTCGTCGACCGAAAAAGCCTGCAGATCCCCTACCCTCTTAAAAGAAGCCAAAGCCAACAGGAGAGCTGTCTTCATAGACAGGATATTCAACTCCACCGAAGGTAAAGGTTCAAAAGGGGGACTCTGGAGCGCTCTACTTTCACCAGAGATAAGTCCCAAGAGGGTACGGGGTGCAAATTACGAGGAGGATTTAGCCTCCGGGCACCCTTAAGGAATCTGATGAACAGGTCGTGCTTCCCCAATGACTTACCTTCAACTGCATTGTGATGAGCGGCTATTGCGGCAACATACACTTTGAGGGTGGAGAGAGACAGCCTTCGCTCCAACCCATCTTGCAGGAAGGAAAGCACGACTCTGACCGGGCAAGTTCGGGGGTCTTCCCGGCGGGAAGAACACCAATCGACGAACAGGTTCCACTTCAACACATAGAGGCGCCTCGTAGGGTGCTCTAGCGGAAGTGATGGTGTCTACCACAGCCTGTGGTAGGCCACCTAGAATCTCCGCGTCCCGTCCAGGGACCAAACATGGAGTCTCCAGAGGTCTGGACGCGGGTGCCACAGGGTACCCCGTCTCTGGAAAAGGAGGTCCTTCCTCAGAGGAATCGGCCAAGGAGGGGCTGTTGCGAGGAGCACGAGTTCCGCGAACCAAGTCCGGTTGGGCCAATACGGCACAATGAGCAGGACCTGCTCCTCGTCCTCCCTGACCTTGCACAAAGTCTGTGCAAGAAGGCTCACTGGGGGAACGCATATTTGCGAAGGCCCTGTGGCCAGCTGTGCGCCAGTGCATCTGTGCCGAGAGATCCTTCGGTCAGAGAATAAAACCACTGGCAATGGGTCGTGTCCGGAGAGGCAA
Organism: Meda fulgida; assembly: GCA_030578275.1. Classification (NCBI taxonomy): domain Eukaryota; kingdom Metazoa; phylum Chordata; class Actinopteri; order Cypriniformes; family Leuciscidae; genus Meda; species Meda fulgida. The sequence goes on from CM060630.1 coordinate 12,141,657, forward strand.
ACAGATCTATCTGAGCGGCTCCGAAGATTCCCCAAATCAGCTGGACCACCTAGGGATGGAGTCGCCACTCTCCCAGAAGAGGCGGCTGCCGTGAGAGCTCGTCGGCCGCACGGTTGAGCACACCCGGGATGTGAATGGCCCGAAGCGACCTCAGATGCTTCTGACTCCAAAGGAGGAGATGGCGGGCGAGTCGCGACATGCGACGGGAGCGCAGACCACCTTGACGATTGATGTACGCAACAGTCGCAGTGCTGTCCTTACGGACCAGTACATGCCTGTGCAGAAGCAACCCTGAAGCGGCACAGAGCTAAGCGTACTGCTTGCAACTCTAGGCAGTTGATGTGCCAATGCAGTTGAGGCCCCGTCCACAGACCTGAAACTGCATGCCCGTTGTACGTGGCCCCCCATCCGTTGGCAGAGGCATCTGTAAAAACCACAGCATGCCTGGACACCTGGACTAAGGGAACTCCGGCCCGTAGAAACGCAGGGTCCGACCAGGGACTGAAGGTTTGGCGACAGCGCGGGGTAATGTTGACCCGGAACGTGCCGCTCTGCCACGCCCATCTCGGGACTCAATCGTGAAGCCAGCGCTGAAGCGGTCTCATATGAAGCAAGCCGAGCGGCGTTACTGCGGCTGCCATATGCCCCAGGAGCCTCTGAAACTGTTTCAGTGGAACCGCTGACCTGCCTAAAAAGGACTTGAGGCAGTTGAGCACTGACTGGACGCGCTCCTCTGGAGGCGCGCAGTCTGACCGACCGAGTCCAACTCCATACCGAGATAAGAGATCATCTGCGTGGGGCAGAGTTTGCTCTTGTCCCAGTTGACCTGAAGACCCAAACGGCTGAGGTGTCGAAGCACCAAGTCCCTGTGTTCGCACAACAGATCTCGCGAGTGAGCTATCATGAGCCAGACGTCGAGATAGTTGAGAATGCGAATGCCATGTTCTCCCAAGGGAATAATGGCCGCCTCCACGACTTTCGTGAAGACACGGGGCGACAGGGCCAGGCCGAAGGGTAGGACTTTGTACTAAAATGCTCGACCCTCGAGCGCAAACCGGGGGTCTGTGTCGAAGAAAGGGTCTGTGTCGAGGAAGAATCGAAACATGAAAGTACGCGTCCTTCAGGTCGATCGCTGCAAACCAATCCCGGGGGGGGGGGGTGCAATCGAAGATGCGCTTCTGCGTGAGCATTTTGAACGGGAGCTTGTGCAGGGCCCGATTCAAAACTCGCAGGTCCAGGATCGGTCGTAACCCACCGCCTTTCTTGGGTACAATGAAGTAGGGGCTGTAGAACCCAGACTTCACCTCGGCTGGAGGGACCGGCTCGATTGCGTCCTTCGCCAGCAGGACGTCGATCTCTTTCCTCAAGACAGGGGCATCGACGCTCCCCACCCGAGTGAAGCGGATACCCCTGTACTTGGGAGGCTAGCGAGCAAACTGAATTGCATAGCCGAGCCGAATGGTACGGATGAGCCAGCGGGACGGCCTCGGAAGCGCTAACCAGGCTTCGAGAGACCGTACCAACGAGCCCACCCAGACCACCGGCGCACCCGCGGAGGGGCAGCGAAGTGGAAGGCAGGGACCAGACTCCGGAGGCACTACTGCGGCCGAGAGAGAGGTCCGGGTGTGCAGGGCAACACCTACCTGCTTCCACCGAGGGGCAGACGGCAGGGAAGGCCAGGAGGCGTTCGACTGCTGGCTGTCCCGAGGCGAAGGAAGGAGGGGAAACGAGGAGCGAGGCCTGGGGGCGTCGGGTCCAGGTTTCCGCACCTCCTTGCCTAGCGGGGGACGAGAGTGACGAGGCCATGGCGGCGTCACTGACGTCTGAGCGCTGGGGCTGGGAGAGGGGAACGGGAGTGGTGCAGCTCGGGGGCAGCCCGCACTGCCACTCTGACCCTCTCGGACGGAGGAAACCGGTCTTATTAACTGACAGTCTCGACCGTGAGGGGAAATGAGGAACGAGGCCCGGGGGCATCGAGTCCTGGTTTCCCCTCACCCAGCGAGAGACGAGAGTGACAAGGCCGTAGCCCTCACTGCCATCTGAGCGCTGGGGCCAGTGAACTACTCAGAGGAAGTGGACTGCTCAAACTTTGGGTACCGCTGATTCTGGAAACCAGCGGCGGAACAGAAACGAAATTCTCCACCCGGCCTCCCCGGGGAAAGGAGTGGTGATGACACGCACTCCCAAAGAGCAGAACGTCACATACTCTGGGTCGCTCCTCTCAGGGTTGTTTCCCTTCCCTTTGCTAGGGGAAAACAAACTCCGAGCAGGCTGGTTTTGAGGTGCTTCTGGACCATCAGTGTGGACATGGTCTAACCGAGGGCCAGCGCTGTGACTTATCACGGTCAGTCACTAAGCACAGCTCAACCCCGGGTTAGCACGTGCAGTGGTAGTGAGAGAGGAAAAACTTTTGCAGATTTAGGCATGTTTGGCTTGCCATATTGGCACCAAAATGCTTCCATACTGCCAAAATTCTTCACACACATCCGGGCACTTTAGCTCAGGAAAGTGTGGCTGTTAAGTCTGAATCTTCAGCATGAGAACACACCATTATAATAGGAACTCAGCATCATTTTCAGAGTATAACAGCCCTCTCTCCGATGTTGCAATCAACATCTGTACTCCCTGGGGCCCCGAATGAAATGCCTGGTCCCTCATGAGAAGGACCAGAAACCCAGGATCCGAAAGCCTAGACGGCACACGGCACGCTGAGCGGCTCAAGCCTTTACGAGAAAGGGGAGACGAACAACGTGCCGACGTGGTCATGCACTCCTGAGAGAACATGAACCACCCACGAACGCAGTCTCAACACACTGATTAGGCATGTGAAACCGTGATCGTGGCCGTCAACCAGGCATGCAAGATAGTGAACGTGGCCATCGCTTTGATGACACACAGCACGCTGGGTGCTCAAGCCTTCATGCAGGATAACAACGTGCTGACGTGGTCATGCTCTCACAAGAAAGCATAAACCACCCACGAACACAGTCTCAGCATGTTTGCGATGCGCTAGAGGAGTGAGTGGTTCGTGCTCACTGAAACCCTCAGATCACCAATGTTATTTGCCAAAGTAGCCCTCCTCTGGTGCACCAGAAGAGAAACTAGATCGGGAAATAAGCAAAGGGACTCACCTCACAGAGGCACGCGAGTCTTGATCTTGACCGCGCATCTTGAGCGCCGAATGACGCGCACTGGGTTGCCGTGTCAACCCGCGCTGTCAGCCGGCGCTCGACGGCACACGGCACGCTGAGCGGCTCAAGCCTTTACGAGAAAGGGAAGACGAACAACGTGCCGACGTGGTCATGCACTCCTGAGAGAACATGAACCACCCACGAACGTAGTCTCACACACTGATTAGGCATATGAAACAATGAACGTGGCCGTCAAATAAGGACAGGAAACGATCGCATCCAGAAAGACACGAGTGAAACGTCATCCTGAAAAGGACGCGATCTTCACTCGTGTTGCTCTTTCAGGAAGAAAGTACTCTCTATCGTGCTGAAGCAAACAGGGACCCAACGCGGCAACACAGCGGGGAAACTGCAAGCCCGCTGTGCACACTCAACCGTTTACCAGCTGTGAAACAGCTTTTGAATTAACAGCATATAGATGCAGCCGGCAGACAGGAAACCACGCGGTCGCTGAAACGCCATCTCACCAACACAGAGAGATCCCCTCCCGAAACAGCAGACTCGTAGCTCGTAAGAAAAATACAATCTTAAAGCTCACTCACTCAGAGAGGACACAATCGGTCGGCTCCGAAGCTAAAAACGTTTGTGTATGCGCTTGCTTCCGCTTTTATACCCGCACTGGTAGGCGGGTCGCGGAATGCAAATCTTGCATGCCAATGTTTATTGGCTCGTTTTAGTTCACTCGAAGTCGATTGGTCTCCCTAGCGTGATCCCAATTCGTTGGAAACTCCTCCGACGAGACGTAGGAGTTCCCGAACGAAAGGGAACATGCTTAAATAATATGTTAAATATAAAATCAAACTCGAAACCCACATTAGTGTTACCTAATGTTATCTAGCTGTTATTAATCACTTGTAGTATTTCAACATTTGTACATTTTCAGAAAAATGACCTAATGTATTAGATGCTGAGTTGCTTCACATAAATTAATTATTTGTTTTAAATTGTATATTTCTACCAAAGCCTGCATGTATTTTACAGCGTGCAATGTTAAGCTTTCTAAAGCATGTTTTTAAACAGATTCACCACGAAACGTCAAAATACAAGGCAAAAACTTAGTAAAAGTGAACTCCAGACTGACTTTGACATGCTCAGGTGATGCCAACCCTAAGCCAGTACAGTACACTTGGAAACACACACCTGGACTGTCTTCCCAATTCCCAGTTCAAACTGGAGAGTTAAACATTGACAATGTGACTATTAAGCATACAGGGCAGTACACATGTGTTGTTACCAACGCCATTGGATCATCAACTCCAAAGACCTTTAATGTTGATGTGCTTTGTAAGTCTGTTTTGTTCTAAAATATAAAGTCAAATTGAATAATCTCACACATCAAACATCCAACTAATTTTGTCTCTTCTTCTCACGTCTCCATAAACTCTGCAGATCCTCCATCTAAGCTCAGTTTGATTATGAAGAGTGAATTGAGAGAGTATGAAGTATTGTCAATTATCTGCACGGTTCAAAGCTTTCCTATATCAACGCTCACAGTGACAGGACCTCAGGTTATCAGAAATGTTCAAGACAATGGGGGGACCATCACTAAATCTGTGAACAAGTTAACTATATGCTCGAATGTAACTGAGTCCCATGCAGGGAGGTACAAGTGCAAAGCAGAGAATTCAGAGGGCAAACTAGAAACTGAACAAGAGCTATCTGTGTTGTGTAAGTATAATCAATTAAAATATCTACAAGTATTTAAGATATTTCAAAGACTTGAGAAATATTAGATGCTTTAATTTACTTTAAAGTCACCAAACCGATCATTATGACTTTGAGCATTACTTTAACTAACATAATGTGGATTTCATCTTATATATCACGTGTTTTAGATGCACCTAAAAATGTGACTGCAAGTTCTGAAGGAGAACAGACGGTTGGGAGTAAGCTGACTCTTACATGTGAGACTCGTTCCAAACCTGCTTCGTCCTCATTTGAGTGGATGAAAAGCTTCAATGGACAATTAAAGACAGTTGGACATGCACAGAAACTACACTTTCATTCTCTGAATATCTCTGACTCTGGTCAGTTTGTCTGTATTGCGAAAAATTCCATTGGAAAAGCAAGATCCCAATCAGTAGACATCAGGGTGAAGTGTGAGTACTTTTTCCTACTAGTTATTTGACACACATAAGCTTTTAGAAGCTAAAAGGCTTCTTTGACTTTTCTAAAAGATAAAAGATCGTCCAATGTTTTTCAATTAGTTTAAGTAGTCGAATCATTATGGAAGATTATATCCGCCGCAGAAATAAAATGTAAAATAATTTGCACCTATTTATCTCACAATTCTGACCTTTTTCCTCACAATTGCGAGAAATAAAGTAAAAAGTGAAAAAAGTTAGAATTGTGAGATATAAACTCACAAATGTAAGAAAAAGTCAGAACTGTGAAGGAAAAAAGGTAAAATTGCGAGATCCAATTCTGATCCAATTCAATTTTGCAATTTATATCCCACAATTCTGCCGTTGTTCTCATATTTGCAAGTGTTTATATCTCACAATTCTTTTCGTTACGCAGTTCTGACCACCCTGACCCCCTTTGACTTTATTACATGCAATTGCAAGTTTATATCACAACATTTTTATAGAAATTCGCAATTTCATTCAGAAACATTCTTCCATAAATGACTGAGTTTGTCATGATAGTTACTTGACTGGATTAATATTACTGTCTGTTTGCCTTTTTTCTACAGATACTCCGAACATAAATATTGTCCATAATATGACAGCTGAGTGGAATTGGCAGCTTGCAGTCTATCTGACCTGCAGTGCAGATGCGTATCCTCCCACCACTGACTACAAATGGTACAGAGAGGAGGACAACACCACCGTCCTGTCAGACCAGCAGAACTTCACTGTTCTACCGCAGAACCCAGGAATGTATTACTGTACAGCAGCCAATAGAATCGGAAAATCACGATCCAAACACATCATGTTATTTGTAAGCAGTGAGTATGAAATTATACATTTATAAAATAAATCAAATAATAAAATGCTAATGACTAGAGTAGTGAAATCAAATAAAAGATTCTCTAGAACTTCTTCTGCCAGACTTTAGAAAGTTTTATACAACTGCCGCTTTAGTACAACTATGGTGAGCAAGAAAGTTATTTACCTGTCCTAAAGAAAATGAAGCTCTGAATCTGTCAAGCGCTCATTTCCCTCTTACGATGAAAACCCACTCCTGCTTTTTTTTTGGGTCCATTTTTTTTGTTTGTTTGTTTATATTCCTTTCTTGATTTTCATATGGGAGCTTGTTTCCGCCATGGAATTAAAAAAAAAAAAAAAAAAAGTAATTGAGACTTTTTATCTCACCTATCAGGATTTTTGAGGCCGATCACTGATAACTGGAAGCAGTACTAACCGATGCGATCGCCGATACTGATGAAATGAAATAATACTATTCTTAACAACAATGCATTTTAAGTATCATTTTTCATTTTAAGTATTCACAACTCTATTTATGGGCAAGCAACATCTGCAACATATTCCTTTCCCTACAGGTGATTAGGAACAACTTAGAGCTCATCAAATATTGCGTTCTTGTGAAATAAATAACAAAAATTCAAAACAGAACATTCTTTATCAACAGAAAGTAATTAAATGTAAAACAACACTAGTCTTTACTGTATACATTAAATATAGATTAATCATAATAAAGAGCAATGAGTGATTTTTTCTTGTTTGATAGCATTAATGACACAGATGACAGTATGAATATTAGGCTGCTGTCACTTTTAGACCGAATGCACGGATCCAATATACTGTTACACATGCAACTTCTTTCCCAACTGTTTATGTTCACTTAAGACATAACCGATGGTATTGAAGCAAATGCTCATCAATTTTGGCATCAATGGCATTTTGACACCTTTCTGAGTTTTTTTTAACCATTTAGAACCCGAAGCTCAAAGTTCACTTTACATGAACAGTATCTCTTTCGCGGCTTAATGCAGCTTTAAATAACACTTTTTATTATCGAGCCCGTCCTACAGTTTAGCAACAGTAGACTGTAATTTCCAACAATCAATCATCTAGCTGATTTAGACATTGAGCTTGAGCTTTTAGTGAGGAACGAAAGTGCACCGCTGTGAAGGAAAGAAATGCACTAAAATTTCACAGCTCTAGTTTCTTGCTGTAGGGTTGCTGTCATTGCAATGTCTCCGCTCTTCGCGAAGACGTTCTGAGAAAAAAAAAAAACTGAGAAGAAAAGTCAGGACTGTGAGATGTAAACTCGCAATAGTGAGAAAAAAGTCAGAGTTGTGAGATATAAACACGCAACTGTGAGAAAATAAATCGCAATTATACATATGTATTTTTTTTGTTTATTCTGTGGCGGAAACAAGCTTCCATAGGCTACTTTCATTTACGCCCCAAATGTGCATGTTCAAAAGCGCTCCAAGGCTCTCAGCTTCTGATTCCCATAAGAACTGTGAACGTGCAAAATTATGGTAGAAATGCCTCACAAGCCTTCTGACTGGCTAAGCATTAATCTGACCTGGACACTTTTTATTTTCCAGTGTAGGCTACAGTTACAGGTCCTTCTAAAAAAATTAGCATATTGTGATAAAGTTCATTATTTTCCATAATGTAAAGATAAAAATTAAACTTTCATATATTTTAGATTCATTGCACACCAACTGAAATATTTCAGGTCTTTTATTGTTTTAATACTGATGATTTTGGCATACAGCTCATGAAAACCCAAAATTCCTGTCTCAAAAAATTAGCATATTTCATCCGACCAATAAAAGAAGTTTTTAATACAAAAAAAAGTCAACCTTCAAATAATTATGTTCAGTTATGCACTCAATACTTGGTCGGGAATCCTTTTGCAGAAATGACTGCTTCAATGCGGCGTGGCATGGAGGCAATCAGCCTGTGGCACTGCTGAGGTGTTCTGGAGGCCCAGGATGCTTCGATAGCGGCCTTAAGCTCATCCAGAGTGTTGGGTCTTGCGTCTCTCAACTTTCTCTTCACAATATCCCACAGATTCTCTATGGGGTTCAGGTCAGGAGAGTTGGCAGGCCAATTGAGCACAGTAATACCATGGTCAGTAAACCATTTACCAGTGGTTTTGGCACTGTGAGCAGGTGCCAGGTCGTGCTGAAAAATGAAATCGTCATCTCCATAAAGCTTTTCAGCAGGTGGAAGCATGAAGTGCTCCAAAATCTCCTGATAGCTGCTGCATTGACCCTGCCCTTGATAAAACACAGCGGACCAACACCAGCAGCTGACATGGCACCCCATCACTGACTGTGGGTACTTGACACTGGACTTCAGGCATTTTGGCATTTCCTTCTCCCCAGTCTTCCTCCAGACTCTGGCACCTTGATTTCTGAATGACATGCAACCACTGAGCAACAGTCCAGTGCTGCTTCTCTGTAGCCCAGGTCAGGCGCTTCTGCCGCTGTTTCTGGTTCAAAAGTGGCTTGACCTGGGGAATGCGGCACCTGTAGCCCATTTCCTGCACACGCCTGTGCACGGTGGCTCTGGATGTTTCTACTCCAGACTCAGTCCACTGCTTCCGCAGATCCCCCAAGGTCTGGAATCGGTCCTTCTCCACAATCATCCTCAGGGTCCGGTCACCTCTTCTCGTTGTGCAGCGTTTTTTGCCACACTTTTTCCTTCCCACAGACTTCCCACTGAGGTGCCTTGATACAGCACTCTGGGAACAGCCTATTTGTTCTGAAATGTCTTTCTGTGTCTTACCCTCTTGCTTGAGGGTGTCAATGATGGCCTTCTGGACAGCAGTCAGGTCGGCAGTCTTACCCATGATTGCGGTTTTGAGTTATGAAACAGGCTGGGAGTTTTTAAAAGCCTCAGGAATCTTTTGTAGGTGTTTAGAGTTAATTAGTTGATTCAGATGATTAGGTTAATAGCTCGTTTAGAGAAACTTTTCATTATATGCTAATTTTTTGAGACAGGAATTTTGGGTTTTCATGAGCTGTATGCCAAAATCATCAGTATTAAAACAATAAAACACCTGAAATATTTCAGTTGGTGTGCAATGAATATAAAACATATGAAAGTTTAATTTTTATCATTACATTATGGAAATTAATGAACTTTATCACAATATGCTAATTTTTTGAGAAGGACCTGTAAGGTTGTCACAGAGAATGTTGTGATATCTGAATATAGATATATTTTAATGATATCCTTCAGGGAGTAGGATAATTTTCTGCATACTATTCCATAAAAACTTAATAGAAAATGTGAAGAATTCAATTAGCAAATCCTAAATGCCTGATAAAAACGAAATGCTGCAATATTTTGGACTACTTTAAAAGTTTAACTGGGTTAGGCTATGCATTTGAGGTTAGATTAAGTCATGGTCAAGTTTGAGTTTTGAAAATTATATGATCATGATATCTTCCCAAACCTGTCTTATTTTAGGTTACTCTCTTAAGATGCTCTGGCAGATAATCTTACCTATCATTCTGTTGATTCTCATTGCTGCAGCCATCTTTCTGATACGCAGGTACATACCTATTTCTTTCTTCTTCTTTTTGAATTACTTAAGTGAAGAAAATAGTCTTAAAATAAGCTTACACTATTTATTAGTTTGTCTTCATAGTAGTGGTCCTTTTAGATGTTGATTTTGGTTTGTGACTGTCAGTTATTTAGGCCTATTTCTTTCTTCCAATCATCATCTTCCAATAATTGTGCTCGTTATTTTGCAGGACTATCATCAAGGCAAGATTAGATGCGCAAAGTGGAGCAGATAATCCATTGTGTTTTTTCCCAGTGTTCCTGTCAAGCTCTTCTACAGTGGCAAACTTACTTTTACTGGTTATTTAACTTCAGTTTGTTTCCGTTACTGGGTTACTTAAACTCACTTTATTAAACATTGTTTTAAAAATGCAAAATAGTATCTGTTTGTTCAATAAAGAGATAAAGTCTGTTCTGTTTGGAATATTTTAAATCTCAGGGATCACAAAATAACACCCGGGAGAATCTGTCAGTAGAAGAGATTCCTGATCCATTTCATGGAAGGGTTGATCAATCACATCCAACACCCAGTTCCCAAGATCCTACACGAGCACAGGACCTCGATCCAAGGTGACAGCTGCAGAACTGATGGAGACATTAAAGGGATAGTTAACCCAGAAATTAAAATTCACTGTTACTTTACTCACCCTCAGACCATCCAAGATGTAGGTGTCATTTTTGTCTGACTTGCAATATATGAATCACCAAGGACCACGGTTTCAGCTAAAATTCTTTTGAAGAAAAAATTAATTTATTTAAATTTTTGGCTGAACTATCTATCCCTTTGACGTGTAATTAATCTTTTTCTCCTCTTAAGGCCGGAATCTAATATCCACACTGTGTATTCTGCCATTAAACTGCCACAAATTAAACAGGTGAGAGAGTGTTTTTTCTTTTAAATGCAACATGATGTCATTGAAACATCAAAATAACAAACAACTGACATGCTTAGAAAGATGTATTTTTGTTCTTACAGAGAAAATGTTCCCCAAAACCACAAAAACCTGGATATATGGACAATGGCTTGGATACTTCTACCTTAAACTACGTCACTCCTGATTTCAAGGGACAAAATGAGCCAAAAGGGTAAATGTAAAATGTAAAAATCAGAAGTAATTGCACCCCCACGTTTGTGGAGTATTGAGCGTTAATAAATAACACTTATCTTTATTTTGATAATATGATGAGCTTAACATTTTTTTAGATGATGCAATTTTAAAATGTGACTGAGTGCAATGGTGCTACTGTTAAATATATGATTGGTTTTTAGAGCACCCGAAGTTTCAGCAGTCTATGCCATGGTGTCAAAAAATAAGCAGCCAAAGGTGAGCCGTCAAAACATTAACAAAATATTTATCTTCTATTACTTTAAATGTGCCTAGCGAACAGCTGTTCACAATAAGCATAAACCAAAAAAGAGTGTAGAGCAAATTTTTATACAACTGTGAGTGTATATTGAGAGCATTTTGTTTTACTATTTCTTCCTCTTCCTAGAATTCCCAATCAGAACATCACGATTATGAGAATGTTTCTTCTGCATTTGCCTCAAGACTTCCATTCACCAATATAGACTGGGAATCTGATACCAGTGAAGAAGAGGAAGTGAATTACTGCACTGTGTCTTGTTCTGCCAAACCTGATGTTAAAGAACCCAAACATAACCAGAGGAGCCGACTTAGCATTTCAAGCTCTGATGATGAGGACAGAACTGAATATTCAGCCATAAAAACAGAAACAGTGGGAGTTCCCAAATGAAGTATTAAAACCTTAATCTGTATTATAATTATAGTATTGGTTATTTGTTATTAGTTATTATGTTATTTGAAAGTTATGATTAAGACTATTGTATACAAATTTTGATTCTCTTAGAGTGGTAAGAATGCCTTCCACTCCTCTTTTAATTGTTTTCAGTGTGACTTGCCATTGCATTAATATAATATTGAAATATTCCGAATTATGCTTAAAGATACTATTCCCTTGTATCAATGTGCCATATGTTTGTGTGATCAAAACTGATTCAGGAGTTCAATTTCCCCAATATATAGTGTGGATATTCTTTCACTAAATACTGCACTCTTAAAACTAAAGGTTCCAAAATAGGGGTCATAGAAGAACCATTTTGGTTCCCAAAAAACCTTTTAGTGAATTGTTCTAAAATAACCCTTTTTTGAGATGATTGGGCCGCTCATTCCACCTAGTGTCAGTTCAAAAATCCAAAATTATTATTTTTTTATTAACTTTGAGAAAGGTTTGTGTAAGATAAATAATCATTCTGTTAAATTTAATGGAATGGTTCTTTACCTGCATCATTGACTCCATAAACAACCATTTTGTTCCACAAAAGTTTATTTATAGTGGAAAAAGGTTCTTTAGATTATTAATATGTTCAAAAAATGGTTCTTTTCAGAACGATTCACTAAAAGGTTTTTTGGGAACCAAAATGGTTCTTCAATGACCCCTATTTTGGAACCTTAATTTTTAAAAGTGTGCAAAGTAACAATATAGCTATCTACTTTCACTAAACATGTTTGTCACTGAAAAGCATCCTTAACATTTACCATATTGCTGAACTTTAGCTATGCTGAGAACATTTAACTGGTTGCATAAAACGGTGTATCCATAAATTACTTGTTTGAATAAAAGAAAAAGTCTCCCAGGCTCAATTAATTCAGGAAGGGATGACGTCACAGGTTTATCATGAAGCAAATATTGTTCTGCATTGTGATGCATTTAACATGAAACTTCATGCATATTGCTTAGTGCAATTTACTATTTTTTGTGATATTTAAAGAAATAAATGTTGGTTGAGGGGATTCCCCCCTTCTCTTAAAGCGCCTCGAGTGCTGAGGAAAGTGATATATAAATGTAATTAATTATTATATTATTATAAATAAAATATAAAGATAAAGTAAATATAATAATAATAATTCAAACCCTGCAGCAAATGCCCCAGGACAACAGGTTTAATAAATATATAATATCCTGAAGAGCTCCCCCTTCAAGCACAGCAGTCCATTGCTCACATATACTGTGAAGCTGCTCAGTGCAGAGACAATCGGTGGAACTTGACTTCCAGGCCCTACTCTCTGGATGAAATGGGTGGAGCTTGACATCCAGCCCCACCTCTCTGGATATAATGGGTGGAGCATGATGTCCAGCTTCCCCTCTCTGGATGTAATGTGTGGAGCTTGAGGTCCAGCTGCCCCTCTCTGGATATAATGGGTGGAGCTTGACACCCAGCTCCTCCTCTCTGGATGTAATGTGTGGAGCTTGAGGTCCAGCTCCTCCTCTCTGGATCTAATGGGTGGAGCATGAAGTCCAGCTGCCCCTCTCTGGATATAATAGATGGAGCTTGACATCCTCTCTGGATGTAATGAGTGGGGCTTGAAGGTCCAACCTCACTATGACCTGGGCTTCCCAAAAGCTTCTTAAGTAGACGTAGAACCATTGGCACTGTTGGTCTCTAGTATGATAGTCTCAACTTAGCTCACAATGCTTTTGAGAAGGGCATTTGGCTCTGCAGAGAGTGGCACATTACAAGCAAGGAGTGAAAGGTGAAAAAACAAGACAGAAACAAATAAAATAAAGACAACCAAAGCAACAAATGGTATGTCAACTGAAAGTAACAATATTATTTAATCAAATTTAATAATCAGGTACAAAAGTAGAAAACATTTTTTTTTTAAATTAGCATAATTAATAGATTTTTTTATATATACAATTTATAATGATACATCAAGTATAGGCAAGTGAAGATGAGGCGAGGAAAAATTATCTAAAATTATCAAATGTTATCAGCTTAAACAATTAATTAAATAAAAACAAAAGTGTGATATCCAATAATGAGAAATTAAAGGGACATTGTGTAGGAATTACTCCCATCAAGGGGTGAAATTGTATTTTGCATTCAAACGAATTGTGCTCTCCAGCCCTCACTTTTTCAAATGCGTGTTGCATCTACGGTAGCCGTTATGTACCAAAAAGCTATGACAGGACGTCTTCTAATAGCACTTTGTAGAGTTTTCCATCGGGTGAACAGGTTTGTTATTTCATACAAACTGCAACTTTACAACTAACAAACTAATGTTACAGTATGAATTACTGACTGTGAAAAACATTAACTATCGTAATCAGTATTTATGCCTTCTTTATTTGTTATATTTTCTGAAGGACGTGCATTATTAGATTAGATATCATCATCGTCATCATCAGATGATTCAACATTAGGAAGAGGAAGAGGGAGAGGACAGAGAGGCAGTGGATCAGTAGCCGTGTTTCCACTGTCGGGCCAGTGCGAGCCAGGGCTTTAAACGGCCGTGCCGGGCCAATAACACCAATATTTTCCACTGTCGGGCCAGTGCGAGCCAGGGCTTTAAACGGCCGTGCCGGGCCAATAACACCAATATTTTCCACTGTCGGGCCAGAAGCTCCGCAGTGCGTCACTAAAACACGCCCGTTACACGCCTCTCTGGAATAACGTCACACTAACCCATCATTTCACCAACAAATGGAAGTTTTATCAGAAAACTAATCAGAAAGAAATCACAGGAAACAGTGTGCATTGCAAAACAAACATGATAAAAGCGACCGTTTGCTGGCATTTTTGTTGTTTACTTGAATATTTAAAACCCAAGCATCGATGTTTTACCACAGGTCTACAATAAAAAGTGATACATTGATCATGAATTAATGTATGTCAAAATTGCACATTAGTCACACAGAAATAAATTGCCGTTAGGTTTCACAAAAGAAAGAGGACACACTTACTTCTTCAGTCGCGTCTTTTCTGTTTATTTGGTAGTTACAGGACATATATCACAGAATGATAATTTCTACAAAAATATGGCACCAATAATACGACCTTATGAGCTTTAACTTGGCACTCTCTCGACTCCCAGTAGGCTACAGATATTTTCGGTCAGAGAAAAAGATGAAGCTCCCCCAAAAAAGTTGCGTTATTTTATGATAGTCCGGTAGCCTATAAAGAGACGAGACGTAGGCTATCTGACAGATACAATAAAAACATGATTGTGATAGCCTTTATGATTGGTCTGATTTCTTCAAACGTTAAACATGTTTTTTTTACTATGTGTATCTTCAAGCGTTTACTATGTTTACTATGGCTTATGGTTAATGGTTAACGCGCAGTCTTTTGCATCGCGTATAAATATTTCTACCTTTACGGTGATCAGAATCCACATCGGATCACAAACAGAAGGCATTCAAACATGAAAGGGAGTTCAATTATTTTAAAAGTCTTTAATGCTGACAGAATCATCCGGCGCTGTCGTCTAGGCGAGGAGGTGGACGACGAGGAAGAAGAGACTGAGATTCAACACCACGACAATAAAGATGCCCGGCAGCTACAAGAGACGATCTTGATAGAATTGAAAGTTTCCAAAGGCAGAGAAGAGAAGCAATGCATATTTTGAAACTGGCCGGGGCAGTGACAAGCGCCTCTCATTGCTCTGCACCTCACTTCTGCTGCTTTAAGTTACGTGACGCTGGCTCTGAACGAAAACGCGTTGTGGAAATGCGTTGGCCTAGTACTTTTTGACCCTCTCTGCTATTATACTTTCAAGATAGCGGAACTACATGGCAGCCTCCGTGGACTTACCCGTCCCATGTATATAAAGATAATAAATTCTTCGTTTAGGAGGATAAGTCAGATAATTGGCAGAGGTATTTGTACACCATTGAGGACATATTTATGAATAAAAATATTGATTTTAGATAATAAGATACCCAAAAAATTACACATAGTCCCTATAAAGGAAAAAGTGTGCTAATGCACATTCAACACTAAAATAACTGAGGGCAACAAAATAATGAACTGAAAATGAAACAGGTGTGAGATAATCAATGAACCAATGAATCACCATGACGACCAATGAAAACATACTTAGTAACAAAGGAAACAGAGGAAATAATGAAGACAAACTAATCTTGATGCTAAATAATATGCATGACAAATTTTTAATTATTTTTAATTAAATCTGACATTGTCAGTCTTTTTAAAAACAGTAGTGAGCCCATTTTAGTTATTTGATGTACAGCATTTTCATCAGATATTTCCATACATGCTGAGTTCGTCCATGTTGGTATACTCAGTGTAGCAAGTGGCTCAATTTTAGTGACTACGCCACCCCAGGTTAACAGGGAAAACAACCCAAATATAGCACACAGATACGTTCCACCTAGAAAAGGCAAGAGGCATAGGCTTCCGTTCAAAAAAATATTTTATTAAAAGTTGATCAACAAGGATTTAAAATCAGTAATTCACACTAGTCATGATTGAATTGAGCAAAGTCAAGAAAATAATAAACAAGACTCACAATAAATCTCCACAAGATTTACAATAAACCTTCACAAGATTCATAATACACCCCACAGGGGCTGAGGCTCCCGGACAGGAGCAGGCTAGTATGACGGCAGCAGGTCCACCATAAGAACCACGCCAACCCAACTTACACCTACCAAATTCACTGCGAACCGCCAAAGGTAGTGACACAGCAATAATGAAACTGCAATAACACTCTTAGTGAAGCAAAACCTGCAGTGAGACAGACAACCAGCCTGCTCCAGGAAGTCCTCAGCTCCTAAAGAAAAAAAAAAAGAATATAGATAATTAATAAACTGAATATAAATAAACAAAAAAAAAAAATATATATTCAAAGTCAATTTATTGACCTTAGCGTAACAAAAACCAAAAAAAAAACAAGTTACAATACCCCCAAAATAAACAAAATAGGAATACTATTAACAGATGAAAGACAGACAATAAACAATTACAGTAACGCTGCAGGAACACGGCCGGAAGTTATTACAGGCAGACCGGCCAACCAGAATCAAATAAATGCACAATAAACAGGACAGGTTAATTTAACAAAAAAAGAATAAACAAAACGCATTCCAGGTCGATCTAATTGACTTAACAGTCCAACGTGATCGACACATAAAAGAAAAAAAAAAAAAACAATATTTACCTTAACCCAAAACAACCCCAAGTAAAAAAAACTCTAAACACTCACGTTCACATCCAAAAAAAAACAATAATAAACAAATACACTGTGACCGCGGCAGGAAGTCACACCAAATACAGAATCAACTGCACTTAACGCCCGGGAGTGATTTCAGGGAGACAGTCACTCAATTACATAGAAAACAAATCTACAAAAAAAAAAAAAAAAAAAAAAAAAAAAAAAAAAAGTAAAGAAATGCCAACTAGTAGCAAAAGAAAACAAAAAGATCTTTCAAGCCCGCATACACGCTTGACTTGAACGTAACGACGAGTGGCGGAGAGGGAGAGCGCGCTGTTTAATGCGACTGCTCACTTAACCCGCTTTAGCGTCCATGAAGACCTTCAAAACAGTAAACAAGAAGGATTATGACTAACAAAGTGATCGACCAGTTACCCGCCCGGTAATGCCATAAAGTACTATCCCAATTTACCTACCAGGGAGTACAATCTAGTTACACTTCAACATATACCATCAGAGTAACATTTAACAGCCTTGTTGACTGCAACAGCTGGTGTTCCGATCAGTTACGCTGCGATGCCACACCGATGGAAGCCCTGAAGGCGCATCATACTGAAACAAATTGCCACAACCTAAGTCAGGGAAAAAAAGAAAACTTTCCACTACGCCCCAAGATGGTACCAAGCCTACCTGGGGGTAAGCAGCAACCCACGCGCACAAACTAAGTGGCACACTCAGTCTGTAGTTACAACGGAAGGGGCGGGCTTTCAACCATGACGCACCCCAAGAGGCCTGAATGAATGGTTTATATACCCCAAATGGGCGATCGTTCATTGGCCACCTACCAAACAGTACTGACGTCACACAACTTCACTACATCAGCTTCACAATCAGAATTCTTAATGGAATATTTCCAGAGAGCCAGACATAAAAATCAATAACATATTTCATTACACATTTGTCAATTGATCAGAGTATGTTTTCCATAGATTAACACTGTGAAAATAATATACTCACTTTGAAGGATTTTGGGTCACTGTTGTGCATGGGGGAAAAATGTTTGGAAAAATTGTTATTTTGAACTAAAAAAAATTAACATTACTTATTAACAATACATTTAAGTTATAGGCTTAGTTTCAGATACTTCTATGGGAACAAGTATACTGTACCTCTTTGGTGATGGCATACAAGGTTTGGAGAAAGGCTTGTTTCATGACAGCGTACATGCATCTTTTGACCTGGGGACAGATGTTATGTCAAACTTTTTTCATGAACTCTTGCCCTTTTATTTTATTTCCTATTTGATTTTACCTAGAGTTAAATGATTTTCATTACCCTACTTGCTGCATGTTGACTAAAAGTGATAAACACCACTGCAGCATATCAATGTGAATTTTCAAAATGATCTAGAACTGTTACATGATATATCTTTTATAAGAAGGTACAGAAAATAAGATGATTAAAGACCATCTAATCAAGCAGCAAAAGAGCAAGAGAGTGAATGCAAAAACATTATATTGTATCTAGATACAATAGCTCTGCTTGCTGTATATAGTCCAATGAACATATACAAAGCAAAATATGGTAACTGATATGGCAACTTATTAGATGCCATCTACTTTGTTCTCAGAATAACTCATTAGCATTAGCTAACAACACAGCATAAAAAGTGTTAAGTTATAAACTTGTCATATTCTGGAAAAGGACAGAGAAAGACACAAGTATTTGAATATCATCATAATGTAAACCAAATGCATCAAATTCAGCTTGTATTTGTATGCAGTGGTCCCAAAAGTATTTGAAAGACTTGAACCATAATTAAAAATGTTATATATTTGCATTGTTTAAGAAAACATCACAACAAGTAGTATTGATTTTAAAGAAATATCACAAGCACACTTTTCAATAAAACATTTCACAAAAAGTTAAGTTAAGTTTCAAAATTGAAATATAGTTTAAAAAAAACTTGGAAAAGTGTCTATACTATAGACTGTATTGTTTGTTTGAAAATGCTACTTAGTTTGATCTGATGTAATGAAATGAAGACATTTTTATAAGTTTTATAAGTCATCCATCCATCCATCCATCCATCCATCCATTCCATTATCCAAACCACTTTATTCTTATTAGGGTCACGGTGAGCTGGATCCTTACCCAGCATCTGGAGCCACAGGCGAGGAAACAAGATGGATGACCAGTTCATCACAAGGCTCACACACAGATTTTAAGAAGTCATTTGATATTGAATTTCTCTTGTTTTGATATAGTATGAGGTGAAAATGTTTTACTTCAGCATAATCAATGACACAATCTACCCCCATGTGGCTCAAACTTATTCTTTCCATAGGTTCAATTTACCCCTCATTGTGGGCATGTTGAGCCAAGAGACTACTTTTTTTTTTTTTTCAAAAAAGTGGAAAGCAGTTTATTTTTTAATCAAAAAGGTTATTCCCAAGGATGCACCACATCCTGCAATTTATGTACATGTTTTAGTTGGACACATTACTGTCATATGCTCATTTTAAATACAAATTGCCTCACCTCACTCTCTGCTATTCTCTTACAAATCACTTTTAAAATGACAAGAGTCCAATCAAGCCGTGAGTTCATCCGTCAAATATTTATTTACCGACGTTTATATGTGGAGAGCATTTGCAACGCATTCTCATCCTTTGGCGTCATATAGGTGACGCCATATGACATTTCGCCGAAATCATACGCACATGGCACCCTTTAGCGTCAATATAACACGCACTGTTATGGGTAGGTTTAGGTCTGGGGTAGGGTTACGGTTATGACGCCTTGGGATCTGCGTCTCATATTGAAGCTAAAGGATCCCATGTGCGTCAGATTTAGACGAGCGTCACATGTATGACGCCTTGGGTTCTGTGTCTCATATTGACGCTAAAGGATGCCATGTGCGTAAGATTTCGACGAAATGTCATATGGCGTCACATGTATGACGCCTTGGGATGAGAACGGGCTGGCATTTGACTTGGGTGTAGATCACAAAACTGACCGGAGCAGCTCCAGTGGAGAACAAAGACTGGATCTAAAACCTTTAGATGACACATGGCTCATATCTCCATCGCTGTAAGTTACAGAAAACCCCACAACACACGGGAGACGTATTTTTGCACCGCAGAGCGTTTCTCTCACACTGTATGACATGACAGACAACTAGTTGTCAAGTCCGGATCCATTCTGTTCACACAGCACGTGTTTAACGAGAATGCGAGATTTATGGGTGTGTGTTCGGTTATAGAACGCGGTTGTCCCTTAGAACCCATTATTAATTGTGTGTGAACGTAACTGTATTAAGGACCGTATTAAGGACTCAAATACAAAACTTACAACTGTATTCTGCTTCTGTGTGAACCTGGCCTTTGGGAACCTCTGGTTTAAAGTAACATATATAAAGAGTTACCTTTGTCGCCTCTTGAATATGATGACTCCAGCAATTATACAAGCAAGGAGGAACACAAGTGAAGGTGCCAGGATGTACAGACCAATAGTCTTCAGTTCAGTAAGCAATGGGTCTGCCTCATTAATGAAAGGGGCTGAAAGGATTAAACATTATTATTAGCCTACAACTGAAAATATCATAACTAAAAGGCAAGGCAATGATGTAAGCAGGAGTTAGAAGGAAAAATAAAGCGCATGCTTCTATTCTGGATTGGATGCACAAGAGTGTAAAAGTGTTTCTTTTAGAGTGTAAGAAAATAATATGACATAAGACATGAGAGATCAAACACATCATAAAAGATGCTAAAATATCACTCACATTGCACATGTAAAACAATAGAAGCCATTATATCTTCTCCAGAAAATTCTGCAGTGCAAATCAATTTCTTCCCATGGTCATCTTTTGAACCCAGAAAGGTTATGGTGGAATAGGTGACCCGATCTAAACCAGAAAGTGTGTTGCTGTCATTTGAGGCTGTCATGTTCTCCTAGTTCCATGTGATGGTTGGAGTCTCTCTCTGGCAGGAGTGATAGACGGAACAAGTGAAGTTCTTTGCGACGCCCTCTGTGACATCTGCCAGTTCAGGCTCAATCGTTATTTTATGATGAACACCTGCAATTAAACGGAGATATTGTAATA
Source organism: Meda fulgida (assembly GCA_030578275.1). Lineage (NCBI taxonomy): Eukaryota > Metazoa > Chordata > Actinopteri > Cypriniformes > Leuciscidae > Meda > Meda fulgida. The sequence continues at coordinate 12,162,430 of CM060630.1, forward strand.
GGTAATTTAAAGTTAACCTAATAACACACAAAGCAGTTTATATTTGTATTTACTCACATTTGGCCACCATGCCACCATGATGTGTTACAGACACCAAATAGTCAAAATTTCTGCTTTTACGACACTTGTGTGTGTCAGAGAGATTTTCCACAGGCCATCTTCAATATGATCACGGTCTAATTGATCAGTTCCTTCAGGACCGCTCAGAATTATGTTTGGTTTGCTGTATGGACACGTGTGGAAAGTCGAACATGCTACTGTGATGATGTCACCCGTCCTGTTACCTCCATAAATATTGATGCTGGGCTGATGTGAACTTGCTACAAATAACAAAATGTCATAATTAGTCAACACACTCATAACCAGATCAAGAGTCAGGCAAATTTGAAGACCATTTGTATTTACATACCATCAACTACAATTGTGGAGGTGACATCATAAAATTTGTAGGTGCTATAACCAACGTTTTCAGTTCAATCTATGCATATAATTAATAATCTCAATACTTCCTGCCAGACCCGAGAGGTCACCATGTGTTTATCCTTCCGGACAACACACTGATCGTCTCGTATATCAGAGCAGATATCCTGTTGAGGCAGGGGCTGAGGCCCAGGGAATGGAGACTTCACCCTAAGGTGGTGGAGCTTCTTAGGGAGAACTTCGGTCAAACTCAAGTCGACCTTTCGCATCGTTTGTACAACGCATTGCCCTATGTGGTTCTCCCTCACGCATCTAGCTCCGCTTGGACTGGATGTGATGTATTAGGTGTGGTTGACGCTACACCTGTACGCATTTCCCGATATCTTTGCTCCCGGGAGTTTCTAGGATACAATATTTCACCCTCATCTGGAGTTATGGATACTGTGGGCTCGGCCTCTAAGGGGGCCCAGCTCATAGATTCTATCTCACTTGCTTATGAAGTGGCCGGACAGCCTTCACCTTTGGCTGTCCGGGCTCATTCTACGAGGAGTATGGCTGCCTCTATGGCATTAATCTCGGGAGTTTCCCTCCATGGCATTTGTAATGTGGCAGGCTGGTCCTCACTGCTTACATTTGTAAGATTTTATTACTTGGATCCTGGCTCTACTCCAGGGTCTAGGGTGCTTGCTTCTTAGTGTGCTCATGGTCTTCATACAGAACAGGCATTTGTTATATGGCGTCGTAGGGAAAAGGGTTCCCAACGCGTCTCGATGCAGCTCGAGTTCCCTTGAAAGGGAACGTCTCAGGTTACGTATGTAACCCTGGTTCCCTGAGAGGGAACGAGACGCTGCGTCGCCTTGCCAAACTCCCTGCATGCCTGTGATCGACTTGCTTCGGCTTTTCAGAAGCTGACGCGGTCTGTTTTCAGGGGTGCTTTATAGCTTCCTGGTCGATGACGTCACCCGCCTATGACATCTTGTCTTTCCATTGGACTGCTTATACACTTGCTTCTCTACGCAATCACACAGGGCGTTCCCACCTCGTCTTGATGCAGCGTCTCGTTCCCTCTCAGGGAAGCAGGGTTACATACGTAACCTGAGACGTTCTTCTTCTGACTGACTTCTTTCTGCATAGACTGTGAATACAAAACATATGCAGGTCCTTCTCAAAAAATTAGCATATTGTGATAAAGTTCATTATTTTTCATAATGTAATGATAAAAATTAAACTTTCATATATTTTAGATTCATTGCACACCAACTGAAATATTTCAGGTCTTTTATACTGATGATTTTGGCATACAGCTCATGAAAACCCAAAATTCCTGTCGCAAAAAATTAGCATATTTCATCCGACCAATAAAAGAAATGTTTTTAATACAAAAAAAGTCAAACTTCAAATAATTATGTTCAGTTATGCACTCGATACTTGGTCGGGAATCCTTTTGCAGAAATGACTGCTTCAGTGTGGCGTGGCATGGAGGCAATCAGCCTGTGGCACTGCTGAGGTGTTCTGGAGGCCCAGGATGCTTCGATAGCGGCCTCAAAATCATCCAGAGCGTTGGGTCTTGCGTCTCTCAACTTTCTCTTCACAATATCCCACAGATTCTCTATGGGGTTCAGGTCAGGAGAGTTGGCAGGCCAATTGAGCACAGTAATACCATGGTCAGTAAACCATTTACCAGTGGTTTTGGCACTGTGAGCAGGTGCCAGGTCGTGCTGAAAAATGAAATCTTCATCTCCATAAAGCTTTTCAGCAGGTGGAAGCATGAAGTGCTCCAAAATCTCCTGATAGCTAGCTGCATTGACCCTGCCCTTGATAAAACACAGTGGACCAACACTAGCAGCTGACATGCCACCCCAGACCATCACTGACTGTGGGTACTTGACACTGGACTTCAGGCATTTTGGCATTTCCTTCTCCCCAGTCTTCCTCCAGACTCTGGCACCTTGATTTCTGAATGACATGCAACCACTGAGCAACAGTCCAGTGCTGCTTTTCTGTAGCCCAGATCAGGCGCTTCTGCCGCTGTTTCTGGTTCAAAAGTGGCTTGACCTGGGGAATGCGGCACCTGTAGCCCATTTCCTGCACACGCCTGTGCACGGTGGCTCTGGATGTTTCTACTCCAGACTCAGTCCACTGCTTCCGCAGGTCCCCCAAGGTCTGGAATCGGTCCTTCTCCACAATCTTCCTCAGGGTCCGGTCACCTCTTCTCGTTGTGCAGCGTTTTTTGCCACACTTTTTCCTTCCCACAGACTTCCCACTGAGGTGCCTTGATACAGCACTCTGGGAACAGCCTATTTGTTCAGAAATTTATTTCTGTGTCTTACCCTCTTGCTTGAGGGTGTCAATGATGGCCTTCTGGACAGCAGTCAGGTCGGCAGTCTTACCCATGAATGCGGTTTTGAGTAATGAAACAGGCTGGGAGTTTTTAAAAGCCTCAGGAATCTTTTGCAGGTGTTTAGAGTTAATTAGTTGATTCAGATGATTAGGTTAATAGCTCGTTTAGAGAACCTTTTCATGATATGCTAATTTTTTGAGACAGGAATTTTGGGTTTTCATGAGCTGTATGCCAAAATCATCAGTATTAAAACAATAAAACACCTGAAATATTTCAGTTGGTGTGCAATGAATCTAAAACATATGAAAGTTTAAGTTGTATCATTACATTATGGAAAATAATGAACTTTATCACAATATGCTAATTTTTTTAGAAGGACCTGTATATAATGTATATATATATATATATATATTTGTGTGTGTGTGTGTGTGTGTGTGTGTGTGTGTGTTTGTGTGTGTGTGTGTGTGTGTGTGTGTGTGTGTGTGTGTGTGTGTGTGTTGTGAAAAGCGCTATACAAATAAATGTGAATTTAATTTAATTTAATTTAATATACTGTATATACACATTTTTTCTGTGATTAAATGCTAGTAAAGGATAGTTCACTCAATTCACTTCAAAATGAAAATTCTGTCATTTACTCATCCTCTAGTTGTTTCAAACCTGTATGAGTTTCTTTCTTCTGCTGAACACAAAAGAAGATATTTTGAAGAATGTCGGTGACCAAACAGTCGGTGACACCATTGACGTCCATAGTATTTTTTTTCTTACTATGGAAGTAAATGGGGAACATCAACCGTCTGCTTACCAACATTCTTCAAAATACTGTATCTTCTTTTTTTTCAACAGAAGAAAGAAATTCATACAGGTTTGAAACAACTTGAGGATGAGTAAATTATGACAGAATTTGCATTTTGAAGTGAACTATTTCTTTGATTGGAAATTAAAAACACTTAAGTTTTTATAATTTTTTAATATATTTTATAGTATAATAATTTCACAGTTAATCTTCAAATTAACATAAAGACAGAATATTTCAAATACTTGTTTAATGGCATCTTTTTATCACTGATACTGCTAATGTTGACTCAATGAAAAATATTTTTCCCCTAATTAAAAAAATCATGAATGAAAGTGTCACGGTTCATCGATCCATGTGTTCATTTTGTATATCTGTTGGTGTGTTTATAGGTGTGGGATTGTGTGTGTGTGTGTGTGTAGTGCTAGTTTGTTGCTTTGCACCAGCTGATTACTGCCGTCAGCTGCAACTAATCACTACTGCTTGTTAGCTGCTTTTATTTAGCTGGAAATTATCATGCATGGTATCGGTTCGTCATTCATGTTTGTATTCTGTCACCCAGTTCCTGTGTCCTAGTTCCTTGCGGGCTCTTCCTGTTTTCCTCTGTACATCCAGTCTGCTGAGGGATCGTCTGGGAAATTGTATTCTGCCGCCGGCCTGAGTTCTCGCTGTTATTCCAGTCCTGCATATCTCTTTTCGAGATTGTGACTTCCAGGTCGCCCGCCTGAAAACGTGGCGTTTTGAGTATTTCCCTGTTCTGTCCGTCATCAATAAACTGTTCACTTGCACTTGGATTTTGAGACTCATCACTGTGACAGAAAGCTTTACATTTTTTAAACATGTTTTAGGCTTCAAAAAATATAACATCTTAAAACAATCCTCTCATAAACCCATAACAAATGTCACATTTACCTGTTCCCCTTTCTACCTGCCTAACAGGTAAAATATACACATATTTAATAAAGTCACATTTTAAAAACTGTGCATGTCACAGTTGTGTTTTCTTTGGTTTGTTTTCATTGGACTTGTCTGCCTGTCATCGCGTCACGTGTCATCTTCATTGTCATTCAGTTACCAAAACTACAAAAGAGGCACTATGAATATTTTCCTCACCCCTAACACTCCAGCCAACCAACTCATCACTGTCTTTCAGGATGGTCGTCCTATTGAAAAGTATGTGCAGGATTTTCTGGATCTTTCCAACTCGGTTGTATTAAGTGATAGAGCCAAGAAGATCATGTTTTGGTGAGGTTTAGAGGACGAGCTTTATAACCAGGCACCAGCAACAGCTACCACTTGCTCCTTGGAGAGCTATATTGACCATGTACAGTGGCTATGTGTCCTTTATAATATCCTTTATATCAAATAATATAATGATATCAGCTGTTCCTTTCCAGAAGAGTGCGGAGCCTGCTCGCCAAAAAAACAAAAACATATGTTTGGTTTTGATAATAATCTTTATCGCATTAATGCTCATGTGACTTTGCAGTTCTTCATCATCATGAATGTTTAATGCATGTGTTTTAAAGCCATATCGGTGTAAACTTCTGATAAATGTTTTTCTGAGCACACACCCGAAGCACATGAATAGAAAGCTGTTTGTCAGACGGTGCATCCCGTGAGTATTAAAATAAGATATCTTTCACGTCTCATTGCACTTAAACTGTCAAATACACACAGGGTTATATCAAACAAAGTTCACATAAGTAGTCGGTTATGTCTCTGAACGTAAACAGGGAAAGAAATCACATGTGTATTAAAGTGAAAGCAGTGGAATATACAGTATCATAACTGCTGTGCTGTTAATATGAATCAAACAACAAAAGAAAAACAGAAAATCACACTGCTCTTGATTGAATTTAGCAGCTTTAATAAGAATATAGCTGTTAAATGCTAACTTTTTTGCATAATAGGTACCCTTTAAATGTATGGACCAGTTTAATCATCCATTGAAAGGAATGTCCCATGTAAATGTGGGTGTGTTTTGAGAGTGGAACCGATGAGAATGGTACATTTGCTTTAAATTATGTCAAATGCAGAGGAACAGACACAGCAATATCAAAACGGTCTAATATGTTCATAAATAATGAGAATGAGTTTTTTAATCTATAATCCGTAGGATATCGCATGAGTCTAATCTGCCGCCGTCTAACAAATGCTGGAAAGTAAGGTCAAATTATTTGCATGTATGGAGGACTGTTCTTGTTGCCTAGCAACTGTGACAGCTGATGTTGATGAGTGGCAGTATGTTTGTACTAAACTTTTTTACAAGTTATATTAAGCTGTCTGAAAACAAAACAGGGTTCACAAACTGTCTAAATATGTTCACCATGGTCCATTTCTGTATATAATAAAGAGTATATAATCACATCTTATTAAGATATGTCAACATTTGAACCGCTTATTCACAATACAGCACGGCCTCTCGTACCTCATGACTCTTTTCACAGACCATGATGACACAGTTTAATGGTCATCAGCATCATAAATCCTGCAACGTTTTTTTTTTTCTATTTTCATTTAAAAATAAATTTATTTGGTATAATTTGTATTATATAACCTTTGCATTCAATTAAATAAACTAGTTAACGCTGCTGTGATGGTGTTTCTAATACAGTGGCTGCATGTGGGAGTGACGGTAATATTGACATCTTTCTCTCTTCTGACTGCCTTTATCAGTCTGTTATATTTTTTTTAGATGAAGTTTAGATACGGTTTTCAAAACATTTGACTTAGTCTTTGAACCCTTTTAAAAAGATTATTATCTTAAAAAGAATATTATTATTATTAACATTTCACAGTCACATGAATAGATTGAATTGATTACTGTCGAGTTATCTGGGAATTTTGCACATCAGTATCTTCTAACTCAAAAAGAGCATCAGCTAACCACAGGGGACATGAACAACTCCAAATCACTTTTCATTTTCCAGTTTGGCACAAATGATTAAATTAGGTTGATAACCTTAAAAGAAAAACAAAAGAAAACAAACAAAGAAAAAGATACATCATTACTTATGATGATTTTCTCACATGTAAACAAATACGATGTAAATAAAGACTTTTACCACATAGAATTGTCTTAACATCTGTTCAGTTACACATTTAAGTTTACTTTATTTCCTTATACAACATAAAAGTACCATTTTGCTTAAACTATTTAAGTAAACAATTGGTATATATCATGTTGTATTTCTCTTGAACACACAAAGTTGCATTCTTCAATTTATTTAAAAGTTGTATTTACATTTAGCTTGATCCTTTCTTATTATTGAGTTTAGTTTTCTTTGGTTAAATTCTCATTGTGTTTAATCATACTTAGTATCTTGTTTTTCTTGGTTTATTGACAAGTGTTTCTTTTGAATTTATATTTTTTTGTTTTGCACTGCCTTCCTGGAACCACTGCTGGTTCTGGCAGTTTATAGTGTTCATATTGTGATAAGTTTATTTCAGTTTGTTCTTTTCGTCCAATTATCACATATTTGATTTTCTTTCTGTTGGGTGCATCCCCGTCAATTGTGTGTTTCCCGTTTTTTTGTCCCTGTTTGAGTTGCTGAGAGCCAAAGGTGGTGGTGTTGGTGTCCGGGTGGTGGTGTCCCCTTCCAGTGTGCTGTGTTGTTTACCCCGTTTTCTTTGCTGTGTTCACTGTTGTGTGTTTGTGTGTGTTTACGGGGGCCTCTCCCTGGGCCTCACTGCCCTTGTGACTCCCTTCTCTTCCACTGGTAAGCCTCAGCAGCAATTATAATTGTTCCCCTGTTCCCCAAAGTATGAACGTGTCTGAAATTGTTTTAAAATTATCGAAATAAAAGGTGTTCTTCTTATAAAAACTGAACCTCGTCTCTGGCTGAATTGTGTGTCCTTAAGTATATCCATATTGCATTTAAGAAGTAAAATCATTCTCTGGGTTCCAGGTTCCACCAAGACTATTATACCTCCTCTGTTTTGTCTGCTCTCGTGCCGCCACATTTTAATACCATATTTATCAAAAAGACATATGACATTATCCCTCACTCCCTCTCTAAACTAGCTGTCATCAGATCAACTCAATTCAACTCAACTCAATATCAGCAGGTATTCGGAAGAAAAAAAAATATATTTGGACATCCCTAGTTTTTGGAACTTTATTGCTGATTAATGAAATGTTGATAGCAGGAAATACAGCGTTCTGTCAAGCACATCCTAACAATGAAAATGCCTATGTATATATCTTAACTACTTGAATTTCTAGCAGACAAATATGGGAATAATATGTGTATGCAATTGAGATCTGAGATACAATAAAATACTGTGCACACTTAAAGGAGAACTCCGGTCAATTTTAACATTGAGCTCATTTTTTTGTACATTTTGAGTGTTGTCAGTACAGACAAAAACGACAAAAATCGGTGTTGCCTACACCGTGTTATCCTCTTTTTAAAATTCGCACCCTGTTGACTTCAATGGGGCAAGTTCTAAACCTGCTTTTAGCCTCTTAACATCCTTGATTTGTCATTACAAGTGCCCAGCCATGTGAGTGGTGTTATTAAGAGTGACCACGGTCAATCTGACTGCAGTAGATGTGAAAGATATTAATAAAAATGATGTTAATTCAGCCAGCTCACATACCTGTATTTACTCCCTGTTTTCGGTCGAAGTCCACAGTAGTCGATTGTCGAGTTCGCGCGCGATCATTGGTAACTAAGCAACATCATATCATAATGTCATAGAATATCATAATATCAGAACACCACACAGCACCGTCATCGGCTGACAGTTGACAGTCTGAGTCTCCACTGTTGCTTAGTTACCAATGATCGCGCGCGAACTCGACAATCGACTACTGTGGACTTCGACCGAAAACAGGGAGTAAATACAGGTATGTGAGCTGGCTGAATTAACATCATTTTTATTAATATCTTTCACATCTACTGCAGTCAGATTGACCGTGGTCACTCTTAATAACACCACTCACATGGCTGGGCACTTGTAATGACAAATCAAGGATGTTAAGAGGCTAAAAGCAGGTTTAGAACTTGCCCCATTGAAGTCAACAGGGTGCGAATTTTAAAAAGAGGATAACACGGTGTAGGCAACACCGATTTTTGTCGTTTTTGTCTGTACTGACAGCACTCCAAATGTACAAAAAAATGAGCTCAATGTTAAAAATGACCGGAGTTCTCCTTTAAGCCACATGTATTTTTCATTATTTTAAAGATAGCACAAGCATAATTAAATTTTCAAGCAATACATTTCCCAAAAATGTTTTGGAATGCCAAGAGAGTCACATCTACAGAATAATGTATGAAGCATAAAATAATGTTAAAGTCAATACAAATACAGACTCAGAAACTTTATGTATTACATTTTCTAAAATAAATTCTTCCTGAAGCCTAAGAGTATAACTAATATAATATTTTTTTTATTTTTTTTTATTAAATTCAGAAACGTTTTTTTTTTTTTTTTTTTTTTTTTTTACATTGTTACATCAATGTACATCAGTTTTACATTGTTGTCATTTGAAAAAACAAAAACAAAACAATGTTGAACAGAGTGAGAGGGAAAATAGGAGGAACAGGATGGGGAAATGATGCGAATTCAAATTCAGAGCACATGTTCTAACTTCTAGTCCTGTTGATTTAACATTTTCATCAGACATTTCCATATAGGTCATCATCATAATCATAACCCTTAGAGGAAATTTTTAGAGAAACAGAGATCAGTCAACAGAAATCGATTGTGTTTTCCCATGCTATGTGAAATTAGATGAAGTGATAAATGTACTCACGTGGTGGGTTTTCGGCTTACTGAGATGCATAGGGGAAAAAAGATGGTAAAATCACATATATGTTTGAATTTATCATATAAACTGTTAATCTAATGTATTTAATAGACTACTAATATAACTATAACTTATCTGCCATAAGAGAAAAGAGAGAAACACATTGTTATGAAAAACAATGTTAAAGAAAAGGAATTTTCAAGTGGCATCGGGAATTTTATTATGACACTGATTGCATTCAACATTATTATTTTACTGTTTGGTGAATATAATGCATTTAGACCTTGAGGGACACATATGTGGTTCAAATGCACTGTACCTATTTGGTGATGGAATATGAAGTTTGGAGAAAGGCTTGTTTCCTGACACTGTACATGTGTTGTTGGCCCTGTGAAGAGAGAAGGTTCATCAGTGATGCTGCTTTGGTTATTTGTATAGGAAGATGTTTTTTTATTATTATTTTTTAGAATTAAATAATGACTTGAATTCTGCTCTCAAATTTGCATTGGTTCTGGGTGATTGTTGTCTATGAGAGAGAGAGAGAGAGAGAGAGTGAGAGAGAGAGAGAATAAAGTGTTACCAGATTGGAGGATTTTATCATTTAATAATGAAACTCATGACACAAAATGAACAGAAAATGTAAATATTGATTACCTAGAAAATCGGCTCCAGATGCTCCGTCTGTGGAGAGATGTGACATTTTAATAGTCAAGTGATGTTTAAATAGCATGATAACAAAATAGTTAGTGCTTCGATTATGCCTTTTTTTTTTGGTAATTTTTTTTTTTTTTTTTTGCTTTTGCTTTTTGCATTTTACTTGCCCGATATCACTCCGGTTTCCCCTGTTATTCCAAGCTGCTCTTCCTTCAGGCATATTAAAATGACTGGGGGGGGGGGGGGGGGGGATTTTAAATTTAGCCTTATGAACAAATACAAAGATATAATGGTAAGTTCAGTAAATAAATATCCAACCTTGAGAATCTGTTCCAAACTGATCTCCTACATCAGAGAATAAGGTTAAAATTCTTAGTGTATTAGAAATCAGAGGATTTTAGCTTTTAACATTAATAAATGAACACTGATTAAATGAGTGCAATATGTCCTACATACCTTGGCTCACATCGTGACCCTTGCATATCATGAGGAGTCTTTCTACAAGCAATAATGACCGTGTGATAGTGAGGAGTTACTGATAAAAACAGTTAAGCATAGCAGTGGCAAATCCATTACAAATAAATGTAACTGGAGCATTCATAACATTAAGGGCCCTAATTAATGATCTGAAACGCATGTATCAAACGCGAAATCCAAGTAACTTTTGGGGGGATCTTGGGCGCTTTTGCTATTATACCGGCAGGATAAATGACTCTTGCGCCCGATGTAAATCTAAAATGGGTTGGTCTGAAGTAGCTGCATTACTCATATGTGTGGTTTGGGTGACTCATAGGTGTGGTTTGGGTGTAACGTGAAATAAACCAATCAGAGCGTCATCTCACATTCCTTTTAAAAGCAGGCACTCTTGTTCCATAGCAGATCGCTATTATAACGGCGGATTTTCCAGGCGCACACCAGGAGTGGTTCACAGCCGAGGAGACCGACGTTCTCGTCAGGGCCGTAAAAGACAGAGAAGTGACATTGTATGGGGATGGGAGAAACCCACCCAAATTAGCTTCGGTTAAACAGCCGTATAATAATTTGGGTAAATGTGTAAGCTATATTATGCCTTTTTTTCACATCTTCATGGACACCACAATGATTTCCCTCGTGTGGAATATTTTTCCTTGTAATTATGTATGGTTTGCAAAAATGGCAACTACGCATCTGTGTAGATGAAAGAAGCAAAGTGTATGCGCGTTGTGCACACGCTACAATATGGCCAAGCATGCACTCTTAAAATAGCATCTGAATATCGCGGAATTGACACGCTTCCTCTTATCTCTGAACCGCCCCGGGAGCGCAAGTTCATTCCCTAATATACCGACGTGTGTCTGTGGAGGGAAAGTCCGCTGTGCGAAGGGTGCAAAATAGGAATGATACATGCGTCGGTGTACAAAGTGAATTGCGCTGGGTGCATGATGGGGCCCTAAGTCTGACCAGGATATAATTGGTATCCATGTACTTGGTATGTCTTCATTAATTCAAAGATACCAGTAGTATGAGTCTTTCAAAAGTTATATGAAAAAAATACAAAATAATCTGACTTCCTGATTGGATCAGTATAAGCACCAACAACAACAAAAAAAGGAAAGACAAGGAAAAAAATACAAACCTGTGTCGCCTTTTATAAATGAAGACTCCAGTAAGTAAGCAAACGAGGATGAACACAAGTGAGGAAGCAATGACATAAGGCCCAAATCCAACCTCTTGAACTCCTATAATAATATTATTGTTAAAAGGATTAATAGTCACATCTCTCAGACATCATGAATTACAGTTTCTGTTTGACGAGTCACATAAAAAAATGGACATGCACAAGCCAAACTCATTAATGAATACAGAGATCCTCCAAAGCATCTTGGAAGTAACTGTATCAGTGGATACTCACTCTTAACACTCAGGATGGCAGTATGGTTCTGTGTTTTACCACCCCAAAAGTTGGCACTGCAGACAATTTCATCTTTCTCTTCATATCCAGTTGGAATGAAGGTCACAGCGGACACTGTTTCCCAGACGCCTCCACCCATGTGATGGTGGCTGATAGTTTCTCGGGCTGTTGGGACGCTCCAGCTGATTTTGGGAGGGTGAGAGGAGCATGTGTGGTTGACTGAGCATTTGACGGTGACGCGTGTCCCGGGATCGATGTCTTCAGGGAGGGATGACATCACAGGTTTGTCGGGAGAAGCTTTTTAACAAGAAACACAAATACGTTATATTATGAGATGTGAATCATCTTTAAAAGCATTTTTATAACCAATAATAGGTTACATCTCCTCACCCCGCATTATAATGAACACACAGCTGTTGTTGAAACCGTATTTCTCGTTTTCTTTTTCTGCTCTGAAGCAGAATGGCCCGTTGTCATGAGTTTGGACATCATCCATCTCCACAGTACAGTTCTGCTCATCCGGGTTTCCCAGGAGCCTTGTGCGGCCTTTGAAGTTGTCCAAGACATCATGTGAGTCAGTGTGGAACATATAGCCGCCTTTTTTGGTGACCCAAAGAACGCGAAGTCTAGTGACATATTCTTCTTCAATCTTAAAACTACACGGTATTACCACACAGGAACAAGGCAACGCTGTGATCTTGGGTATCACATCTGCCTCATATTGGATATGAGCTAAAATGATACCATATAATGTATTAATCAATATTATTTCAGAACTGAAAGTGTCATTGTCATTAGTATAAATGTGAGAATATTGGGCGAAAAAACATACCTTCATTCTGGAATGGACTCGCTGGTTTTTGATACTCTGTAAGAGAATCAGAAATCAATCAGCTTAGATTTTTCAAGTTTTTGAAATGTATGATTTTGGTTTAAATTATATGCTACATTTTAGCCTTAAAGGGTAAGTTCACCCAAAAATGAAAATGATCCCATAAAAAACGTTCTTCTTTCATCCAAACATAATCAGAGTTATATCGAAAAAATATCCTGGCTCATAAGCATAATGGGAGTGAATAGTAATTGAGATTCTGAAGCCCAAAAAAGCGCATCCATCTATTATAAAAGTAATCCATACGGCTTCAGGGGGTTGGTCATATACACTAATCCTTGAGGCTTGAGGATGAGTAAATTATGGGATAATGTTCATTTTTGGCTGAACTAACCCTTTAAGGTTAGAAACTACTTCAGTATTCTACAATTTCAATATTAAAAGTGGGTGATTTTTCCCCCCCGAATGTTTGTGCCACTAAATCAAATGTGTTATTGTTCAGTTTAGTGTTACATTAAAGAGGCCAATTACTCACGCTGCACATGTAAAGCAACAGAAGCTTCAATGTTTCCTCCAGAAAATCTTGCAGTGCAAATCAATTTCTTCCCATTGTCTTCTTTTGCACCCAGAAATGTTATGTTGGAATAGGTGACCCGATCTAAACCAGAAAATGTTTTGCTCCTTGTTGAGATCTGCATGTTCTCATAGTTCCATGTGATGGTTGGAGTCTCTCTCTGGCAGGAGTGATAGACGGAACAAGTGAAGTTCTTTGCGACGCCCTCTGTGACATCTGCCAGTTCAGGCTCAATCGTTATTTTATGATGAACACCTGCAATTGAAATTACATAGGTCCAGTGGTGACATTTAAAGTGAACTTATATATAACAGCACAAAGCATATTTGTGTTCACTTACATTGTGCGCTTTTGTCCTTTGTAGTTGTCACTGTTTTATCACCATGATGTGTTACAGAACAGCTAACAGTTAAACTTTCTGCTTTTACAACACCTGTGCGTGTCAGAGTGATTTTCCACAGGCCATCTTCAATATGCTCATTGTCTAATTGATCAGTTCCTTCAGTACCGCTCAGAATGATTTTTGGTTTGCTGTATGGACACGTGTGGTAAGTCGCACATATTACTGTGATGGTGTCACCCGTCCTGTCACCTCCATAAATAATAATGCTGGGCTGCTGTGGACTTGCTACAGTTGACATATTCATTAGAATTAGTATAAAAAAATTAAAAAGTTAAAAGCAAGTCAGTTTGAGAGAAGCATATTTTGCCTAATATAATTGAACATTATTGACCAACACTTCCAGCCACAGTTGTACAAGCACATATATTAACCTAGAAGAATATTATTCCAAGAATTGTTACATACCATCGACAAGAATTGTAGAGGTGACATCATAAAATGCGTAGGTGCGCCATCCAACATTTTCAGGGTCAATCCATGCATATATTTTTTCTCCATGGTGGGACTGTTCCAGGTTTTTGATCAGCAGACTGCAATCCCAGCTTGATTGTTTATATAAATCAGTTTTCCATCTGAACTTCTCAATGACATCATATGAATTCCATGGATCATAAACTAAAGGATAACCTCTAGAGACCCACTGATACCACACAACTCTACGTGGGTGTTTGGGTGGATACGATGTGTAAGAGAAAGAACATGGTATAACCAGACAGGAACCTTGGAGGCCACGAATGTCTTTTGGCATTTTCACTTCCCATCCCAAAGCAACATACAGAAGAACTGCTGTGGGACAAAAGTTGGAGAACATTAATAGCTGAATGGAAGATAAAGTACATTTTCAAAAATATTGTGGTTATTACATAAAGACTCTCAAAATGGGGGTGTATATTTAGGTTAGATATTACTTTTAAAATCATGTCAACTAATTAATGCTAATGTTTATCTATTGACAAAGTTAGTGTAATAAATAAAACGAATGAATATAAATTGTAAAGAATATTCCCACACTTTCTGACCAAAAGATTTCGATGACTTTGACAGATGACTAATTTGTGAAGACTGGAAACCATCTTTCAGATAGTGAAGGTTATATTAATTAATTAATTAATTAATTAATTAATTGATTAATACAAAAAAACACCTCATGACATTTAGAGAGTGCCCGTTGCTGGGGTGCATTGTGCATAATATCACGGGGCCCACATGCAGGTAAGGCAAACACAAACCCCTTCCCCTGATTATATAAAATAGGCAGATTTCAAAATTCTTGTTTTCCTTTTTGCTTGACAGCCCGGTAAGAGGTTTTCAATTTGTATACAAAAATTGCAAGGCAGCATCTAATTGATGTCAAGTGCAGGTGATGTTCATTTTGCAGGAGTTTCAAATTGCTGTATTTTTAAATGCTCAAGACAGACGTCAATAACTAAACGAAGAGAAGAAAACAGATTATATACCTTGTAAAAGCAATTTAAGCAGCAGAGGTCCCATCATGTTCCTGGGTTTGCCCTTAAGTAAAAACAAACATAACTTTTTGTTATGCACAAAAAAAATAAATAAAGGCAAGAACATATTCTGTCCAATAAATTAACAACAGAAATCAGTGGAGTATTGACCGCCCAGAATAATGGGCTAAATTAAATAATGAAACTTTAATTATTGTTACAATTATTACAATATATATACAATATTGAATATACTTTGATTTCCATTCTTACCTACTTAATGCAGTCTCATTAGCAAAGAAGTGGACTGAATGAAAACATGTGGGAGACTGAGAGAAATACAAAAGCACTGTTCGTTTTCTGAGAATGATTCTGAGGAGGCGTGAACACTGTTATTAGAGCATACTGGTTCAGAGAAGAACATAGAGGGATTTTTGCATTTTCTTCCAAATAAGGCTTTCTTGCAGTCACGCATACAGTCTTACAACGTGAACAAATTATGGACAATCATAGCTAACATAGACTACTGTAGTCTACACCCTACAACATATCTTGATACATTCTTCGAGCAGTTACTTCAAGTTACTGAGTTCTTGTTTTGAAGCAGTATTTTCTTAATAAACGACATAACCTTTAGATGCAAATAAATAAAAAAAAGTGTCCTGAAAGTATCCTGAAATCAGCAAAAAGTTTTAGTGCCTGTCTGTGATGTTGCTTTATGCTCAGGTGTATTAGATAAAAATAATTAGTTCTGGTTCAAGACTAGCCTAGTTAGTATGTTAGGATCTGGAGCTATAGGATCTTTACCAACTGTAGGTGCATGGAAACAGACACTACAAAAAGTGCAAAAAAGGGAACCCAGCAAGACTTGTGGTAAAGGAAGCGTTTCGGCTTGAATGCATTGTGTCTGTTGTATACCCTGAAGAAGGCTCTCAAGCTGAAACACGGTTTTAGAATTTATTAAAGATTCCTTTTTTTTTTTTCACTGGTTCAAAAGTTGACCGGTCGTGCACGCATATTCCACACAACATTTCATGGTGGGGCCAACATAAGCACGATGTATAAGGTATGAAACCTGCATGGGTTTGTCCATGTCTTATTTAGCCTCAGTATGGTACAGGACATGGTATTGCAACAACAGTCAAACCAAAATTTATTCTGACACCAGATATATTTTTTGATATTTCTTACTAGTGGGTGCAGGACACTATAGTTAATTTATTAAGGGAGGATAGCAAAATAAAGTAAACTGTGACATATTATACCGAAAAATTCTTCATACAGTGCACTACCAGTAAAATGTATAAACATTTGGGACCAAATATTATTCAGACACTTTGATCTGACCATGTTTTGCTTAAGTGTTTTTTCTTTAATTGCTAATGTGATCTTTTCACACCACAGACTGAACACAAATAAGCATTGCTTGGTTATTGGTTGACCTAAAATGGTATCATCTAAGTGTGTACTTAAATTTAACAGCTGACATCTATTCAACCTAATTCATATGTGAGACAGTCCAACAGAAGGATGGCCATAACCAGTGAAATATCAACTTTTAGATTCTTGTCATATTTTACTACCATTTCCATAGGGAATAAACTGTGATAATGTGAGAAATGTTTAAGTTTTCTGAATACATTTTGGTTTGACTGTACATTGGCCCCTAGAGATTGGAAGTGTATTTGTGAGTTAGGGCCTATTTTTGTAAATCATTTTAATCTCGGTTTTAAATAGCAGCAAAATGATTTGAACCAGAAACATACAGAATTTAAGATAGTATATGATATTCTTGATGCTGAAACCACCTGCCCAAACAGAGTATATGACACACAGAAATACAGATGCCAACGTGTACAGTGTATGAATTGCAGTGCACATTATTAGGCAAAGCAAGGCAAGTTTATTTATATAGCACATTTCATACACAATGGTAATTCAAAGTGCTTTACATATAAGACATTAAAATAATCAAAATAAATAAGAATAATTAAAACAGTTTAGAATATTATTAAACCTTTAATAAACTATACGGTACAAATTAAACATCAAGATACTATTTACATTTGAGTATTTTTTAGTCAGCAAAAAACAGCTTGTTACGAAGACAGCGTCAATAGGGATTAGTTACATGGGGTATGCAAATTATATCTAAAAAATGAAAATACACACAAATACAGTATTAACTTTCAGCTACAGTTCAGCCAAATGTTTCACTGTCTCTCACACATTAATTTTACACACACAGAAGTATTTTGGTACTATATGACTTATGTACATTAATAATGTGTTTTTTTTTATACCTTTTACAATGTACACTCTTAGAAAAAAAGGGTTATGAACAAAACTCTTAATGCCAAAAAGGTTCTAAGTAAGGAATAAAGTCTTAAATTATTGGATAATACTTTCACGTTTAATGGGTTATTTCAATGGTGATAAAGTATTTTTACGAGCTGCCTAATTCTTTTTATTATTATTATTATTAATTAAAACTAAGTACATAAAAGGATCCTATGATGGGAACCTCTAAAAGGTTATATGAAGTGCCTGACAGAACCCTATATAGAACCTTTTCTTATAAGAGAGTAACACAGTGTCTACACCGGACGCGAGTGGAGCAATGTGATGCGACAAAAGACTATCAAAATCACTATAATCAGTTATGTTTTATTTATGATGTACTCAAAGCACTTACAATATTCTCAAAGGAAGGACAAATGGATTTGCAATGGTTGCTTTATCGTGTCCAGTGTCGACAGCTTCTAGCTGCAGTCCACAAATGTGTCCGGTGTAGAAGTCGTGTACGCATCATAACAAAGTATGTAAATACAGTCATGTGGTCTATGCAAACGTGTTTAGGCAATTAGGCCAGGCTTAAAATGCAACAGTCATTTTATGAATGTAACAGGATTGTCTGCTCTCAGGATCCCTGCCAGAAGATGTTGATGTGAAGTCTACTGTGCTCCTTTGGCATGGCATTTTCATCAGATATTTCCATACAAGTTGAGGTCTGCCGTGTTAGTGTAATCATCATCAAAATGATCACCCTTGAAATGAAAGATTTTAAAAACAGAGATATAGAAGTCAGGTTAGACAGGCAATAACACATGTCAGATATGCACATGCTCTGAATCAAAAGTTATGAGATACTATATGTAAACAGGACAAGAAATCAAACACTTAGCAGTTAACATATGTACATGACATATGTAACATATTAAAAAGAATAAATGATATACTCACAGAGTAGCATTTGGCCGTGCTGCGGTGAATCGTGTGGGGGAAAAAAAGAATTAATAAATTGATTAAAGCATTAATCAAACCAATTATTGACAATTGATTTAAACAACTATGTTTATGTTATGTTATGAATCTATTCAGAGACTGATATTTAGTTCAAATGCTCTGTACCTCTTTGGTGATGGCATACGAGGTTTCTCGAAAGGCTTGTTTCCTGACACTGTACATACATTGTTTGCCCTTTGAAGATTCAAAAACCTCCATCATGCTTCAGTAAAAGGTAGCGTTATACAATTGACCCTATAGTAAAGGTTCCTCATTACAAAAACACTTGGGTATATTGAAGTAACTTTCCACAACACAGGGGAATTATCAGTTTATGCATTCCCTGAAAATGTAACCCATGACTTTGGTGTTGCTATCACGATAATCTACTATTTCACAGAACAAAAACATTTACAATTAGTAGCATCAGACCTTCACAATTGTGTTAACGATACACTATGTTAAATTAAAACTGATCAAAAATCCTTGTTGATGATATAATTTAAAAAAAAAATCATACTAAACATGCAGATTCTTAGCCTACCTGTTAACCTCTATATTCCTGTCAATTTCATGCCCTTGACCTCTCCTTCAAAATGTAAAAGCAGATATTAGATCAGCAGAACATATTTCCATGTTTAATTCCATTTTTTCAGCTGTGAAAATGCTGGCCTTAGCTCTTATTCATGTTTTAGATCTATGGTTCCCTAACTAATTTAATTAACATAACTAGTAGCCTACCATAATATGTGTTTTGATGTCACAACATTAATTCAATTTGTTCATGAAAAGCTTTTTATTTAGCTAGAAAACAGAAACCAGGCTCAAACAGAAGGCTGTATTTTTTGCAAGGACACAAGTAGGATGATGGCCTTAACAGACTAAAGAGGCAGTGTGTGGATACCTTGAAAATCTACTCCAAATAGACCTCCTAAATCAAAAAAGGAACAGAAAAATGCAAATGAGAAAGTTTTATCTATGCATATCTTCATTTACAGATTATTGTTTGACATGCCACCCACAGCTGCACAGAAAGACAGTGTAGACATTTACTGATACAAGCTGCAAAAAGGTAGTGAAACTTTTCAATTTAAAAATAAGCATATGTGTTAGTGGCTCATGAACATGCTGAAGATTCTTCCTCAAAACAAGTGCTGAATAAAAATGTTTTAAAAAAACAGCTGATAGGGGACTTTTTCAATAACTAAAGATAAGTAACACACAACAGCTTCTTGAATTTGTAGTTCAATGATAAAACAATATTATGTGCTGTATAAATGGATTTGTTTACAATTTAGACACCAGAAAGTTACAAATATCAATACCGTGTTCATAATACAGTGAAATTTACAAGAGTAATTGATTGATTCTAGACATGAATCTAGACTAAATGTAAGTGTTTATACTTCTCAAAATTACAAACAAGTCAAAGTTAAAAGCAATTAATGGTGTATTGTATTAAAACATGATAGGAAATATAGAGAAATTGAATACAAACTAAAAGATATCACTCTACAATAAGGTTAATAGTTAATGTATAACTAACATGAACTAATAATGAGCAATACATATGTTATAGTATTTATTAATCTTTGATAATGATAGTTAATTAAAATCCAGCTGTTCATTGTTTGTTCATGTTCACAATGTATTAACTAATGTTAACAAATACAATCTTAGATTTTAATAATGTATTAGTAAATATTAAAATGAATATTAATATAATATTAGATTAATAAGTTAAAAATATGAATAAATGCAGTAGAAGTATTGTTAATACTTAGTTCATGTTAACTTAGTAAACTAATGTTAACTAATGAACCTTATCGTAAAGTGTTACCAGCTAATCATGCAAAATAACACTGCAGTCTTTACTGTATAAATTGAATACAGATTAGTCATTATTAAAGCTAAAAATATTATTCATTCAAGAGCAGTGTGTGATTTTTCCCGTTTTTTTTTTTCGTTTGTTGGATTGATGACAGACTTCAGCTTGTTTATTAGGCTGCTGTCACTTTAAGACATGAAGCGAATCTGACATCCGATTTTCCACCAACTCTTTACAGTCATTTAAGAAAATGGGCATTTTGAAATAATTTTGCGTGTTTTAGTCGTTTCAAGTGTGATAATACGCAAACGAGAATTAAAATATGTACTGGTGCACTGAGAAGCATGTATGTTGTTCACAGAGAGCCGCATTACAGACCAGTACTGAATTGAGTTATATTTTGCATCTTTTCTTGAATGGTTTAAAAGCACTTGAACAATAAAACAATAAAACGGATGCTGCATTAATTGTCTTAAATAGGCTATTCCGAACGCCTTAAACAGAAGAAAAATAATAATAGCAATAATTATGTTATAACACGTTAACTAATATATAATGTATTATTAGATTATTAAATATTGGAAACAGATCTGTGTGCTTTTATCAACAGGAAACATCTTTAAACACATTGTACTTCCCCTCTCTAACCTAGTCAGATCCAAAATAACACATCAACACCATATACAATTTGACTCTTTGCCTGATCACTTTCTTCCAAGTGACTACAGTGGCTCAACCTTAAGTTTATCAAGCAACAAGAATACTTTTTGTGTGTAAAAAAAAAATAAAAATAATAATAATGACTTTATTAAACTATTACTTTTCTTCTGTGTGGGCCTCTGAGTGAGTTCACATGGTGTAACAGCGCATTGCTTCTTGGTTGAACGTATAGGCGCACTATTGGCCAGCATCACACGCATCACACACATGACCAGCGTCGGCCAATAGTGAGCTTACGTTCTGACGTACAACCCAGAAGCAATGCGGTGTTACACTGCGTCAACATCTTAGGAGAATGACATGGTAGAGAAGAGATGGTTGAATAAAGTCATTATTTTTGCTTTTTTTTTGCGAACAAAAAGTATTCTCGTCGCTTGATAAACTTAAGATTGAGCCACTGTAGTCACTTGGACTATTTTAACGATGCGTTTACTAACTTTTCTGGGTTGGCAAATATCAGTTACCTTGGAGCCTATGAAGGAGTGAGCCAGCCCTCAGATTTCATCAAAGATATCTTAATTTGTGTTCTGAAGATGAATGAAGGTCTTACGGGGTTGGAACAACATGAGGGTGAGTAAATACTGACAGAATTTTCATTTTTGGGTAAACTAAACTGGCATTTTGCTTGCGTGATTTAACATGTTGCTAGCATGAATTAACATGTTGCTTGAATGAAGTAACATGTTGGTAGAGTGGATTAGCATGCTGTTAGCATGAATTAACCTGTTTTAACATGTTGCTAACATTAATTAACATGTCACTTATAACATATAACATAGAAAAATTACTCTATACCATAACTAAAATCCAAATCAAATCACAGATTCAGTAGATGATTTCCACTAGAGGATTTGTTTTGTGCTGGTTTGTTGCAGAAGAGCGCATTAGTAACTGTTGTGTACTTGCCGCTGCTCTCTGCCACCTCGACCACTGCTGCCTTCACCTGAACGAAACCTGGTGATCACACACACACACACACACCGTCAAGGATTTAATTCAGATCAAGGTCATTCATTACTGAAGGAGGTTGATTGTTCAATGCAGATGTTAAAAATAGATTCAAAAGTGTAGTAATTACCTGCGAGACATTCTTGATAGTCGACTCCATATTCTAAAAAAAAATTAAAACTTAAGATTAGCATCCTAAGTATAACAATTATGATGACTTTTTACAGTTTTTTTTTTCGATTGCTTAAACACATTTCTTGAAACTATGCCTCGTATTCTCAAAACAGTAAACACAAATCCATAATGCCTCACCCAATTCCCCAAACATCCTATTTTCAGGCCAAAATGAAGCTCTACACTCAAAACCACTCACTCTTGCTGAAAAACCAAACTTTGCCCTCAGACATTACACATGAGCCCTCACAACACACACAATACACCATATCTCACACACTGGTGAAATAAATTCAAAACAACATTTCCAAAACTGGTAAGTTATGTTGCTTGTGGTCCCCCCCTCACAAACGTTTTCACATGATGAACACAAAAGACACAACCAATGGATACATTGGCACATTTTTATTCATTCTTGTACTACACAGTACAACACACACACACACACACACACACACACACACACACACACACACACACACACACACACACACACACCACACACACACACACACACACACACACACACACACACACACACACACACACACACACACACACACACACACCTTCCTCATAGTCATACCATGGACAAGGACATGGTCAACTAAAGTGGCTTGAATTTCATCTGAGATTGCTTGTCCCCTTTCAGTAACATTGTTCACTAATGGGTTGTTATTGTTATATTTTAACATATTCTAATTAGTAACTGTATGATTAGATTAGAAACAGATCTGTGTGCTTTTATCAGCAGGAAGCACCTTTAAACACAATGTACTTCCCCTCTCCAACCCAGTCAGATCAGACATACAGTCAGTTATTTTTTCATAACAGAAAAAGAAAAAGAAAGCCAAAATATGAATATGGAGTAGTCCAGTATTTTGTAGAGGGGTTGAACATGTGAAAATGACCATTTGCACATGAGATTTGGAGCCAAATTGAAAGGGTACTTTTGAAAGATTGCAGCATTATAATTTTTTTACAGGGAGATTGGTAGTCTATTAGTAAAATCTGTTGACTTTAGGAATCTTTGTTGCATAATATGCCAATGGCGACAGTTCAAAAATATGAAAAACCACTTATTGTGTTTTTTTCACCAAAGTCTGTATACCTGTAACTCAAGACGTATTAAATATATCTTAATAACCTTTTAGATTTTGGGTCTTAAACTTTTCTTTTGGTGTGTTACGATAAAAGGTTCAAGGATAAAAGGGACAAGAGATTGCGACTTTGGTGTCTGTATTTTCTTCATGTTTCTGCCGTAGCCTACTTTCTCTTTCGCAGATGACGCGCTCATTGGTTTGTTTTTGATACGCTGATTGGTTCGTCTCTGCTGGTCATCGTCGGAATGGAGGGAAAGCGGGATCCAATCATATGGATCATCAGAAATCCGGGAACTATAAAGAGCACCTGAACGCAATTGAAGAGCCCAGCCTTTTGTTTGTGAACTGCAACTGTGTGTTTAGTTCTGTTACGCTTGTTTTTGATGTTTGTTTGATTATTTATCAAGCTTCATTCATGTTTAGTTTGTCATGTGGGTGCGTGTTATTTTTACGACCTAAACTCCTTAAGTGGTTATCCGAATTGAGTAATTATGCTGTGTTAAAACTGGATAAAGGAGAGGGTCAGGTAAGATGTCACGTGACGTACATTTTTGCACATTTAGTTTTTTTTTTCTGTTTAGACACCAGGTTTAGGGGCATGTGCCATTGTTGGATTTTTGTCTTGGATAGTTAGAGTAGGGAAGTATACAGCGTCTCGGGCGTCAAAGACTTTTCCTTTCTACATTTTTCTTCGGTATTAGTTAGGTTAATTGAAAACGGGTTAGACAGATTATTTTCGTTTTATTCATTTCTTTGAGTTGGCACTATCCAGTTATTCCCTTTTTCTTTTCCAGGTTTGGAACAATATTATTTGCTGGTACATTTGTTTTACTTTATTGACTGAAAATAATGATTTGTTTGAATTGTTTCTTTACGTATGAACATACATATATGTTTATCGAGAGATCTTTTGACCAGTTGTGGTCAGCAATAAATGCACTTAAACGTCCTACTGCCTTTGGTTTCACTTACTTCCCAGTGTTCTTTGAGTAATTATTGTTGATAGGTGATCAATGTTCCCCTTCTAAATCCCTAGACTTTTAAAAACAACGAAGGGTCATAAGAGGTGTCTTAATTATTAATGCCCTATATGGTTCATTTCCAGAGATCTATGGATTTCAATGTGGCTCCATGAGTAAATTGTGAAATTGCCAAGGGTCAAAAACCAAATATGGGTCACTTTGCATATAGCTGCTAATTATTTATTCTAAAGAGGAATGACTGAAAAGAACAAATAATGTTGAAACAATAAATGTATCGTGTTTCCCTTAATCAAACAATTGTATAGAACCTTCCTCTGACAACCATAAATATTGTTTTTTCTCTTGACTTACTTGTCTGTAGAGAATCTTAATATCATTTAAGATACTGGTTCTTAATAAACTTCTCTTTTGGTATTTTAATCTTAAAGGGCCTATATGGTTCAGTCCCAGAGATATGGGTATCTCAATGTGACTATGTTAACATTGTTGAATTTTACTTATTCTCAAAGAATGGAAACCAAATGCTACAGTTTGCATAATAATTATTGTATTTTAAGATACAAAAAATATTGAAAGTATCGAATATACTAGTTACATGCATTTCATTTCTGAACTGTGACATACGTTCACTTATGACATTAACAACTATGTTTACTAGGATACTCGCCAAGACTGCCGTTTTTACATAACTTTGTGTGAATTCATCAGTTCAAGCGTGAAAGAGAATTCAATGCAGTATTCAAGCGCTGCCTAATGTGGCTTTCTGGCCACTCACTTCGGATGTTTCAACTGGGGAATTTCAGAGACGTTGGGAAAAAAAGCATTTCATGCATTGTGAAAGGTTCATCTTCATGTCCTTAGAATTGTAAAGGAGTCCAAATGGACAGAGTTTTTTGGACCAGACTCTTCCCCAAAAGGTAGTTGGAAGACCTTGTACAAACCTTCCACTCAAAAAAAGGTCTGGAGACCTGCAATGGCGAGTTGTACATGGCATCAGAGCTACAAACAGATTCAGAGCACATTTTGATCCACTAGTAGGGATGGGATGTCATTTCTGTGAACAGTAGGAGACAGTTTTTCATTTGTTTCTCAATTGTAGTAAATCGATGCCTCTTTTTGACCCTCTTAGTTATGTTTTTCTGCCTGAATTGTTTATATACCTATATAAATGAAGTAAGAAGGAGTATTATAAGAGGGATATTTATCATACTTAATTTCATATTCGGACAGGCTGTTAGCTGTTTGGCTGTCTCATAAAAGCAAATTAAGTTGTATGGGACAAAACAGATACTGATTTATGAGGGTTTGAGGGATTATTCTTTTAATAAAGTCTATTGTTAATTCTTCATCCTCGTCCTCTTCTACCTACACCATGCCTAGACTTTGTGACGAAACAACCGACCACAAATAGATTATGCTGCAAAAATTTGCCGCTTTAGCTTAGAAAGGGCTTCCTTTATTGGACTATGCATTTGAATTCAGTCAGCTTGCAGTACAGACGGCGCTTGGGCCAAATATTAACTATAGCCTATAAATATGCTCAAAGTTAGATTTTTCACCTTTATAGAGTACACTTCTATAGATAACTCAAAGTTTACAAACTTAAAGACAAACATTTTAAAATCAGACTAAGGCACTATAATGTTCCGAGGTAAAATTGCTGTTACTACTCACCCATTGTCGTTTCTGGATTGGAGATCTGCAATGCGC
This sequence comes from Meda fulgida, assembly GCA_030578275.1. NCBI lineage: Eukaryota > Metazoa > Chordata > Actinopteri > Cypriniformes > Leuciscidae > Meda > Meda fulgida. Next base: position 12,188,295 of record CM060630.1, read on the forward strand.
TTCCTGGGAAAGATTTGAGTGATTTAAAACAAAATATTTATTAAAGATACAAGAATGTCTTAATGCAGTGTTTCTCAACTCTCCAAAGTCTTCGGGACCAAACTGCCAAATGAAAACACATGAGTCAACTCATCAGCTTCTTAGTGTGTTAAACATCTAGGGAGACATCTAAATCATTCTGGCATGTGGGTCCCGGGGACTGGAGTTCAGCAATACTGTCATAGTGCAATCTCAAATGCTCACATGTAAGTGCAGGGTTTTACTGTAAATGAATAAGAAAAAGTCTTGCAACAATTTGAACGTAAACGTTTTTTTTTTTCTGGGTACATAGATTCAGTTTACAAAACATTAGCATCCAAAACAAAACAAAAAACAACAAAAAATTCAATTTTTTTATTTTACTGAAGACTCACAGAAAGTGACAGAAAACTAAAGAGCACTAACAAAAAAGTGGCTGTGTACAAAAGACAAAGCAAAAAACAATACTTTCAGTTCGTCTTGGAATATCTTCAAGACTTATATCTTAAAAACATTAGACAACTGCTTATTTTGTCACTTATAAAGATATTCAGTAAAGTCCTACTTTTCAATGTATCTTGAACTTTGAATTTGTTTGGTGTGCGGTTTCCTTTGTGTGTGTGTGTGTGTGTGTGTGTGTGTGTGTGTGTTTGTGTGTTTTAAAAGACACCAATTATACATCAAAATAAGTAATTTACACAAATATCACATTTTTTTTAGGAATACATTCCTTATTATTAGTCAGTGATATTTGTGCTTAAATCAGATCCAGACTCACTTGTATCTCTTGACAACGAAGAAACACAGTAATCCAACCAAAAGAGCAGCTCCAAGACCAGCGATGGTTGGTATGAGAATGTGGCTGAGAGTTGCTTTTTCTGGTAAAAAAACAAAAACAAAAACAAAAATCACTTAATTATTAAAAATGATCACTTATAACAATACATACACAGTATAGTTTTATTGTTATACCTTTCACATAGATAGAGTGAGTGGCTTGCATTTCACCCTCAACTTTCCCGTGGTACTTGACTGTGCATATGACAGAGGAGTGATCTTCCTCTTTTGTTGGGGTGAAGGTAAGGAGAGACTCTGCTTCCCATTTTCCATGATCAAGGTGCTTGTAGCTCAGGATGGTTTTTCCAGGGTGGTTCCAGCTGAGAGTGGGCTGATGGGACGGACAGGTGTGCCGGACAGAGCATTTGAAGATTGCAGGTTGACCCTCTTCCACAGACGCCTCAGCCAGCAACTGTGGTTGTAATGCTTTCTCTGTACATATATTTTGAATGACAGAACACATATTTCACATGAAAAAATGTTTTCTAATTTTGTATCCATAGTGGTTGTAATTACAGGTGGACAGCTCAAAAGCACACTTACCAATCATGTTAATTGTCACACAGTTATCCACAAAAGAGAACTTGTCTTTTTGAGATGTCTCTAATTCTACCCTGAAACAGTACGGGCCGTTGTCATGGTTTCTGACTCCATCAATCTCCAATGAGCAGTTTAATTTACCCAGTGAACCAATCAGTTTTGTACGACCCTTGAAATTGTCTAGAACCTTTGTAGGATCATTGTGATAGATTAAATCATCCCATTTATTCTTCATGTGCCACATGCCTTTAGTACGACTGGAGGGCTGTTGTTGAGCAGGGTATTTGAATGAACAGGGCAACACGACACAAGATGAGACCAGAGCCTCCATTTCAGGCTCCACCTTCACCTTCCAAACATCACCAAACACGACAACACAAATAACTGCAAAATAATAATAAAAAATCAGTGAGGAATTTAATTAGAAATCTTTTTTTAAAAATAATCTCACCAAAAAAAAAAAATGTTAATCATTTATTTATATAATGTATGGATTTTTTTTTTTTTTTTTTTTTTAAATCTTACCCTGAAGCCAGCAGAGAATAACACGTGCCTGTTCACCCATGCTGGACTGGACTGAAGAGGAAAAACATAGCAATTGATCAAAAATTATTACTGATTAGGGCCTACTTTGTGTAGTGCATACAAAAATCTTTATAAAGGGCACTGGATAGGCTTCATGTATAGTGTTCATATATATATACGAATTCATATATATATAGACAAATTATATCTCATGTTTAACCACTAGACTAGAGACATCAGAGCCAGCGGCACACGTCAGAAACACTAGCCGAGGTAAGGCCGTTCCAGGCGGGTTACATGAGCGCTGAGCGCCCGGTGATCCCCTGTCTCTCACAACTGCGAAAATTTTAAATAGGCATCACATATTTGAGCTTTAAACAACTACATTGTCGACTGAAAAACTATTAAAACTACATTTAGTGACACAATAACAGTAGTATTTTTAAATTTTGCGGACTTTCTCCTCTGAACGTTACTATTACTAATTATATCATGACCAAATACAACCAGAAACAAATGTTCAGTCTTGCTTGTGAAAGGTAATTCCTCGAGACCTGTTTTCAATTATGTGGCGATTTGTACAGCCCCAAGCAGCACACGTGTTTCTCAATTCCCGGTATGAGAGGTATGGGAAAGTTGCCCTCCGCAAAATAAAATAAAAAATAATATTGTGCTATATGCATCTAATATGAATCATACTGATAAAACATCTGGCATGAGCAGTCAAATATGATATGAATAATAATGGAAATTAACTTTATCCATATACTAGATGATATTTACAGAATAACATTAAATATATGAAGTAATACAAGGCAATAACTATTTTTATGCATAATTGGAATTTTCTCATTCATCACATACAATTTCACATACATAGACATTTGTTTTTAGATCGAAATATTATCACCATGCTTCTAATCATGATAAGTTATCTCGATGATAATATTTATGAAAAGAAAGGGAGCCTACCTTTTTTTTCAGAGTGACTGATGTGCCTTTACTGACTGAAGGGCTGACTAAATTCTAATGCAAAGCAGATATATAAACTGCCTAAAAAAAAACAACAGGAAGTATTGTTCCCCACAGATTTCTGAGAATTCATTCAGACCTTTATTTAAGTTCTCATTTTCACATGCATCCCTTGAGGATTCTGAGCATCAGAGCAAAGTTCAGACGAAGAAGAGAATGATTTTTTATGACTTTATCAAAAAACAAAGAGCAACTTGCATCTTTAGGTGGGGTTCACCAACTAAGCAGAATTTCTCCAGCTGCTTTACTAGACTGCCCATTAGAAGATATCAATTTGTATCTGGCATCTAGAACCATCAACATTGAATCTTCTCTGACATTCAAAACCAGTCATGTTAAGTCCTCTGGCAGACCAAGAGACAGAGAAACAGCAGTAATCTGGAGATGAAGAGGTAAAAAATGAGCAGACTTTGTCAGACCAGAACAGATTCAACATGTTTTCTTATACAATAGAAAATTACTGCTTCACAAAATTGTTAAAAATCTTGAAGTGGAGAGGATCTGGAAAGCATCTGCTGTGTAAAAAAAAAAAATCTAATAAACATCTTAGAAAAGGCAGTTTTACATACATTCTAAACCTTAAAGGGTTAGTTCCCCAAAAATGAAAATTCTGTGAGTATTTACTCACCCTCATGTTGTTCCAACCCCGTAAGACCTTCGTTCATCTTCGGAACACGAATTAAGATATTTAGATGAAATCTGAGAGCTGGATCACTCCTCCATACTAGTCCATAGGCTTCTTCAAGGATTGAAACTTGCCGGCCTCGAAAAGTTATTAAAAACATCGTTAAAATACAGTAAACTACAGTGGCTCAATCTTAAGTTTATCAAGCGACGAGAATACTTTTTGTGCGCAAAAACAAAGAAAAATAACAACTTTATTTCAACTATTCATTTCCTTCTGAGTCAGTTAAACTAGTGTAACAGCGTAAGCTTCTGTTGTTGTACGTCACACGCATCACACACATGACCAGCGTCGGCCAATAGTGAGCCTTCGTGAGACGTAGCTCTACGCAAACATACTAGTTTAACTGACCAGAGGCCCATGAGAAGGAAATGAATAGTTGAAATAAAGTCGTTATTTTTGTTTGTTTTTGCGCACAAAAAGTATTCTCGTCGCTTGATAAACTTAAGATTGAGCCACTGTAGTCACTTGGACTATTTTAACGATGTTTTTAATAACTTTCGAGGCCAGCAAGTTTCAATTCCTGAAGAAGCCTATGGACTAGTATGGAGGAGTGATCCAGCTCTCAGATTTCATCAAAAATATCTTAATTCGTGTTCCGAAGATGAACGAAGGTCTTACGGGGTTGGAACAACATGAGGGTGAGTAAATACTGACAGAATTTTCATTTTTGGGTGAACTATCCCTTTAAACATCGTATAGGTGCAGTGTGTGATTTTTAGCGGGATCTAGTGGTGATGTCGTCGTCTGAGACAGAGAGTACCCAGTTAAGCAATGAGGTTTATTTACAAAGAAAAATTAAGAAATTATGTTTACTTTAATATTCAGTAAAACGATGTTATTGCGAATATTATTGTTACTTGTTCATCATTGTGTCAGTATTTTATTCGCTGACTTTAGCTTGCGCCTTTTCATGAAGAACAACATAGTGACGAAACACGTTTGTCTGTTAAGGGCTACTGTAGAAACATGTTGGCGCAAAATTGCAAAATAGTGGTGTATGTAGATACAAATGGCTCATTCTAAGGTTATAAAAACATAACGGTTCATTATGTAAGGTCTATATACACCAATGAAAACATATATGATATTGCATTTCTGTCAACAGGTCCTCTAAAATATTACACAGTGCACCTTTAAAGACATCTTCTAAATGTCCATAAGACATCTAACAAGAAACGTCCTAGAGACGTATTGCAGATGAGCAAACACTAAAAAATACATCTTGCAGATGTAAATGCAGACATCAAATATCCCCGAGACCAGTCTATGGAAATAAAAACGGAAACCAAAAAGTACATTTATTGACAACAAACCTGATTTTCCCCGTTACGTCATCAGAACTAAAAGCGGTAGTAATAAAAACGAAAAAAAAAAATCACCTTAAGGTTGCCAGCAAGCCAGTCGTTTTCATTCAGTTTAATTTCTATGATCTTTTGAGTGACATATGACCTGATATAAAACCAATGTATTGTACAATTCAACGAAATATTAGCAAACATTTATTTGCATAATTTTAAGGAGTAATTTAGTTATTCTTGATCTAAGCTTTTTTGATCAAGCAAATGTTGAACAAATCAATCTTTGAAAAAGTTTCAGATGCAATCAGTTAGTCATTGTTTCGACAGAGTTAATTGAATCAACATCAGTTCAATTAGACAGCCTACTCTCAAGGGTTGTGAGAATAATGTTTCATCACTGACCAAGGATCTGAGAATCCATTGTGCTCAGTAATCTTATTTCTCATATAATTTCCACAATCCATTCAAAGAACAAAAACACCTATCTAACACATACTGTAGCTGTTCATACCACTCACTGAGAGCTGAAACAGGAAGTCTAGTATAAACCGCGGGCACTCATCACTATTTAAATCCAAATCGGATTTCAAACCAAATGAGGCATCCATTCAAAATCAACTCAGGTAAAGTCCTTTTTAACTTTTGCATGTAATGTGTCTGTGTGTGAACGTGCTGAATGGATAATGCATGTAGGCTACAGGTTTTATAATTATTGTGAAAGAAAGTAAATAAACGTAACTTAAATGTAAATAATAATACTTTTTTTTTTTTAATCTTAGTGCGTAACATCTCACAATATATCATGGGCAATGGAACATCAAGGCCTCTGTTGACCCAGGACCCAGGAAGAAATATTTGGAGAAATGAAAAGCTCACGAAGGATTTCCCAGACGACAAAGTCCCTTACAAGAACGCCCAGAGGAAAAACAAGCATTGGAAAGTACTGTCAAAGAAAGACTGCAGTGTGGTAAAACTAAACCTTACGAGAGGAAATCGCATCCGTTACTACCATCTGCCGTCAGCTCTGGAGCATGAGCACGAGCAATTTTCTGTGCAGAACTGGGAAATATGCAACCCTGTCTTTTTGGAGGAGAACAACCCATAAAGCAATGAGTATACTGACTTAGTGGAGAATGTCAGGATCTATTAAAACTGCAGCTTTGTGTGATTTATAACGGTCTGTTTCTTAATTCAGAAAATTATGCTCCACCCAAATCTTTAAATCATTCCGGGGTAGTTCATGCTTGTCCTTAAATGTAACTTCCCTTTTTTTTTCATTGTCAGTGCAGTAGCTATGACTTTTGATGAACTGCATTTCTGCAAATTATGTCTATCACAAGGCCAGAGCAGAATTTCAAGTATTAATTTTTTCAAGTATACTGTGAATAAAATGTGATCTTAAAAAAAGATTCATAAAATGGTATGAATTACAATCAAACAATGTATCTGCAAACAAATGATGCTAGAATTTTCTGTTGATTTTAGTTCTAAAAAGATAACATATCTTTTATTTCAGGTTTTTTGCATAAATCTTTCTTTAAAAAAGTTATTTGTTTGATATTTTGTTATAATAAACAATTATTGACATTTTTAGTGTTAACAATACTGTTACAGTCAGTTTGAAATGTACAACAAAAATAAACATTGAAAGATTTTGTAAACTTTAATATATTCCATTTCATTTTCACAGTATCTCAAACACAAGATGTTTAGTAATTAACCAATACATAATGATAGTGAAGTGTCACCTTGTCCAAGTAAAAGGTCATCCCTATGTATATCCTTTGTTAAAGTCAGAAATAACCCACATACTGGTTCATGCCACATAGTGGTCACAGTAAGGCCACTAGTGGTGCATATTGACAAAAAAAATTATACGCATTGATTTTGACAACTTCTATGTTTTCTTAAAAGCTGAACCTCCGTTTTAGGCTCAAAATATGGTACACATAGGCTTATTGTTTTATGTTTTTTCTTTAAATCTCTGATTAATGAGCATCGCTTGCTCATATATGGTTTCATCAGACTCTCAGTATTAAATTCTGGTGTGTAATTGCACCCACAGCAAATAAAATAGGGTAAAATACCACAAATTTACTCGAAAAGACTTAACCCTAGAAACCACCTGAAATACCTTATAGCCACAGCGATACATTAAAATCACTCAGAGCATCTTAAAAAAACTGCATGAAAATGCAGAATTGACACTTTAGCAAACACTTTAACATCACTGCAGCGAGTTTTCCACAGGAAAACCTCATCTCATGTCTTATGTTAGAAGCTAGTTGATCTACTCATCTCTGACTTGTACAGTATTTCTCTTTCAACCAGTGGATCTTAAAGGTTAATGGTAGGGTAGGCATTTTTTTCGTTATTCTGGTTGAAACTCTCTTCACATCCAGATAGCAATCAATAATATAAGTTGTCTAATATATATATATATATACACACAGGTCCTTCTCAAAAAATTAGCATATTGTGATAAAGTTAATTATTTTTAATACAAAAAAAAAAGTCAACCTTCAAATAATTATGTTCAGTTATGCACTCAATACTTGGTCGGGAATCCTTTTGCAGAAATGACTGCTTCAATGTGGCGTGGCATGGAGGCAATCAGCCTGTGGCTCTGCTGAGGTGTTCTGGAGGCCCAGGATGCTTCGATAGCGGCCTTAAGCTCATCCAGAGTATTGGGTCTTGCGTCTCTCAACTTTCTCTTCACAATATCCCACAGATTCTCTATGGGGTTCAGGTCAGGAGAGTTGGCAGGCCAATTGAGCACAGTAATACCATGGTCAGTAAACCATTTACCAGTGGTTTTGGCACTGTGAGCAGGTGCCAGGTCGTGCTGAAAAATGAAATCGTCATCTCCATAAAGCTTTTCAGCAGGTGGAAGCATGAAGTGCTCCAAAATCTCCTGATAGCTAGCTGCATTGACCCTACCCTTGATACAGTGGACCAACACCAGCAGCTGACATGGCACCCCAGACCATCACTGACTGTGGGTACTTGAAACTGGACTTCAGGCATTTTGGCATTTCCTTCTCCCCAGTCTTCCTCCAGACTCTGGCACCTTGATTTCCGAATGACATGCAACCACTGAGCAACAGTCCAGTGCTGCTTCTCTGTAGCCCAGGTCAGGCGCTTCTGCCGCTGTTTCTGGTTCAAAAGTGGCTTGACCTGGGGAATGCGACACCTGTAGCCCATTTCCTGCACACGCCTGTGCACGGTGGCTCTGGATGTTTCTACTCCAGACTCAGTCCACTGCTTCCGCAGATCCCCCAAGGTCTGGAATCGGTCCTTCTCCACAATCTTCCTCAGGGTCCGGTCACCTCTTCTCGTTGTGCAGCGTTTTTTGCCACACTTTTTCCTTCCCACAGACTTCCCACTGAGGTGCCTTGATACAGCACTCTGGGAACAGCCTATTTGTTCAGAAATTTCTTTCTGTGTCTTACCTTCTTGCTTGAGGGTGTCAATAAGGGCCTTCTGGACAGCAGTCAGGTCGGCAGTCTTACCCACGATTGCGGTTTTGAGTAATGAAACAGGCTGGGAGTTTTTAAAAGCCCCAGGAATCTTTTGCAGGTGTTTAGAGTTAATTAGTTGATTAAGATGATTAGGTAAATAGCTCATTTAGAGAACCTTTTCATGATATGCTAATTTTTTGAGACAGGAATTTTGGTTTTTTTATGAGCTGAATGCCAAAATCATCAGTATTAAAACAATAAAACACCTGAAATATTTCAGTTGGTGTGCAATGAATCTAAAACATGAAAGTTTAATTTGTATCATTACATTATGGAAAATAATGAACTTTATCACAATATGCTAATTTTTTGAGAAGGACCTGTATATATATATATATATAAATACATATATCTTCTGTGGAAGTCTCAGGATCAAAAAAAATTTCATCCAATCATTACATTAATCAAAAATGTTCTGTCCGAATGCAATTTTGCAATGTATTTTCATACCTTCGCTCAGTGTTCGCTCAGGACACAGTGTTATTGTAACTGTTGTGTTTCTGTTCAGCTTAGTTAGTCACATGTCTTTTGTTTTCCCGCCACTTATCCGTTGCCGGGTCTACCATCATTAGTTCATCAACATCACCTGTATCTTGTTAATCACTTTCATCTGAAGTTCCCTCTGTTCAGTCAGTCTTTGTCTGTTCTCGTCAATGTAACGTGCGTGCGCTGCCATTTTGTGTCTCTTGAATTATAATTGTAAGTAAACACTTTGAATTGGAGCCTTCTGCCTTCTTCTGCCTGCACATACCCTGACAGAATAACGGACCAAAAGAACTGAAGATGGGAATGTTCCTCACACCTTCTGAACCTGTTTCTAGTCTGGAAACCTGCTTCCAGGAGAGGTCGCCAGATCGAGGAATATATCACCGAATTCCTGGAGCTGTCTAATTGGGTAAGCTGGGTGAATGACATCCTGAAATTTGTCTTCTGGCAAGAGCTAGACGATCCTCAACACCAACAAGCTCCAGCGACCCCGGGAACCCCGGAGACTTGATTGACTTTACTACCGAGCCCGAGATTCTAGAAACTTTCTCTATTAGGAGACAGGCATCTGCTGTTTAATGTTGCCTATTGTTGTTGTTTGTTTTCAGTGTTTTTTTTTTTGTTTGTTTTTTTGTTCTTTAACTAAGATTCATTCACCAGACAGAATTTCGTTGTATGTATACGTTGTATGTATAATGACAATCAAGTTCAAGTTTGTTTTTTTCAACTCCACTTACTGTATCCTGTAACCCTGAGTTTGATCAACTTCCATAATGGTATGGGCCCCTGGTCTCCTCCGTGTTTCCTGTTCTGACAACAAGCATTTGAACGAGACAAGCTCGTATAATCACGACCTCAGATGTAGGAAGTAGGACATTTCTGATATCACATGAAGGCAGCATTAGAATAGTCAGTTTCACAGTTCAGAAAATTATTTACCACTAAATCTTTAAATCATTATTAAGTAGGCTAGTTCCTGTTTGCCCATACAGTTGTACTCCCCCTTTTTCATCATCAGTGCTGTAGCCATGAATTTTGATGAAGTGCATTTCTGCAAATCATGTTTCACAAGGCCAAAGCAACATTTTAAATATGTATTTGTTGTATCTGAAGATAAATCCATTACATTGAACAATCCCCTATTTTGAATAAGATATGATCTTAAAAAAAGGCAGTAACCATCTTTAAAAAAAGTCACCTGTTTGAGATGCTGTGACAATACACACAAAATTCTGACATTTTCAGTGTTACCAATACTTTTTTGTAGGAAAATTTAATAAAGATACAGTAAATGTACAGCACAAAAAAAAACTCTAATGGAGATTATGGTAAATACAACTGAACCTTACAAAATTAGTTTTAGCAGTCCAGGGGCTGTATTCACAATGTAAGGCTAAAAATAGCTCCTAACTTGCCGATTTAGGAAAAACTCTTAAACATAATGGGTGTGTCAGTCCTAATTGTAGAACTCCTAGTGTTTTGCTCTAAGAGTATTTCACAAAGCATTTTAGTGCTAAAAACCTGCTCCTAAATCAGTGAAAAGTTAGGGGTAGTCAAGAGGACTCCTAAATTATTAAGTGTTTTTCACGAATTCACAAATTCGTTTGTTTTCACAAATTCACACTTACAAATGATTGAATAAAGTAAAAAAATATAATAAGCGTATTTGGCGTGCTTTCCGAGGGGATTGATGGCTCCAAGCTTGGAATTTAGGCCAAACCCAGAGTACTCTCATGTATCCCCAGATAAGAGTAAGGAGTCGAGCTGGTGGAGGGATGCAGAGAACTGTCAAGGAGCATAGGTGAGTCGGCTGTGTATATACCTCCTGTCGAACTGATTAGATAGACCGTTTGAACATGCTCCTCCCGAACTTTGTTTATTAAATTCAATTAAATTCAATTCAATATCATTTGTCGTTTGAATTATGCAATCTCTTGAGATGCAGACATGTTAGGGGCTGACAATTAGCTTAACATATACTAGATTAATTAGTGACACTTACCTACATTTGAAAATGGCAACATTTTTATTTTAAATTCTTTATTTGAATATGGCAACATGATACCTCGGTCTACAATATTTATTTCACTGACAGAGACTCCTCCCCCATCAACCTGTCAGTTCCGTTTCATCAACCGCGAGCACGGATCCCGAGCCAATGCAGCTTGGAGGACTTCGGATCTCTCCTAAGGAGCGCGAGAGGAGGATTTCGAATCGCCTCTGCATGTATTGCGCAGCTGCCAATCATTTCGTCTCTTCGTGCCTGGTAAAAGCCAGCGCCAGTAGGCGGAGGGTTACCCCTTCAAGCTCTTGCACAGCACTACCGGTGCACCTTCATTGGTCCAATTCATCAGTTGCCTGCTCCGCCTTAGTCGACTTCTGGGGCTGAGGGAAATTTTGTTTGAAATTCTGATTTTGCTTCAGCAAGGTATTCCCCTCACTCACTTAAAATATTCCAACCCCCTTTTCGCCCTAGATGGTAGTTCCCTACCTAGAGTACAGAGAGAGACTGTTCCATTGACTCTTACCATTTCTGGTAACCACAGAGAGGCAATTTCTTTTTAAATTTTTGTTCTCCTTTTACTCCTTTTACTCCTGTGGTTTTAGGCCATCCCTGGCTTAAGCTCCATAATCCTCACATTGATTGGTCCCAGGGATCTATTTTGTCTTGGAAGTTGTCATGTCATGTTGAATGTTTAGTGTCTGCTGTTCCCCCTATTTCTTCTGTTTCTGTTTTTCAGGAGGAGGCAGGGGATTTGTCTGAAGTAGCGGAGGAGTATCACGATTTGTGGGGGGTATTCAGTCGTTCCCGAGCCACTTCTCTCCCCCCTCACCGCCCGTACGACTGCTGTATTGACCTTCTCCCGGGGACCACGCCCCCACGGGGAAGACTCTACTCCCTTTCGGCTCCTGAACGGGAGGCGTTAGATAATTATTTGTCCGAATCTCTTAACGCTGGCACCATTGTTCCGTCCTTGTCTCCTGTCGGTGCTGGGTTTTTCTTTGTTTAGAAAAAGGACGGGTCTCTGCCTCCCTGCATAGATTATCGGGGGCTGAATGACATCACTGTCAAGAATCGCTATCCCTTGCCACTGATCTCATCGGCCTACGAGATCTTGCAGGGAACAAAGATTTTTTCCAAGCTCGATCTCCGTAACGCTTATCTCGTACGAATTAGAGAGGGGGACGAGTGGAAGACCACCTTTAACACACCCCTCGGCCACATTGAATATAAGGTTCTTCCATTCGGATTGGTCAATGTCTTTCAGGCTCTTGTTAATGACGTCCTTCGAGATATGCTCAACATATTCGTTTTTGTCTATCTCGACGACATATTAATTTTCTCACCCTCTCCCCAAGTCCATGTTCAACACGTTCGCCGCGTTCTCCAACGCTTACTTGAGAATCGACTCTTTGTCAAGGCTGAGAAATGCTCTTTTCATGCGTCCTATGTAACGTTCCTGGGCTCGGTCATCTCTGGAGAGGGGATCAGTATGGATACAACTAAGGTTCAGGCTGTTACCGACTGGCCCGTCCCTGATTCTCGTGTCTCGTTACAACGCTTTCTTGGCTTTGCTAATTTTTATCGTCGTTTTATATGCAATTTTAGCCAAGTGGCCGCGCCGCTTACCGCCTTAACCGCCTTAACAGTTAAGTCCAGTTTTAGATGGTCAGAATCTGCTCAAGTGGCTTTTGACCGTCTAAAAACACTCTTTACCTCTGCGCCCATTCTTCTCATGCCGGATGTCACGAGACAGTTTATTGTCAAGGTCGACGCTTCTGAGGTGGGGGTAGGTGCCGTTCTTTCTCAGCGGTCAGCCTTTGATGGCAAGATACACCCGTGCGCATACTTTTCTCATCGACTCTCCCGCAGAACGTAATTACGATGTCGGTAATCGCAAACTGCTCGCCATCCGCCTGGCCTTGGGTGAATTGCGACAGTGGTTAGAGGGCTCCACCGTCCCTTTTATCGTCTGGACTGACCATCGTAATTTGGAATATATCCATTCCGCTAAGAGGCTGAATGCGATGCAAGCTCGTTGGGTGCTATTTTTTACGCGTTTCGACTTCTCCATCTCGTACCGCCCTGGCTCTAAGAACATCAAGCCTGACGCGTTGTCTCGTCTCTTTGATTCCTCGACCACCGTCACATCCCAGGAAGAGATTATTCCTCCCGGTTGTGTGGTGGGTACTACGGTTTGGGGAATCGAGAGACAGGTTAAGCGCTCTCTTTCTCATGTCGCCACCCCACGAAACTGCCCTAGGGGCTATCTTTTTGTCCCGGTGACTACACGCCTGGCCGTCCTTCAGTGGGGTCATTCATCCAAATTAACTGCCCACCCCGGCGTCCGGGGCACTATCGCATTTATCCGTCAGAGTTTCTGGTGGCCAACCTTAGATCGTGATGTGTGCCGTTTCATCGCCTCCTGTTCTGTCTGTGCCCAGACCAAGACTGGTAATTCCCCACCTGCTGGTCTGCTGCATCCGCTACCGGTTCCTACTCGTCCGTGGTCCCATATTGCTCTCGATTTCATCACCAGTCTTTCCCCCTTGGCCGGTAAATACTGTCATCCTGACTGTAGCCAACGTTTTTCTAAGTCTGCTCACTTCATTTCCCTCGCCAAGCTCCCCTCTGCCAAGGAGACAGCCCAGATTATGGTTAATCATATGTTCAAATTACATGGTTTGCCCACCGACGTTGCTTCCGACAGGGGGCCCCAATTTGCCTCGCAGTTTTGAAAAGAGTTCTGTCGCCTCATTGGAGCTACCGCCAGCCTTTCCTTGGGTTTTCACCCCCAGACTAATGGTCAGGCCAAACGGGCCAATCAGATTGTTGCCCGCATTCTTCGTAGTCTAGCCTATCGTAATCCTGCGTCCTGGGCAGAGCAGCTCCCCTGGGCAGAATATGCTCATAACTCTCTTCCATCTGCTGCCACGGGTCTCTCACCCTTTCATTGTTGTCTCGGTTATCAACCCCCTTTATTCCTATCACAAGAAACCAATTCTAACTGTCCGTCCGTTCAAGATTTCATCATTCATTGCAAGCGAACTTGGAAGAGGGTAAGATCTGCGCTTTGTCGTTCTAGAAGATGCATGAGCATCGCTGCCAACAGGTCAACAGGTCAAGAGCCCTCGCTATATTACTGGTCAGAGAGTGTGGCTTTCCACTTCCAATTTACCTCTCCAGTCCGAGTCTCGTAAACTGGCACCCCGTTTTATCGGACCATTCCGCATAGTCAAGATCATTAACCCTGTCGCCGTCAAGCTCTGTCTGCCGCCTAAACTTCGTCGTGTTCACCCTGTATTTCACGTCTCTTGTATTAAGCCCGTTAATCGCTCGCCCTCTCGCTCCTCGTATTCCGGCGTTCGTATTGAGGGCTCTCCTGTCTACACTGTCCGCAGGATCATGGACATGCGCAGTCGGGGTCGTGGGCATCAATATTTGGTCGATTGGGAAGGGTATGGTCCTGAGGAGAGAAGCTGGGTTTCCCCCCAGGACTTCCTGGACCCCTCGCTCATTGATGATTTCCTCCGGTCTTGCCAGAGTTCTTCCTCGTGAGTGCCAGGAGATTATCTTGGCTTCTTCTAACCCTCTCCTGCCCTGTCTTGTTGTCAGATTGTTTGATGTCTCAGATACTCATTTACCAGAGTCTTTCTCAGTCCTGTCCTGTCCTGTGTGTTCTACGGAATAACTTCTACTGCTGAAATTACTCTGTGCTCGTCATTGTACATCCACAAAACCTTACCTACTTAAAGCTGAAGCTGATTACCTGCTTCGTGCTCTTCACTTGTATCCAGCTCCATCTGTTTCTCCGTGAGTTACGAGAACCGCTGCTTCACCAGCCTTCTGTTCTTCCCTACCACAGAGGAGATTTATGTTCATGTGATATTGCCAGTTCTACTGGTTTCTTTGGTTCCTGATTATTATTGAACTTTCAGTTTGGATTACCTGTGGTCTGACATTTTGATTCTATTAAAGAACTGTGATTGTCACTCTTGCTTTTGAGTCCTCTCTAACCTCATCACAGTAATCCATTGTCTGCAAAACATTTCTTCTCCCTCTTTGTCTTTCTGCCATTTTCTCCTCTGCTAAAGAAACTCTTAAGGCTCTTAAAAGTCCTCGTCCGTCCTCCTAACAATTTTGACCTTAAGACGTCTTTTAAATGTTAAGATGCTTTCTGAATTACTTTTTTCTTTACTATGATTTTTTTTTTATTTAATTGTAAGTTAACTCCCACATGTCTAAGAATTTTCTTAGAATTTTGCCACTAAGAGCTACTCTTTGCATTAAGATTTTTTTATGAATACGGGCCCAGATGTTTAGTAATTAACCGATACGTAATGATAGTGAATTGTCACTTTGTCCAAGTGAGAGGTCTCCCAATACATATAATTTGTTAAAGTCAGAATTATAACCCACATCAGATGAAAACACAGCAGTCAAGTTACATGGTCACAGTCATGGTCACAGTCAGTGGTGCATATTGATTTAAAAAAAAAAAAAAAAAAAAAAAAAAACATTGCCTTTGACAACTTCTATGTTCTCTTAAAAGCAGAACCTACGTTTTAGGCTCAAAATAGGGTATACATTTTGTTTTATGGTGTTTCATTGAATTTCTGATTGCATCATATTGCTCATAATTGGGTTTTATCAGACTCTTAGTATTATATTTCGGTGTGTAATTCCACCAACACAACATTGATTTTCTACCTTGTACAATAAAACTGGGAAAAATACCATGAATTTACACAGAGACAAATATAAATAAATAAATAAATAAATAGAATAGAATAATAAATAATAGGGTATTTTGACCTGGACCCTGGCAAGCATCTAGCAAACACAAACATATAGCTGCAGCAAGTTTCTAACAGGAACACCCCATCTCACATCTCTTGTGAAAAAAGCTAGTAGATCTTTTCACTAGTATTTTTCTTTCACCCAAAGGATGTCAAAGGTTAACAGCATTACAGACATGTGCTTAATGAAACTTAATCTGATTGAAAAGTTGCGGTTCTGTGAACTATTGTTTGTGATAGTTTATCATGCACAATGTTCTCTTTTACAAAGAAGTGGGCAATAGCAGAATAATTTCTTAGAACGTAAAACACTTTTCTTAGTGCTTGAGCCCCTGGCGTGAAAGTACCATTTTCGGCAGTATCAGTCCCCGCGGAACGAGATTTCCCCCGCCCCCGAACTTCCTGTGTGATGTCTAAACACAGGATATTGTTGTGACTATGCAAATTCTATTAAAATTATTAGTTGAAAATATGCTTTCATTAAAGAACACACACAATAGACATACTGCATTGCAAGATACACACCAGTAATGTATTTTTTTTCTAAAGCACATTTATGAAAGCTATAGATATCCTAATTAACTCCTAATCCTGGCTTAATCTAAGCCCTGTCTGTGAAACCAGGCCATTATCTTTCATAATTATCTGTCTATTAACTTGGGAGTTGCTCCTTTAAAAAAGCAAAACATATAGCAACACCCTAACAACCCCATACCAATGCAGTAAAAAAAAAAAAAAGAAACACTAAGAACAGGCAAAACCCTGGCAATCACCTCCAATGCCCTGCAGCATCATGGTGGCAATTTATGCGGACAGGTCCACATTTTCTTTAAAAAAAATAATATATTAAATTGAGGACATAATGTGAGGACAGAGAGCATTTTTTTGCACTATCCAGTCGAATGGTTACAGTTGCTAAATATATCCTTTATAATTAACATAGCGGTGCTGCGAATCAGGATCGGTTCGTTTGATTGCGGAAAGCTGCATGAAGTTCGATTTTATAAAAGTATAGCCCATTTGTTTGTAAATGTAATCCATTCATGCATGTCTAGTTTTTGTGCTTTTTGTACCTAAATATGAGGTACAAAATGAGGTCAGCTGCTGCCTCCACCTAAACGGCGCCATGGAGCCAGTTGCAGGTCCGTCCAGGCCCCCGCCAAGACGGGCGGCAAAGCCAGAGGCAAGCGGCCCTAGGACGGGCAACCCAGAGATGGAAGGGACTGCTCTCCAGGAGATGATGACTGCATCGCTCCTTCCCCCGGAAGAGGGCCGGAAGGAAAATCCTGCCTTGATGTCCACATGTTATTGTTGAAGGAATCGCAGTGGCTGTAACATTTCTATCATAAAGAAGTGACCAAATATTAAAGGGATGATCTTCCGTGGGTCTGCCATTAACGAGGTGGAAAGAGCAAACGTACAGAAATTTTGGCAGTTTCTCACAAATGTGTCGCTCAAATACACACAAAAGAAATACATAAACTACTGCTGCATTTAGAACCTTAATAACGCCATTTAACAAACCATTTGACATGTACTGCATTTGTGCCACACGTTAAGCATGTGTATGCGAAGAACTCAAAATGGTGATTGAACGGTTAATTCAACAGATACACTGTTAACTATTGACTAAAACATAAGAATAACAATCAACTCACATTGCCAGCGTATTCACACATTACAATAATGCTTTTAACCAAAACTGTCAAGCTTCTTGTAGCGTTTCATAGGTGCCCCACATCCATATTCAGCTCTGGTGCGTGGATTATGGTCAAAACTAATTTCTTGCAGGTATTTTTACGTTTGAACCAGCTATTATGGCACACCCTAACTGCGCAAATGACACCAGTCTTTTTGTAGTCATTATTAAAAATTATCTAGACAGTCAAAACTAAACAGTCGACGCAAAACTGCGGGTTCACAATACAACTACGATAAGGGGAAGTGGCTTACCAGAAATCTAAGACATTATATTTCAAAAACGGCGGCGTGAAAAATTAGGTTGATACAGGTACAAAAGTACTTATTAACAAAGTAAATTTAGGCCATAATTGGAAAAGTTTCAAATAGCAGATCAAAAATGGTTTGTTGTGCTGTAGCAAAATATATTACTTATTTTCAGTACAAAATTTGCATAATTTTGTAATATATAAAAAACATGAGGTGTCCAAAAACTAATGGTAGTGTATAATATATATATATATATATATATATATATATATATATACAGTTTAACACTTTAAGAGACTTTTATGCTGATGTGTACAGCCCATCTTTCAGAAGTCTTTAAAATAGGAAGTGAACAAAGGATTACATGCATTACACTCAGCCAAATATAGCACCAAGGAAGCTCTCAAATATTTAGCGCACAGATCGTCTTCTGATGAATTTAGGCACTGTTTGAGGACACGACATTAAGTAAGTGAAAATATTCAATTTTGTACCTACATATGGATTTAAATGTCTTAATAAATAAGGCACTGTGCACTTTGTCTTAATCAAAGTTGCACTGTGCTCCATTAACAGTGAAATTATACAAGGTTCAAAAATGAAAACAATGTGATTCCAAAACAATTTGTATTATTAGTAATGGCGCTAAGCTGTGTTGTGAACTTTTTCTTCTAAAGTGTAGGAACTCAGAAGCGAAGACCAGGAGACTTGATTATCTCTTAAGAAGGTTTCTTTATTGAGAACACGAGCTGTTCATTGCTGTAGTCTTCCAAGCTCGTGTCTTAACCAAGTCTAACTAAACTAAAATACAGACTGTTTATATACATTACAAGGGGAAGGGGTTACCTAGAGGTGGAGACACTTCTGAAAACAAAGCATGTAAATGAGGTATACAGGTTTTGGAACCTGCTCATAATAAAGTAGTAGGTGTTCAAACCCGGCCCAGCTGGCATCCCCACCCGCGGAGACATGAGAACAGGAAGGGCAGGAAAAACAATTAAGAGTTTCTGTAATCTGACCAGTACAGAAAAACAGGATTGGCCAGATATCATCACCATCCTAACTTTAAACCTAAATTAGACATTTTAATAAATTTGTAATCCTACAGCTGTAAATGATGACAAAATGTATTCCCAGGTGCTGAACTTTGATGCAGAAATGGTTTTCTGTAGCTGTTTATTGTCACTCTTTCTCTGGCTCAGAGGTTAGTAGAATGAAAATGGTTATCATGTATGACAGCTGTTTTTACGTTGTAAATAATCAATGTTTTGTCCTGTTTTAGTGAATTTTACACAATAAAATACTTTAATTATCGATTAAATTTGTCGGATCTTAGGCCATGCAATATTAAAAAATAATGTAAAAGGAGTCATTCCTCAGACATAGGAATTATAGTCTACTTACAGACATCTATGGGACAGAAACTATTAGGTGTACCAAGATGAGTGTCTAGGGGAGGAAAATAATTTAGACTCAAACTAAGATGAAACAATCTGTCACGGTGTGAGTTTTGTGTCTTGTTCCTTGTTCTTGTCTGTCATGGGATTCCCTGTTTGTCATGTAATCCTGCCATGTGTCTTGTCCCATGTCCAGCTGTTCCCCGTTGTGTTGATTAGTCTTCCCAGGTGTTTCAGCTTAACCACGCCCCCTTGTTATCTTGTTTAGCTTGTGTTCCCTTGTATTTAAGCACTGTTTTAGTTCAGTCCTTGTGAGTTCTTGATGTTGTAATGTTTGCTGGTGTCTCCTTGTTCCCGTCTGAGTTCCCTGTTCTGACATGTACCCTGGCTTATCTGTTTGTTTATTAAAGTGCTTGCTATTGGATTCACTCTTCGTCCTTGCCTCAGCGTTACACAATCATTGCAAAAAAAAAAAGGAAACCTGTGCAAATGTTACATGATGTGCTGTCACTGATATAAGATTAAAACAAAAAGAAATATTATATAAAAACTTTTAATTGGTCACTAAATTGTCATACAAAAAATGATATAATTCATTTTACTGAATCCTTCTTCTTTCAGTGTCACCTGCTAAGGTTGACGAATGGAACAATGATGTGCCTGCATCAGTGGTGGGTTTGTCTGGGTCATGTGTGGAGATTCCCTGTATGTTCAGCTACCCAGCAAATGGAAAGACATACACAGGATTTACAGGAATCTGGTACACAGAGAAAGAATCAACAGTATTCCATACAGATACCTCAAAAATCAGTGAGGCATTCAAAGGACGCACTAAACTCACTGGTGATTTGCGCCTAAACATATGTTCTTTGACAATCAGCTCTCTGCGTAACAGTGACACTGGCCCATTCACGTTCCGGATTGAGATTGAAAATTTGGACAAGTTCAGCTACGTCGCGAAAAAAGTTACTATAACGGTGAAAGGTAAGAGAAATTTGTTCAATAAAATGGTTGTGTTCAATCACGGTACTGAAATAAGTTACACAACTTAAGTGTTGTCTTGAGATTAAACAGATTAAAGCGCAAAATAACTATAAAGAACAATAATAAAGAATCAACATTTTCAGTCAATAACATGTTTTATTCCAGATTTTAAAAAGTGTAAACAAATGTTTGAAAATAAATAGCCTGTTAAGTCTTTAAATGTTAAGTATTTGATGTTAAGAGCAGCAATATAATATAAAAATCTAAATGATTTTTTAAAACATGTATAGAAACAGAAAATAGCACAGCCTGTTTTGTTTACGGGTACCAGTGTAATGGCTGCATGACTGTTGTTCCATTGTCACACTGTATCTCAGGAACAGACTGAACACTGATTAAAGATGCAAACTCAAACTTTAAAGATACACTGGAACAAGCTGACTGGCAGTGAAAACACACATTAATGCAACAGAGACCTTGAGGCTTGACTGAAAGCAAGGGTGCATCTTAAATAGGAAAAAGAAACGAGATAATTAAACAGACACAGCTGGGACAAAATAGCTCATAATGACAGTAACCATAGAGACAAAGGAGTGGCAGGAAACAGAACAAATGAACACAGGAACTGGTCAAAAATAAACAGAAAGTCCACACACAAACTGAAACGAGACATCCGTTAGTGCTACCTGCTGTGGATTTTTTATGCAGCCGTGTTCTTCACTTGTCATCTTCATGCACTTCATGCATCTTTGTTGTTTGCATTGTTTAGCATGCCTCTGGCGTAGCGTACATGCAGTTTTGTCAGTTTTTGTACATTTTAATGGAAAATTATTTTAAAGATCTAAATAATTTGTAACTTTCCGCTGTATTTTGAAGTGCCCACGACAAAAATTTCATGCATGCTCATTATTGTGATATATCGTATTACAATAACGGCACATGTCCATCTGTGTGTCTTCACCAGAGTCACCAGAACAACCTACCGTCTCTGTGAAAGATGAAGTGACATCAGGGAATTCGGTGATTGCTACCTGCACTGTCTTACATTCCTGTCCATCAGACCTTCCTCGTGTCACCTGGAGCCACAATGGCAGTCGCTCAGGTCCATCACAGCCGCAAATTCACGGTCAATGGAAGGTTACATCATACAACCTTACCTTCACTCCTTCGACAGAAGACCACAATAAAAATCTCAGCTGTTCTGCAGAGTTTAGTGGGAAGACAGTGACAGGCTACAAAATGCTCAAAGTTAAATGTAAGTCTGCTTTAAGTGAATTTAGGACAAATAAATGATCAGACGCGAATACAAATGTTTGTTTTTGTTTGCTGTTAATAGTAGTGATTTCAGATCGATTAATCGCATCATGTTTTATTAACAAAGTTTGGGAGGAACATGTTTAAATTGCCTGTCCAATCAGTACAAGAGGAGGCCCATCAATTTATATACATAGCTGACTCACCACGCCTATATGTTCCTCAACAGTTTTTCGCATCCCTCCACCACCCAGATTCCTCACGCTATCCTAACCAGTGGTATGGGAATTATGACCGGGGTAAAGAAGCCTGTGTCGCGTGTGAAGATTTAGTTCCCACATGTTATAAAACTCGTGGCCACGAGAAACGGATACTGTTCCCTCAACATATTAAGTCGTGGCCACGAGAAACGGATGTCGTTTCCTCATTAAGTTATGTCCACGAAATATTATGACGTCCCCACGACTTAAAATCACGTTCCCATGAGTTTATATATTGTGGCCACGACAAAACTAAGTTAACCGAACACGTCCCCTCCCGGTCACCATAAATTAGTCTGCTGTTATAAAGTTATTTTTAATATAACTTGCATGTAATCAGAATTTTATCTGACTTTTTTGGCCATATAAACAAGCAAATTGTATATGCACCAAATTGAATATTTTTGGTCAGTTTGTGCCTCTAAATAAAATTAAAAGAAAACAGCTACCAGTGGTTCAGCTTAAATGGGACGTTTCTAGGAAATGGACACACTCAAACTGGAGAGAGTGTCTCATCATACAGAGGCTATTTCCTGTACAGCCATTAACACAGTTGGGAGAAACAGTTCTGGTCCTCAGGAAATGAAGGTGCTGTGTAAGTACTGAGTATTTTTGACTGGCCCTTTATTGATTGGAGAGAGTACTTTTTTAACATGTAAAAAATTAAACGCATCAGCTTTGAATTTTACCATTTACACACTGAAGGCATTTTTAATGATTTCACGTCTAAGCGGCATAAATGTAATGGCTTGTAACTAAAAAAAGACAAGATATAAACAAGGGCATGGTCTCCTTTGATAGAAAACCTTTCAAATTTTGAACAACTAAATGTACATTTGGAGGTTTGGAAAAAGTCTATTTTGTTATTATTGATGATTGACATAATGACTAGAAAGTATACATGGAAGCTCATAAAATCAAGTTTGGACTTGTTAAAAATCATGTCAGCTGCATATGAGTCAAATTTTATGTTGATATCTCAGAGCAAACAAAAGTTATGGCATGTAAAACAGTGTCTGATTGTTCTCACGTTGTCCCACCCACTTTACTCACCAATCTCACCTGAGATCCAGTTTTCGTTGATTGAACTTTCAAATGACACTGCATCACGGTGCATTCACACAGGGCATCGGAATTACCGCTCATGTATTCTCATGTACTTTGAATGGGTGACGTCATGTGTTGACGAACTGAATTGGGGGTTCCGTTGCATCGCGTTACTGGCGTTGCTCGCGGAAGATGTTTTCAAGCGTCAACGCTGGCGTTAGCCAATAAGATCACCTATACGATTAAGCACCAAGCTTCAGACATGCCCTCCATCAAGCGTTGACTCCAATCCCCCCGTGTGAATGCAGAGTCATGATCGTGACGCGTCGGCTCGTGGAAGTAGGCTACTTCAGCTTTAGCCAAATAAGCATGTCTTGTCACTCCGTGATGATTTTCTCAAGATCTTCATGTCATGTTATGTTGTCAATTAAGTAGTCCACAAATCACGTTGATGAGGTTGATGTTTCGGCTCGTTTGAATCAGGAAAACTTCGTCAAGTAGACAAGGGCGAGTCTACTCAATTTGTACACTTCAGGCAGATCCATAGACCACAATGCAACAGGACTGTGACACCACAGCAGGTCGAGTTTAATTCTCCTGTGAATTTAATTTGTTGTGAATCATCAGACTCAGTCAGATCCATTTGCAACAGTTTATTATTACTATTCAAGGTCAATAGGCAGGGTTCAATACCAGTGGAAAAACAGTGTAGCAGGGCAGGCAAGGCGTAAAGGGAACCAGGCAGGAGATCAGGGGCAGGCAGCAGACAGTCAAGGACCAGGAAACTGTCACGATTAGCCATGCACTTCCTGGGTCAACTTGGACTACATTTCCCATTATGCACCTCCCTGGACTGATTACACCAAACACCTGCACTGCACTGATTACACTCACACCTGCACCTCATTCACACACACCCATATAAGCCTCATTCAGGGTGAAGTCTTGACTTTCCTGGCTGTCTTTCTGAGCGTTGATCACTGTGGATTGTTTATTGCCGTGACCTTGGACTGTGTATCCAGTTTCTGATTGTTCTCTGCCTACCTTGATTTGGATTGTTACTGGACCTTGCTTCTCGCCGCCTGCCCCGACCATTGCTTGTTATCTGGTTTGTCTCTGCCTTTTCTCCATTGCCCTGTTTGCTGGTGTTGATCCCTGCCTTTCTGACTATTCTAATCAAAGTTGCATATGGATCCTCTGGTGTCTGCTGAATCATTACAGAAACAGGAAGGTCAATGGGCAGGCAGCAGACAATCAAGGAGAGGGTTCAGCAAGGGTCGTAAACACGGGCAGGATACTTTCTAGAAAACGCTCAGATGTACACAACAGTGAAACAAGACTTTGCACAGAGTGAGCTGTGAGTGTGATTTTATATAGGGGTGGGAATGAGTAACAGCTGTGTCTGTGATCATACTCACAGATGGCAGCGAAATCAGCGCGTGAGCGAGGCATTGTGGGATTTGGAGTTCGGGAGACAGTCAGTACTCAGGTGAGCGCCCGTTGGTGGTTACTTTATGGGACTGGTAGTCGTGACATTTATACTAAGTATTATAGAACTAAGGGGTTCTTATTCTATTATTATGATACAACAGTCATATTTGGGAGCAATTTAGATAGAACATACACTACGTACATTTTTGTAAAAATTGTGTACCAATACATACTGTATAGAGGGTACATATCTATGCATTTATAGTTTTTTTTTTTTTTTTTTTTTTTTTTTTTTTTTTTTTTAATAGCAAAAGTGCAGATGTTTGGGCTTAGATGTTTCGAGGCAAGTAATGCTAAAACTTTTTTTTTTTTTTTTTTTTTTTAAATACTGGGAAATATACTCTTGTTCCATATAGTTACAGAGAAAGTGTGACATTGCGGGCCATAAATTAAAGTGGTGCTTGTTACCCTCTTGTTCCATGTAGTTACAGAGAAAGTGTGACATTGCGGGCCATAAATTAAAGTGGTGCTTGTTACCCTCTTGTTCCATGTAGTTACAGAGAAAGTGTGACATTGCGGGCCATAAATTAAAGTGGTGCTTGTTACCCTCTTGTTCCTTGTAGTTACAGGGTAATTGGTGCTTTTTGCCCTCTTGTTCCTTGCACATACATAATGTAATATCACTGACTAGGAAACCTTTATTTGAAAAACAACTTATTACAGTTGGTCTGAAGCGATAGTCTACAATGTAATTTCTTTCAAACACCTATCGTTTCACTTCAGAAGATATTGATCCATCCATTGGGGTAGTTTGTTTTACTACAGTTATTGCAGTATGTGCTGCTTGATGCTCCAACTTTTAGGAACACATGAGTTTGCATTATATGTATTCCCACATTTCCCAGAGATGTATTTTTTTTATTTTTCTCAAAACCTTCATTTGTGTTAATCTGAAGAAGGAAAGTCGTATACATCTTGGATGGCATGAGGGTAAAAGATGAGTAAATGGTGAGGACATAATTTTGGGTGTACTGCATTTTCTTTTAATACAGAATAGCAAGAGACAATGTTGCACTAATCCTGTAACTACATGAAACAAGAGTATCTTTGTATTTAAGCAGAAGTTGCAATTGTTTTAATTTTCATTGCACTTTTGTTAAAAAGATTACTGTATAAATGCATAGATGCGTACCCTGTTATTTAAAAAAAAAATAGCCAATCTTTGCCAATGACAGTGGAAACTATAAGCTAAATTTAACACAAGCACCTATATAATTATTGCCATTATTATTGTATTCATAATTTCTGCTAGCGAGAGGGGATGACTTCATCAGCTGGTACCTATCTGCACTGTATTAGCTCTGCATTGCCTGCATTCTCCATCAGTGTGGCAGGAGGAGCAAACTACAGACACAGTGGTTGTGGCGTCAGGCCTCGGTAGACTGTTAACACATAAAAATAAAAGTGTCCAAATAAAGGGGGAATCTGGTGTCCTCGCTGTGCTAGGGCACGTGAAGGAAAGGGAGTGTTCAGACAGGATGGTCTAGGTAAAAGGTCCCAGCAGCCGCACACGCTCCCCTCTCAGTCCGAGGCACGGCATTTTCTTTAGCGGCTCATCTACCCAGGGCCACTGAGCTGAGGGCAAAAACCTGCCCGGCCATTCTCAGCCTGACGGTGGCATCCTTGCACTGTCAAACAGGTCCAGCGGCTCTACGTCATCGTGGAATGGGAATTCCTGCCTGCTCCCCTCCTGGTGTGTTCATTGACAGCAATTTAATTGCTAAAAGTCCCTATACGATTACACTTACATTATCCAACTGTATCAGGAGGCGGCACACAATTCTTCTACGTACATACCAACTTTAATTGCTTTGAAAAAAGGGACTTGAATAAAATAAATGTTTATAAAGACAGACCGTTGTTGACACAAAAAATTGATCAACATTTTATCTCAATCAGATCCTCCATATGATGTATACGTGGTGACTAAACCCTCAGTGAAGGAGAATGACGCTGCAGAACTGACCTGCTCCAGTAACAGCAACCCTCCTGCAAACAGCTACCAGTGGTTCAGCTTAAATGGGACGATTCTAGGAAATGGACACACTCATAAACTGGAGAAAGTGTCTCGTCATACAGAGGCTATTTCCTGTACAGCCATTAACACAGTTGGGAGAAACAGTTCTGGTCCAAGGAAACTAAATATATTGTGTAAGTATGTGTGAAAGTTCAACAATCAATGTTTAAATTGGTATTGTTAGTGAAAGAAGATTACTGGTTGTGATTTAAAATCTATCTATCATCTATCTAATTTAGATCCTCCTGAAATTAAAACTGAATCGTCCTGCCAGGGTGTGATTTTGACAGTCTGTGTCTGCATTGTGGACTCCAACCCTCCCAGCGAAGTCAAGTGGTTTGGTCCAGATTTCTCAAAAACATTCCCCAGCTCCAGCATCAAACAAAATAAGTCTCTTACCATATGCACAGTACAAAGTTGGCAGGGTTTACCCGAGACTGTCCAGTGCTTTGCCAATAACAGTTTGGGACGCTCTTCTATCACTTTGGAAGCTCCTCAAAATGGTGAGAATTTACATCCAGTCGTTTTAAAGCACTCTCTCATTGTTTTAATGCAGAGGGG
The DNA here is from genome assembly GCA_030578275.1 of Meda fulgida. NCBI lineage: Eukaryota > Metazoa > Chordata > Actinopteri > Cypriniformes > Leuciscidae > Meda > Meda fulgida. Next base: position 12,215,002 of record CM060630.1, read on the forward strand.
GGAAATCATTCTAATATTTGTTTGTTTCTTTTCACAGGCATAATATACATTGCTGTTGCATCAGCTGTTTTAGTTTGTGTTTTGGTGTATGCTGTGAGAAGACACTGGTGAGTGTGTCTCTCTGTCTCTCTCTCTGTCTCTCTCTCTCTGTCTCTCTCTCTGTCTCTCTCTCTGTCTCTCTCTCTCTGTCTCTCTCTCTCTGTCTCTCTCTCTCTGTCTCTCTCTCTGTCTCTCTCTAATGACTCCCTCAATCAGTCATGCTTATTCCATATGTTTTGTACCTCATTTGTTCTCTGGCCTCTTTAAAATCCTTTTTTTTTTTTTTTTTTTTCAGTGGGAACAGATCTACACAACAGCCTGTCATGAAGAATGAACAGAATGAAATGAAGACAAACCCAAGAAGGTCTGATTTTAAAAAAGTCTATATTATATATACCAAATAGACTCATTTATTTGTTTTATGTTTTTGAAAATCTGAACTTTCAGCATTACTCGTGTCACCTGATCCTTCAGAAATCATTCTATGTTGATTTGCTGCTCAAGAAACATTTCTTATTATTATCAATGTTGAAAACCGTTTTTACTGCTTAATATGGAAGCTGTGATGCACTATAACTGTATGTATGTGTATATATATATATATATATATATATTCAGCAAAGATGCATTAAATGTATCAAAAGTGACAGTAAAGACATTTATAATGTTACAAAAGTCTTCTGTTTTAAATAAATGCTGTTATTTTGATCGTTCTATTCATCAAAGAAACCGTATACATACAGTTTCCACAAACTTTTGAAGGAGCACAACTGTTTTTACCATTGAAAATAGAAAGAAATGTTTCTTGAGCATCAAATCATCATATTAGAATGATTTCTGAAGGATCATGGCAGTGAAGACTGGAGTCTTGTTCACAGGAATAAACTACATATTAAAATCAAACATCAACAGTTATTTCAAAACCAAACAGTTATTTTATATTGTAATATTTCACAGTATTATGTTTTTTACAATATTTTGGATCAAATAAATGCAGCCTTGGTGAGCAGAAGAGACTCATATAAAATGGAATATAAAACATTGATTCCAGACTTTTGGAATCATTCTATATAGTTTGTTCCCTATAACTTTTTCAGAACTCTTACCAATGGTTTTTTTTTTTTTTTTTTTTTTTTTTTGTATCCAACATTTTATGCAAAGCAGTAAAGAGAAAGGCTGTGCTGAAGATATATACACAAACTGCCCGGAAGGTAATGATTATGAAAACTGGGGGGTAAGTACAAATTTACATCAGTAAGAAAACACTGGTTCACAACTTAAGTCTGTTTGAGTGCGACAATTCATTAGACATTTATAGGAGAGTTGATTTTGTTGTGATCTGAATGGTGTTTGTGTGAAAATCTACTCGACTGAAACGATTGCACATCAGCTGTTAGAACTGACAACACATTTAAGAATCCTGCATGCAGACACTAATATGCTGAATCTATTCCATTAAAACAACACTGCATGTGCCTTAACATTTATAATTATAATTAAAAGGTATTTAGTGAATCTAATCTTTTTTTTGTTTAAACGTCTAATATATTTTGCATCTTTTTTAATTAGCAATGTGTGGGACCATTGTCATGTGACAGCACCTTGGAAGATGAATCAGTCTATGAAAACGTTTGACGAAATTGACACATGCTGCCCTACCAGGAATTACAGAGGCTTAGAAAGACCAAAAAAAGGCAAACTATGCCCTGGAAATGTTCAATGCTATAAAATGTCTTGCAACTGAAAAAAACTTGCTAAATGTTCATATCATATATTTGAAAGCTTTAAATATATATAAAATGTACAGTAGGCTATAAGCCAAAATATGTTTATATGCATAATATATAATATAAATTTAGTTTAGATGTCATCAAACTGAAAACATACAAGAATTACAGTAGTAAAATATTTGAAATGCCTGCAAACTAAAATAATACAGTAAGAACAGGTTAATACTGCATTAATATATTGATATTCAGTAGTATTTGATGGCTTGGATGTTAAACCAAATACTCATACTGTGCAATCTGCAATAAGCTGACTATGTTAGAGATTTGCTTTTGTTACATTTTATGCATTGTGATGCTTTCATTCATTTTCTTTTCCAAGTAAAATAAAGCATTTTCAAGTGCAATAGCAGTTGGCACACATCACGTTCCTCAATTCTACACCACCTTGCACGGACTATGTAGTTCCCAATGAACATTTCTGTTTTCAAAAAAAGAGGTTTCATTTCCTTTTCTTTCTTTTTTTTTATAACAAAACTGAACACTTAAAGTGAAAGAATAAAAGTTAAATAGGTTTTTTGTTTCCTGGCGGATTTGAGAGGCTGTCCCAAAAAGGATGAAAATAATAGTTTAGGGAGTACTGAAAATCTTTTTATAAAATATGTTAGCCTATCCAAAATTGTATGTTTTAAATGCAGTTTTACCATCACATAATAACAATTCAGAAAATAATCCAATGAATCTAAGGCGATTGTCAAACCTTCACTCCCCATTGGGCTGTACCATTTCTCTGGTATGTTCAGACTGTTCTTTGCTATGGTTCATCACTTCACTAGCTGTCAAAATGTACATACTGGGTACGTGCCCAGACGCTGGTGTGTCAGCAAAAAATTAAGAGCAAGTGGCTGAATCAACTTTAATCTCTGCCTATGGTTTTGACTGCCATGTATATCATCATGCGTTGTGCTTTTGTAGTAAAAGTTTTCAGAACTGTCTTAATTTGGTTGTTCATAGTGTTTTTCTCATCTATAATGAAGTCATAGCCTAGCTAGCTAAAAGTTCACGAAGCTCCTGAAGCTCTCTGTACCAATAAGCAAATATTGACCGTTTAACATGAGGTTTCTCACTCAGCGACCATGACAATCGCTGCTGCTTAATTTTAAAAACATTAGGCCTACAATCACACGCCGTAGCAGGAGTTCCATAGATATACTGACACAGGGATGGTTTAATGAGGCGATTTATCATTTTGTGCAATTTCATTCTTATTGTCTTAACAAGAGGGAATCTGCACTAATATTCAGGGAATTTCACATATAGATTAGTGGTTCTCGAATAGATTAGATTAGAGTGACGTCACCAGTCGAAATGGCTGCACCCCCCGAAGCTCACGTTATAATTTGAAGACTGCTCGACAGCATGCGATGAACAGCTTCATCACTGTTGAATACTCATCACTTAGAGAAAGGATGACATTTTATCAAGGCTTTACAAACTCCTTAACCAAAATTCATTATCAATTTGGTAAACAGTCAACTTATATTTGTTTACTAACGTATACTTTTGTCACGTTTTGGTCTTGTCTTTGTTTTGGGTTTGTTCAAGTCATGTTTCCTTGTCTGTCGTGATCCCTTGTAAGTCATGTGATCCTGCCATGTGTTCCCTTGTCTGATGTGTCATGTTGTCATTAGGTCATTGTTTCATTGTTCACAGGTGTCCCTTGTCTATTAGTCTTGTGTGTGTTTAAGCTCTCGTTTGCCATGTGTCTTTGTCTAGTATTGTTTCCACAGTAGGTAAGCGTCCACATCCTGAGTTTTCATGCCATATTTTTGTTTTATGTTTTATCTTATGTCTAAATAAACTGCACTTGGGTTCTATTCGAACTTGCCTCCAGTGGATACCTATTACAGAATACTAGACCACAACCATGAACCCAGCATTTGCCCTCCTGGATCTATGTCAAGGTGACCAGGCCATCGAGGATTATGTTCAGGGTTTTTTATGATATGGCTCTAAAGGACATGTTTCGCTTGGGATTAAGGGAATCTTTGCGCTCTAGACTGCCTGAGGGGGAAATTCATTTCTCCCTTGAGCAGTGCATTGACTATGCCCTTTCAATAAGTGGCTCAACATCTACTGTCGGTTTTACCGACGAGGAGCCACTTCACGTCAGGCCAGCAGAGCCTGAGCCACTTCACGTCACGCCTGCCGATCCAGAGGCTGTTCAAGTCACGCCTGCCGATCCAGAGGCTGTTCATGTCACGCCTGCTTGGCTTGTCTTTGTTTTGGATTTGTTCTTGTCATGTGATCCTACCATGTGTTCCCTTGTCTGATGTGTCATGTTGTCATTGGTTCATTGTTTCATTGTTCACAGGTGTCCCTTGTCTAGTTATTAGTCTTGTGTGCATTTAAGCCCTCATGTTTGCCATGTGTCTTTGTCTAGTATTGTTTCACTGTACCACTGATGGTAAGTGTCACATCCACGTCTACGCTTTTGTTTTTGAGTTTTCATGCCATGCATGGTTTTGTTTTGTTGTGTCTAAATAAACTGCACTTGGGTTCTATTCGAACTTGCCTCCAGTGGATCCCTATTACAACTTTGCAAACCCAGACCCGCTTGCACCTTCGTTGAGTCACTCTCGCTGATGATGACTGGCAGAATATAGAGCATGCGCACATGACTCTGCCTTTCCAACAATACATGGATTTTTCAGACAATTTCTGTCAACACTTTCCACGGCAGAAGGAAGGGACCGTGTCAGGCAGTAGTTTTTCCACCTGGGGCTTTTGGCCTCCCTCCAATGAAGCTATGGGCCCTAACACTTTAAAAACAAATATGTTTCTATGTAGTGAAAAAACTCTTTTTTTTAAAACCCCATAGGAAACTCTCAAAGATCTTCCGGTTTCTGACGTCATCCCTCCACCACTCTATTAAGCCAAATACTTTTTTTTTTTTATTGAAAGTAGGGGCTACAATAAATAAACGATGCAAATTTGTTTTTAAGTGTGTGTATGAAATATGGTATTCAACAAAAAACATGCAAATTTGTGTGTATATATATAGAGAGAGACATATTTCATACAGCTGTGGTCAGAACAATTGGAACCCCTGGTGAATATGATTAAAGATGGCTGTGAAAAATGCATTGTTTATCCTTTGCGCAAAAATCAAACCTAAGTAAAATAATTCAAAAGTTTACTCATAAAATTCTAAGGGTGCCAATAATTGTGGCCAACGTGTCTGAGAAAAACACTTCATAGTGTGATTTTCTGTTCAATTTCAATTATTTTACTTCAATGAAATCGTAGCTATTTACCAGGAGTGTCAATCATTCAAACCACAACTGTACATCAGACTTGTATGGCTCATTTATGCAATTCAATGATAATTGAGAGATGGACAAATAAATGTTCCCCAAAAAGCCTGGTGTCATATTTGACATTAACTTGAAAAAAAAATTCAAAGTAATTTTTAAAATTAAAATTAAGTATCATATAGGTATGAATAATTAAGTAAACTCAATTTGCAATCTCCTATCACATAACGGAAGAGAACAGACAGGTGATCGTATAAACAAAATGTATTAATAGGATGCAGGGAACAAACACTGGTCGATGGAAGGGTGAATGAAGTTCAAGCAGTAGCACTATGAGGGGGAATATGAGGATCACAGGTACAGGTGGTTGAAGGATGGTATAGGCTGAACACACACAACGGCTCAGGATCAGACGACAGGAGACTGAAGATAGAAGACGGGCATCCAAGATGGGTAGTCAGGCAGGTAACGAGAGTTGTAGCAAAAGATGAGTCTGTACGTGGTTAGACAAGACCAGACATTGGTGTGCAGGTTGAGGAGGTGCAGGTGCGTTGAATCAGTAGTCCAGGGAGAGTGAACGAGTGGGCGGAGCGTGCTGATCTGGTGACGATGGGCTGAAAGATGGTTGTGTCACCGTGACAGTACCCCCTCCTCCACTGGCGGCTCCTGATGTCCGCAATGTGCACGACGGGGTCTACCTTTGCCTCTGGGTGCTGGATGATTCGGGTGTTCTGAATGGAATTGGATGAGAAGGGACGGATCTAGTACATCATCGCGAACAACCCAGGATCATTCTTCAGGCCCATAGCCTTTCCAGTCTATGAGGTACTCAAGCTCATTATCCCATCACCGCGAATCAATGATGGCACGGACCTGATAGATAACCTCTTCGTCAGCCAATTTAGGAGGAGGAACCTCATCGCCACCAGATCCTGTGAGGGGAGGAGACAAAGGTTCAGTGAAGGGTTTGAGGAGTGACACATGAAATGATGGTTTGATTCTGTAGGTGGGCAGTAGGTTCAGCCTGTATGTGACCTCATTGAACTGCCTCTGCACCGTAAATGGACCTACGTAACGGGGACTCAGCTTACGGCAGGGCAGGTGGAGACGGATGTCCCTTTTTTGAGAGCCATACCTTCTGGCTAGGCTGGTACTGCGGGGTCGCGGTTCTGCGGGCGTCAGCATGTCTTGTGTCTCCGCACTGCACGTTGAAGATGCACATGTGCTGAGTCCCACACCCTCTCGCTCTGTTGGAACCAACGGTTGACAGCTGGAACCTCCGACGGCTCACCTGACCAGGGGAATAACGGTGGCTGATAACCGAGGATGCACTGGAACGGGGTGAGTCCGGTTGGGGCTTGTCTGAATTTTGGGCGTATTCTACCCAGGGAAGCTCCAGCTGTCTTGGTTCTGGTGGCAGTATGACCGCAGGTACCTCCGATCTCTTGGATCTTCCGCGCAGTTTGGCCGTAAGCTGGTGGGTGATACTCCGATGAGGGGCTGACAGAGACTCCTAGGAGTTTAAAGAAAAGCTTGCCATACCCGAGAGAATGAATGAATGAATGAAGCTTTATTATTGTGTCATTCATATGATTACGCCCAGCCCGCATGGGCTTACAAGACACCAACATTAGTATACAGAAATAAGAATATTAATATACAAGATAGACAGGTCCAGAGTACATCGAATGCATTGCTCCCAAATAAAGACAAGCATTAGAAACTAAATAATAACATAGTTATTAGCGCCTGGGTACAAGTAATAGTACTTATGTATTCAGATACATGCATTTATGTTATCATACACACATGTATTCTCATTAATTCAAATAACCACCCATATAAACCCATAATCCTACACAGAACAAAACTAAATCTAATTAATCAAACAAGCTTGCCTTCTTTTCCAAGCCTTTGAAACAAAGTATGCAAACTTAAATACATCATAATTAAACAAGAATAATATTTTTTGATCATCAGCATACCAAAATATTTCAGAAATTTGTTGTGTAACTTCCAGAAACAAAGATTCTCTTAGGTCATCATAATGTGTACAATACAAAAGGAAATGAGATTCACTTTCCACTTCATCAAGATCACATAGCACACACAATCTGTTTTCCTCTGGAATATTTTTGAGTCAACCAACCTCAATAACCATAGGCAAAATCCCACATCTCAGCTGTGCAAACCCATAATAACGATTGACACGTCAGGATCAAATTTATTAGGGAGTTTAGGGCTCGAGGTCCGTATTTTTTCTTCGAGAGAATCCAGCCGGGATTTTAAAATCCCGATTTCTAGGTCAATACTTTCCCTTATTTCTTTAACTGACTTCTTCAGCTCAGCTTTCATAACTTTTTTCCAGGGATCCATGCATGCTGTCCACTTTGCTGTTAAACTGCTTTTCAATATTATCCATCTTTGTGTGCAGCAACTTCATCTCCTTCAGCAACACACTTCTTTCTTTGTCTTCTTCCTTGTCCTGTACTCGGTAGCGGGTGTTAATTACCTTTTCCGCCATAGCTGTTCATCAAACAAATGAATTGCATATTCAACTGGTTCACCTATACACTAGGCTGTCAAAAATATAACAATGTATCTCCAAATGTTTTATCTGTCAAAAAATTGTTTATGTTAAGTCCTCTTTGTTATGATAATATTAATTTAGTCCACATTTAGTCACAGACGCCAACATGCACCTGGTGCCTGGCAGCCATCTTGCCTAAAAATTATTCAAAATAAAGAGATTAATTGAGGGCCTCAGTCTGATACAATGTCCTCGGGCAGGCCAAAATGACGGAACACATTCTGAAAGAGCTTCTCGGCGGCCTCGAATGCAGTAGGCAGGCCCTTCAGAGGGATCAACTTGCAAGCCTTCAAAAAACAGTCAACAATGACGAACACACAAGTATGGTGGTCGGATGGAGGCAGGTCGGTCATAAAGTCTATCCACAGGTGAGACCATGGATGATGAGGAATTGGGAGTGGAACCAGCTTCCCTTCGGGGAGTTTCCGTGGCATGCTGGTAATGGTGCAGACTGAGTATGCCTTGACGAATCGGGCGAAGTTTTGGGTCATTGATGGCCACCAGTAGCGATGACTACGAGCGAGAGGGAATGTTGACTATCTGGGTGTTTCAGAGCCTGGAGACGTGTGCGCTAAGTCCATGAGGGGCTGACGAAGGGGTGGTGGAACATAACAAAGCCCCCCAGGACTTCCCAGTTGAGCAAGTTCGGAGCAGGTAGCTTGAGAGATTTGATCGATGGACCACTGGATAGGGCTTATGATCATTGCTGGAGGGAGAATAGGTTCTGGATCCCGAGGGTTCAGGATCTGGCTGGTGAAGGCAAGATAGAGCATCCGCTCTACCATTTCGATTGCCCAGATGGTACATTACAGTGAAGCCAAACCAGGTGAAGAGGGCCCATCTAGCTTGGGATTCAAGTGCTTGGCTTCGCGCAGATACTCAAGGTTCCGATGAATGGTTATTACCTCAAACCGGTGATTTGCTCCCTTTAGCCAGTGTCTGTATTCTTCCAGTGCCAGCTTGGTGTCAAGGAGCTCGCGATTGCCGATGTCGTAATTTTGCTCCGCCGGGGATAGCTTTTTGGAGAAGGCACATGGATGGAGGCGTGGAGGATCACCCTGCCAATGCGATAGTACCGCTCCGACCCCAGTGGTAGAGGCGTCCACCTCAACAACGGAGGGGAGATCCATAGCCATAGCATTCATTTTTAACTACATACTGTAACATTAACTAACAGTAAACAATCTTCTAAATGAATTGTAGTAAATAATAATAATTAATAATTCGTTACATTTATATAGTACTTTTTCTGGGACCCAAGATGGTCCCCACCACACACCAGCTTACTGGTGGAGAGGAGACAGTAATGAAGCCAATCAGTATATGGGAATGATTAGGAGGCCATGATGGACAGAGGCCAAGGGGCAAATTTGGCCAGGATGCCGGGATTACACCCCTACTCTTTTTTCGAAGGACATCCTGGTATTTTTAGTGACCACAGAGAGTCAGGACCTCGGTTTAACGCCTCACCCGAAGGACGGTGCTTTTTAACAGTATAGTGTCCCCGTCACTACACTGGGGCGTTAGGACCCACACAGACCACAGGGTGAGCACCCCCTGCTGGCCTCACTAACACCTCTTCCAGCAGCAACCTGGTTTTCTCAGGAGGTCTCCCATCCAGGTACTAAACAGGCTCAACCCTGCTTAGCTTCAGTGGGCAACCCGTCTTGAGCTACAGGTTGATATGGCTGCTGGCAGAATATAATTATTTTTTTTAAAAAATATTAACAATTACTATTACATTATTAAGATCAAAAGTTGTCTGTTAACCCTTAAACACATACCTTAGGTCCTTAACGACGTCATTCACTACCCTCCTCCTCATTAATTTTTAAAAGTTAGACATCAACCTGCAAGAAAATTATTTTAAAAGATCACTCTTCTTAGTGTGGTAGATTCAATCTTCTTTTGCACCTGACTTACATTGACCTGGGGTGTCTCCAATCGACAACCAAGCTTCTACAGTCGACACTTAATCTTTATAATCTAGCGTTGCATCTACCGTCAACAACTGCTTTTGAGTCAGATAACATCTTGTCCCATAACACTATTGTGTCTAGTAAGTGTCTAGTAAGCTTCACTAACTAACTTGCTGTACAACAATAACCAGACAGACTTCAGCAAATGCCCTTTAAAATGCTTTAATCACGGCCGGGAGAGTTCTCGAGCATTTCTCAGAGAATCTTTCTCAAAAAAAAAATACATCAGGTTTTTATAGGATAGAGACATAACAACAGTAAGATTAATATGACTTATTACTCATGGACACCTACCTTCAATATGATTGGTTTAATCTGTGCAAAACAAGTTCCCTCTCCACCCTCTGTTACTGGCAGAGCAAATTTAGATCTAGAGATTTAGAGGTTAGAAGTTCATTTGATTACTCAATATGTCATGAGACTATTATAGACTATTATATTTTTGATATTGTCTAGAAAGCATCTCAAAATTCCCACTGGTTTCGACACACCAACAATCTTCAGAGTACATTTTGTTCAAGTGTTAGAATGTTAGGCCTGTAGGAGAAGTATGGTTAGATGTTACAATTATGATTAGTTTAAAATACAGTTTACTAATTTATTTATTAAAATATCCATCACATTTGTATTCCTCAATCAATTCATTATTAACAACATAACAAGAAAAAAAAAGATAAAAGAATGCGTTTTCCCATTCATTTTTTGTAAAAATTGTATAGGGTCGCTAACAACCCGATGTGTGCAAGGGCACCGAAAAGGGGTGGAAGGTTAGGACGATTCTACGGGCCCAGGCTGATTTAGGGCCCAGAAGAGCAGACCCCCTTTTTCTTTTCTTATTTATTTTCTCTTTTTTATACATACATTAAATGTGCTAGGGCCCCTCATGCACTAAATGTGTATTTTGTCCGTTTTGACCATAGATTTAATATTTAAAAAACAAATAATGTATTTACTGTTTCAGTCCCCCTCACAATGGTTCATTCCACCTGCGCTGTCCGAACTACGGTCGCTAGTGTAGCATCTCTTGCTTATTGCACTTGCTATGATGCAGTGAAGACAGTGACACACGCGTCGTGGATATTGTAACGGCCCCCGGGGCCGTATAAAATTGTATAAGTATAAAGCTGTCTATGCCATGTAACATACATCTGCAATGTATTTATGCATAATTCATTCTCCTTCCTTCTGTTATTATTGTTTTTGCTTTAATTGTTTATCCTGTAAATCAAAAATTAAAAATAAAAGTGATACAAAAAAAAGTCAGGGCATCAAAAACGGAAAGAAAAGAAGGAAAGGGAAGACAGAGAACGCCGAAGTCGACAGTATGTCACACAGTTTTTCAAAAAGAAAGGTAGCTTGCCCTATTCCTGTATTCCAAAACTTTCAGAGTTACTTATTTTTGTTGCTACATGACCTGCTTTTATCTAGCTATCTTAGTAAAATATTTACTGAATTATGATTTACATCCAACAATAATAACATCTCTGCTGTCTCCGGGGTCTCGTAGACACAGATTCAGCGGCTGCTGCACACCCACGTCCTCCTTCCCCCACGTCCCCTGTCCCCGTCTCAGCCGAACAAGGTGAGCCTGAGCGCGAAACTTCACGAAGATTGAAGCCTCTAAACACGTCTTATCTACTGTGTTCGCCACATGATGATAACTTTACAAAACAAAAAGTAATCTACACGCTTCAAAAATCACAAAATCAGTTTGCCGTGTGTGTGTCGTGTGTTCTGTGAAGTGAAGTGACAGTGCTGCTGCTACGATCGATGCTGTACTTGACGTTCTTAATGTGAATAAAATGCCCCGGAAAAAAAATAATATAAAATTTAATAAAACATGTGTCTGTAGTAACCATTGGAGTTTACAAAATGGATATTTTAATAATTTTATATTAAGAAAACTAAATAGGCCAATAAAAATAATATGGTTATTATTACGTGTGTGTGTGTGTGTGTGTGTGTGTGTGTGTGTGTGTGTGTGTGTGTGTGTTTGACTTATACAGATGCACAGTCAGCTTTATTGTCTGCATCTCGTTCTCCTACTAATGACCCAGTCCTTGCAGTGTCAGGTAAGGTGAATATGGTCAGCTACCAAGGTAGTAAAAAACTAATTAAGTTTTGGATTGTCTATTTTTTTTCTTGTGTTTATAGTTATATGTTTCATATAATATTATTCAACAATGCAGTTAAGAAAATATTAATTCTAAGCTGTAACTTGTTGACTGGGGGACAAAAATGATTTTGCTATCCTAACCCCACAGAAACAAGAGAGAGACAGATAGTTTTGCCAGGAAAGAGTGTGGAAGTTGAGGAAGCGGTGAGAATAGTTGAATATGAGAGCACAGAGGGAGCCCTAAGTGTAAAGGAAGATAACAGAAGAGAGGAAGATGAGAGAACAGAGGAAGCCATGAGAGCAGACTCAGAGGAAGATGAAGAAGAGACTGTTGTGTCAAATGATCCTGGTTTGTGGCCAGCAAAAATTAGCAATGCAGACAAAGAAAAAATTGTGGAAAAAATAGCTTCTTCTAAAGATAAAGAACAAGGAATTCCACATCAAAAGGTAAATCCTTCCCCGAATACCTCAAGTACACAAAGTCAGGAAATTGCCGGGAAAAGATTAAGAGAGACTGGGTCATTTACAGCCAAAGCACAAATGCACTATTTTGTATTCCTTATGTATTATTTGGTCATGAGAAACCTTGTATGAGTGCACTAAGCAGTCAACATGGTTCTAAAATCAAAGACATAACATGGCGTCGAATGTATGATAAATTCCCTAACCACGAAAGCAGCAAAGCACACAGGAAGTGCTACTTAAAATGGAAAACCTTATAACAGTCTGTAATTGCAGCTGTCCCTGGGGGAATAGACAGCAAGCTGAAGAAGCTCATACAAACAGAAATAGACAAAAACAGAGCTATTCTGAAGAGGATACTAGATGTAACCTTGTTCTTGGCCTCTCAAAATTTACCCTTTAGGGGTAAAGCAAAAGACTTGGGGGACATTCATAATGGCAACTTCTTGGGCACCCTTTAGCTCCTGTCCCCTTATGACCCACTACTCAACAAACATCTACAAAAAGTCAGAGACAAAAAAACAGGAACAAGATTGACACTATTTAAGCTCAGATATTCAGAACGAATGTATTGAGTTATGTGGAAATACTCCTGATATTTCACATACAGAGCAAAATGTATTACTCTTACGATATGTAGGTTTTGATCAAGAAAACAAGAAATGGGAGGTTATTGAAAGGTTTTTGGAGTTTAAAGATTTTCACAAAAAAGCAGGAAGTGAGATTGCAGACATGATTGTAAATGTGCTTAACAGTCATGGCATAGATCTGAATGACTGCAGGGGCCAAGGCTATGATAATGGGGCAAACATGTCTGGAAAAATCAAGGGGGTTTAAGCCCAATTATTAAAAAAGAATAAGCTGGCTACTTTTTCCCCTTGTGCGTCTCATACTCTGAACCTTGTTGGTGTGCATGCAGCTCAATCAAGTCCAGAGGTTTCCAACTTTTTTGGCTTTGTCAATCGCCTTTATGCACTTGTTAGTGCCAGCCCAGAGCGATGGGCCATCTATAAGGCAAAAACGGGTTGCACTTTACATCGTCTGTCAGACACTCGATGGAGTGCAAGGGTTAAGGCTGTTCAACCTATAGCCAAGCACCTGCCCAGTGTCCTAAAAGCTCTTGATGCCATCCTCTCAACCTGCAGTCTGACACCAGAGGCTCGGTCTGAAGCCAGCGGCCTAAAAAAGTATTTTGAAATTTTGATACTGTTTTTCTGTTGACTGTTTGGGTCAAAGTTCTGCAAGCCATTGACAAAAGGAATATTATTCTCCAGTCAGGGAAATTAACTCTCGAGACAGAGGCAGAAAATATCAGAGCTTTGCAGGAGGAGATGCAACATCTGAGGGATGAATGGGAGAGTTTCTTTTTTCTGAAGCATCATTGTTGCCCAACAGATGAGCATTAACCCTCTGTTCAGGTCAGGATTCAGCCGCCAGAGGAAAAGAAAACGGTTTCACGATGAGACAGAGGTAGAGGGAGCAAGGGAGCACAGTGCAGACACCATATTCAGAAACACTGTGTTTCTTCCCATGATGGACCACATAATCAATGACTTAAGTACCAGGTTTGCCACAACAGCTGAGATCTTGGATCAGTTTTCTGTAGTTGCAAAAATAGTTGTATACAAATAGTGGTATGCCAGCCATTGATTTCAAAATCCAACACTAATCTGACTTGTGAATTTGAAGATGAAGTCAGACACCTCAACTCTGTATATAGGGCCACTTTCCCAGGGTGTCTGTCATCAATTGATCTGCTCAACAGCATTTACAAGATGCAGCTGCAGAGTATTTTTGGGCAGGTCTGCATAGTTTTGTGAATATTTTGCACACTGCCTGTGACCGTTGCTGGTGGCGAGAGAGCATTCAGTACACTGAAACTGATAAAAAATTATCTGAGGTCTGCTATGTTGCAGGATAGACTTTGTCACCTTGCCATACTATCCATTGAAAGCAAACTGGCAAGAAAGCTGAACTTTGATGATTTGATACATGACTTTGCCAGCAGAAAGGCACGCCACTGGGCCATTATAAAGTGATGTTGAACATAACTTTGTTAGACCTGGATAACAAACAGTTGATGTCTGGTTCAGTACTTGTTTAGTCCTGGACTGGTTTAGGCATGGCATTACTCCTGGTTTGTCTTGATGTTGAGCACTTTTGGCCTAGCTAGTTTTATTCCTGGACTGATTTAATTATGGGTTAGTTCTAGCTTATGTATCCTGATTGAGCAGTTTGACCCAGCTAAAGCTTGTTCATGTAAAGTATATGTCAATATGCGTACATTATGTTCTGTTGTGCTTGCCATTGCAATTGAGATAATACATGTTCTCCCTTTTATGTAAACAAATACATATTTCTATATTTTTTTCTTGTTTTTGTAGGCTTTGTACTCATCTTTAGACATTTTAACTATGCAATGTGCTAAGTATCTTTTTTAAAGTATACTGGGCATGTTTATTGGGTTAAATTTTATCTGTAAAAAATGTAGGGGGCCCAGAAATCTTGGTTTCCATATAGAGCCCAGAATTTCTGGCGGCACCCCTGGATGTGTGTAACAGTGTAAGTACAGTATACTTTTTCTGCACAACAATAATTGAATCTTTGATGACTAAATAAGTGCAGTTCACCTTTATTATATGTTTGATACACAATGATGAAATGACGTTTCACTCATAGTTACCGCAGGCAGAAAACAACAGAATATGAAGTATCATCAGCAAAACTTGAAACGGCTCAGCGTTTTACTGCAGAGCAAGTACTGAACACAATCAAATATTAAAGTCACTGTCACTTGGTGGATCTGGTGAAGAAGCTGTATCGCAAATATGAGCCAGATGCTGAATGTTCTGGAAAATGAGCTCTGATGAGGACAGTGCTGATGGTATAAAACATCTGCTGAAACTGAACCCTTCCAAACTCTAAAAGGTTACAAAATATGCTTTATTTTATTCTTCTGTTTTTGTTACTCTAATATCAGGAGAGTTTTATAATATCGTGACAGGTAGAAATCCATCCGTGTTAGATATAGATACGGGTCACTAAATACCCAAATATGTAATAATGATTAGCAAAACATTCATGCATTTAAGGGTCAACATTAATGCACTGTGAACTAACATGAATATGATCATTTTTATTAAGATAAACAAAGTGTAGGAAATGCTGTAAGAATATATTGTTCACATTAGTCATTGCATTAACTTTAACAAATAAGACCTTATTGTAAAGTATTACCAGGTTTAGCATTTCTTGTGAATAGTGTGACCATACATCCAGTTTAGCTGTAGTCTGAATGTTTCATGTGGGACAGGCATGTCATTGTCACACCATAGATTTCCTGTTAGCACCAAACAGTCCTCTGTGTAGAAAAAACAAAGTGAGACCCCAATTTTTTTTATATCTAAAAGCATAAACATGTAATGGATTTTTTCAAAACATTGCTTAGCCAAAAACACGAAATTTGCATGAAAATTAATGGATACCAGTTATAAACTAATTCAAGTCTTTAACTTGTTAGTTAACCTTCATCCTTCCTGAATATTTATAAAGCACAGGAAGTGAGAATGTAACAGATGTGTGAATCTGAAACCCCCCTCACTGACTGACATGCGAATAGATTCTAGTTTTGAAAATAACAACACTATTAAGCTGATTTGTGAGAAGCTCAGAGGTAAGTCAGACAGCATCGACTAAAACAATTCAGCATTTATTTCAAATGTTATCAGAGACTGCCCCCAAAATGACAAGACAGAACTAGCACTTTCATGTTTTGCATCATATGTTTTCATGTTTCATTCAGGATGTCGTAAATGTGCTTCGGAAACATTCTTCACATTAAATGATGTGTTTTACTTGTAATGTTAAAAGACATCAATAAGAAGAGACGAGAGCCAACGGTTTTCTGAAAGGTCTAAATAAGTCAGAAAATGGCATTGAATCTGTTATAAGATCATTGTTTTTCAAATTTACAGACAGAGATGTTATTCAATGAGGTTGTTTTTGCCGCTGTCTTCCTTGCTTTATATCCCTCAGGTAACACACTTACCCTTATTGTATTTTAGTCTTTGTATTTCTATTATATTTACAACTAATGACTTTAAACTTAAAGTATATTCATGGGTCAAAATGCATCCTATTATTTCGTATTTAATTATGTTATCTGATTGCCTGTGTGCTATTTTCTTTTGTATCTAAGTATTTTTTTTATGTTTATGTATTATTTATATTTATGTTTAAAGGACACCTCCGGCACAAAATGAACCTTTGGTCTAATTACACATTGGTACATAGTCTACCGTTCTCTGAGATTTGTTTTCATGATTATCGAATGTAAAGAGTTTTATCTCTAAAAACTGTTTATAACGCTAGTATATAGGGCAGAGATTAATGAAAATAAAAATCGCTAGTTAATACCTCTAACAAGGCTCAAAATAGCCCAACACTTACACGGTAGCATAATGAGGGTCCCTACATGCAAACAGAAGCATTGAGAACGTTGTAAGTATACAGAGAGTTTAATAAGACGATATTTTATAAAGACAGTCCACTTCGCGTATACAGGCAGGAGCCATCTTTGGAAAACAGTCTCGACCAGTCGAATCATGAACACCGAGCCAAGTGCACTGAACTGTCTTGGAATCTCATACAGTTCAGCGCACTTGGCTCGGCGTTCATGATTCAATGCTTCGGTTTGCATGTAGGGACCCTCATTTAGGCTACCGTGTTAGTGTTGGGCTATTTTGAGCCTTGTTAGTGGTATTGACTAGAGATTTTTTATTTTCATTAATCTATGCCCTACATACTAGCGTTTTAAGCTACACTGTTAAAAATTACCTGTAAATTTTACAGTAAAATACTGGCAGCAGGGTTGCCAGCCAGTTACTGTATTTTTTACAGTGGCGTCTGTAATTTAATTTACAGAATTTTACTGTATTCTCTGATTACAGTATATTTTAAATTGTTGTATCTTTTACAGTAAGTTACATGAATATCTGTATTTGCTATATCTAAAGTATGTAAAATGCATTATATATAATATATTTTCCTGATGTCTGAATATTAATGACTGGAAGCTGAATTTGAAATGTTAATTATTCATCAAATACAAATTGTTTTTAAATACATTACAGTGTTGTATAATGCACAACTTAATTCCCCTATTCACAAAACAAATAAATTAACATCAACATCCTAGTCTTGAAAAGCAGGTCAACATTTATTTCATTTATAACTTTTAAATATGCATGAAAAAAGTAATAAAACAGTGTATTTTGTATATTTTGATTTAATTTGTATTTACAAACTTGTATTTTTTTTTAAAAATGGACATGAAATTAAATAATTTTTTATTACTTGAAACAAATTAGCCGTCATGGCCCTTCACACAAAGAAGAAATACGCAAACGACATACATTTAAAACCACAAGTTGACCAACATGATCATAATAAAATGGTTCTGAAAAACACAGACATGGATGAATTTTCACCACTTCATTACCAGACAAACATGTCCAAACAACAAGGCCCCAATTGAGTCCAACAAACTTCTGATCAAAAATGGAGAATAATTCAGCTCCAGATGCTGTTCCATCACAGGATGCAAAGAGTGGCTAGAAATATTGAAAAGGACAATATATTAGATATATTACAAAACATAATGATACAGTCAGAGACAGATAGAGGGATGACAGTTACAGTTAGAGACAGATAGAGAATATTAAAAGGTTACAATTAAAGAAAAAATAGATTTAATTTTTAAAATAGAATTAAATTTTAAAATTTAATAGATTTAAAAATAGAAGAATAGACTTACATTTCATAAATTCCACTCATAACCCATCACTTTGCTGGGAAGAGTGGCAACATGTGGGTTCACTGCAACCTGTTTCTTCTGTACCATTTTCCCTGTCGTTTTAGATGGCAATTTTCCTCTCGACTTCTTTGTTCCTCTCTCCGGATTGATCAACGCTATCTCACGACCAATTCGTACGAATTGCCGTGAGATCGGGCTGGATTGATACATACCAAGCACCTAAAGGGCCAGGAAACAGACAATATGTAATTAAGACTCATTAACTCAACAGATAATATATCTAAAGGCAAGTTCTGATATTGAATACATGTGTAAAATGCAGGTACTGAAGTTGTTAAGAATTCAATCATTACCTTTAAATGAACTCCAAGGTGCCTCCTCCTGATTGCTTATGTAATATGCAGTGAACAGTATGGTAAGGCCAGACAGGAAGCTGGGCTGAATGCCTTCCAGTGTCCACTTGTCAAAGTGTCTCGTAGAACAATAGCACATGTGACAAAAGTTATTTTTTACTATACCATTTTTATTTTTCAGCTTTTTACATTTAAGCTATATTTTAGTGTTCAGAGTGCAGGAACTCTTTCTTTTAAATAAAATGAACAAAGGCATTATACAAACAATAAGCTAATTACACACACAGAGTAGGCTATAGCTAATATATAACGTTATATATGTACTGAAATGTAAGGGATTTTTACACCGGCATATTAAACATGCGACAAAACTGGTATTACAGCACCATTCAAAATATAGGCTAATGTTATATGACAAACATCCTCTGTGAGTCTGACGCAAGGTTTTAGCAACGCCGTTTTAATTTCGGCGCCCATTTTAACAGATGACTTGATTTGATTTACATCATAACATAATCACAACGAAGTGTGCTGATCTACACGAAGCTCGTGTGAATACCGACTGTTGTCATTAAAGCATGTAATTCTTAACATATGAGCCCATAGATCCCGAGGAATGTGTGAAATACTACCGCGTCCGCGCTGCTGAAGCCCCGCGCAAGTCTCCCTCGCGCCCCGCGGTCGGAGGATGTGTGATCAGGGGTTAAGTTACCAATATGAACCGCGAATATAACGTAACCTTCATAGTCTACGAGTAACACAACATGAAAAATAAGAAACTGAAATAATGAGTCACTTACCACAGAGTTGAGAATCACTCCTCTTGCCGCCGCCGACACGACCGTTGAAGATCACAATGCCTCTGAAGATTTGAAATTTACAGCAATATTCTGTATTTTGAATCAAACCGCCGCGCGACCCCAGAATGCATTGCAGTTTACAGCAATATGCTGTAATATTAGAAAACAACCAGCTGCTGTAAAATAATGCTGTAAATTTTACAGCAATTCATTAAAACTCTTTACATTCGATAATCATGAAAACAAATCTCAGAGAACGGTTGACTATGTACCAATGTGTAATTAGACCAAAGGTTCATTTTGCGCCAGAGTTGTCCTTTAATACTGTAGCTTACATGTATGGGGCAAACATTGTTTTGTTAATGTCAGTTATATGATATGTTAAATCATGTGCATATTTAGACCACATTTTCACTGAAATTGTTTTAATATTTTAATGAAAAAAAATATTCAGCAAGAAAAACAAGCATTTTCACTGGGTTCTATCATTAAAATGTGTTCTCATTGACAACATAATAAACAATAGGCTACGGAGAAACACGAATCGCGATTTTGCTTAATGTAATTGATATTAAACATCACAGAGGGTTTTAATTAAATGTGAGCGCTGCACGTGGCATAATATAGTCTAATATAATATAATATAATATAATAGGCTATAATATAATATAATTAGAAGCCGTGGTTTACAGTGAATTTAGACAGCACAAAGTGGAGTGGAGCCTATTAATATGTAATGTTTATAAGCACTGTGCTGCTTTATGTACAGATGTAACTGGCGAACCCGCTTATATTTCTGCTGTTTCATAAGCGCCACCTGTTAGAGAGTGAATTTGTATTTTCATTCATTGATTCTGCTGTTTTTGCTCAGTCGAAGATGCGAAGATTGACCCATTAGGCCTATATTTTTACACCGCTTAGGCCTATACACCAAGTGTTATAAATTTTAACTGGTGGATCTACAAGTTAAAAGTTGAATGTGCATTCAAAAATCTTAACAATTAGATATAAGGTACTGTATACATAATACAGAGCTGGGTAGTAACTGATTATATGGAATCTGGATTACATATAAAAAAAAAAAACTATAGCAAAAACTTTCCAAAAATGCACAAAAAAAAACTATTGCAGAAATTCTTCAGGTTTTGTGGAATTACACACACAAGAACGACCACTAGGCAACTGTTACTGTACATGGAAAATTGAGAGGCCACACAGCGTATACAAGCACATATTTTTCTCCTTGCATATTGTCTTTCTCCTTGCATTTTTTGTATCAATAGGCCAATACTAAAAGATTATTCTATTGAAATCAATGTGATAAATGAGTTGGGTCAAAAGTAATTAAAAAAAATTGATCCGAAATTATATTAGATATTATATATTATATTACCTAAAATGTGTGATGTAATATAGAACCCCAATGAGATTTTTTCTAGTGCTGCATCAAGATTAAACGTCTTAAATATATTGTGGATATTTCTCCATTCTGGTTCTTTTTCACAGGAAAGGCTCACACACAAAACAGTGTGAAGCAGTGGCCAGGCGAGGTGTACAGCACACCCGGAGGAAACATCACCATACACTGCCACATTCAGGAAGCCATCTGTTTAGTAAACTGGTTATATAAAAGAGATGGGAAACATGAGCTCATCGACAATCTTGCTCAGTTTAGTGGGAGACATTCTGAAGAAGTAAACCACTCACGCTCAAGCTTTACCCTGTCCTCACTAGAGCTCAACGACACCGGCATGTTCCACTGTAATTATTTCTGCAAAATCAATTGCACATATGAGCAGTATTATGGGACTGGAACTCGACTTTTTGTACATTTTAGGACTGAAAATGTGACTCAGGGAAGCCCATTTTGTACCCCCAATATTACAGGTAAGAAATAGGATTATTTTCTCTTTGTAAAATAGCTGTGGAACTTCTATGTTTTGGTACAATTTCTCATTATCACTCTCTTGTTCTCTGACTAGATGGAGTGGAGGATGAATCCAGAGTTGAGCTGATTTTCCCCTTTCTTGTTTTAATTGTTGTATTATCTAAACTTGTGGTATTTATATTTATGAGTTCCATTGCACTTTTTTCTCCACATTAAATCCAATCCTCATGATTTATGCAAGGCATAGCTGGCATAATTTAAGGAGAGAAAAAAATCACAATATAATACACAATAATATAAAAATGAGTAAGGAAATAAAAAGTTAGTAAATAAATAATGTTGAAATGTTAAACTAAAAAAATAATTGTAAAAAAAAACTAAAGAGAAAAAAGTATGTTCACTACTGTAAAAAAAATTATTATTTTTTTTTTAATTAATACTTTTACACAAGGATCAACAAGGTGTCAGGGTTTGGGGTTGAGATGAGGCAAGGACTCAAGTGCAGGAAACAAAGGCTTTTTTACTAATAATAGAAATAAAACAAAATGCAAACAAAAACAACCCTGAGGGGGGGAAACAACACAGACTTGACAACACACAGGAGAAACAAAACATGGTAGAGTTACGAAGTATGATAAGGAATCAGCACGTTGGCACAGTACTGAAAACACAAGGAGAATAAATAGGGAGAGCAAACAAAAGCAGGTAACGAGGGAGGACAGGTGGGGCAAATGAATCAATAATCAGGTAACAAGATAGGAAGGGCTAGACAATCGACAGGAGAGCACAAGCCATGTGCTCACACCAAACAGGACAAGAACAAACACATGGCCAGTAGCCTAAAACAAATAATCATCAGCCATGTGCTCACACAAAACGAGACATGAACACGCAGCCAATGAGAACACTCATAAGCCACGTGTTCACACAAAACATTGACAAACACACAAGACAAAACGTGACATGAAAGCACGTGCTACACAGGACACAAACACGCAGACAGAAGAGCGTATCCGAGCAAACTCAAAACCACACAAAAAGACAGAGCGCACGAGAACGAGCGAAGGCTCATCATGTGCGCTCAAAACAGAAATACAAACGAGCAGAGCATGAGTGTCTGAATCCCAATACAGAACCGAAGCCAAACTAGATCAAAGTGCCGGGATTCAAACACCACGCCCCGCACATGAAACAAGGCACATAGACAAGAGTGCACGGCTAGAGCACACTCAGACAAGACAAAACAGGAGTGTCAAGGCTCTGTCACAAAAGCAAGAAAATACTATAGTGACAGAACCCTGACACAAGGGTCCAGTAAATTGATCAAAAGTGACAGTACAAACGTATACACTGTTACAAAAATATATATAGCCTATTTCAAATAAATATTCTATTTATCAAGAATGCTGAAAATGTAACACAGTCTCCAGAAAAACAAATATATATATATATTAAGCAGCAAAACCATTTTTAACATTTATAATAATAAGAAATATTAGCCTACTTAAGCACCAAATCTGCATATTAGAATGATTTCTGAAGGATAATTTGACACTAAACACTGGAGTAATAATGATGCCGAAAATTCAGCTTTGCCATCGAAGGAAACATGTATTAAAACTGTTATATTTCACAATCTTGCAGTGTGTACTGTATTTTTGATCAAATAAATGCAGCCTTGGTGAGCTTGAGAGACTATTGAACCCCAAGCTTTTGAACAGTAAATTATAAAAGGACATAACGGATGTAGATAATGTAGAGCAATCCGATAAGTAAAGTACAGTACAGTGCTTTAGTGAGAATGCACAAAACAATGAAGAAAATATCATATCTTCAAATCATACCGAAAACACCCTTCAGTTTCTCAGTTTAATAACAATAGTGAAAGATGTGAATCAGTGTGTGGGCACTGGGAACATTACTGCTGGTGTATGCGGTGTTCAACAGTCGCTACATTCATTCCACAATAAATGTTTTCCATTAGGTTGTACTAGTGATGACAAAAGTAAATTATTTTTTTCCAAGATAAAATGCCCTTTTGTACCAGCTTTGTTTTATACTGAAACCCATGAGGTCCAACATTATCACTCTAAAAAACATATGGGCCACATATGGACATACCTAACTGTTGGTTTATTTTTTTTTAAGACAGTTGGGTTTATGTATATTTGACCCAAACATGGGTTGAAACAACCCAGCATATTTTAGTGTATGAAAAAGCATTATCACTGAAATCAGTAATTGTGTATGAGTCACCAACAGAATAGCATTTATTCAAAATGGGAATCTTTTCTAACAATAAATCTTTAATATCGCTTTTTATCAATTTAACACATCATTGCTGAAAAAAGTATTCATTTCTTTTTAAAAAAAAACAAAGAAAAAAAATACTGACACCAAACTTAAATAAAAGTTCTTTAAAGCTGTTCTTTATCAACTTTTTATTCATCGAAGAATCCAGAAAAAATATGCTTATAAAAAAGATATTAAGCAGCACAACTGTTTCCAACATTGATTACATCAGCATATCAGAATGATTTTAGAATGCCTTCTGAATGATCATGTGACAATAAAGACTGGAGTAATGATGCTGAAAATTCAGCTTTGCATCTGCATATAGCCTACAAATGAATGTATGCTGATACACTGTGTGCCAGTGTTTGCAGACATTTACCTGCATAACCTGTCTGCTGTATGTAAACATTAATATTTCGAATGTTAATATAATGAAATATTCTCATTATTTCATCAGTTGGAGGATGATGATAATCCCACAAATTATATTGTTCAGAATCAATTAACGGATATGAAAACGCGTCTGTATAGCACGTAAAAACTCATTTTGGCGCAGGCTATAAATTGCATGACAAACACAATGCGTGCTAGAGACGCATTTAGTGTGACCAGGTTGATTCAAACAGTATCATAAACTGATTTTATTTTATTGATTATTATTTATGACTGAATTTCTATAAAATAATGCATGATAATATTTTCTGTGTCTCTTGAAAATAATGGATGCATTATTTTAGTTGCGCGTGCAGCTATACAAGATAAGATATAACACACACACACACCACAAGGGGGAAACATTGACCTTTACATCCACTGCGGTTGCAGTTCCAAGGGCTCACACACACACACACACACACACACACACACACACACACACACACACACACACACACAAAACACTCACCACAAGGGGGAAACATTGACCTTTACATCCACAGCGCTTGCAGTTCCAAGGGCTTTCAAGAGAGAGAGAGAGAGAGAGAGAGAGAGAGAGAGAGAGAGAGAGAGAGAGAGAGAGAGAGAGAGAGAGAGATGGTCATATGACAGGGATGAGGGGTGTGCTCACTATCAAAACACTTTCTCGTACGTCTAAAATTATCTTTCAGAAAGACCGCCGAAGACGTTTTACCTACTGATTGTATCAGCTCGTGACCTCGTGACGACAGCTTTGATGCCTGCGAGAAAGACACTTCAAATGATATAACACGATGATCGCATCTTGTGATGAATCACATGTGGAACGGAAAGGTAAAAATCATCTGGACATTATTGGACCCTTTGGCAAGTTTAAGGGAATGAAGTGCAGCGTTTCAACGGGGAATAACAACACCTGTCGGTCCGTCGCACCTGTGACCTCACCTGCGTCTGCCTGCGCGCGCATCTCGCTGCCAGGTGTGATGGACGCCGAGGGGCGAGTGGACGAGTCCAGACTCAGAATGCATATATTTAAAAACGGTAAATAATCGATCATCATCCATATAGTTTGTGGAGAGTCGGTATGATAACATAATTAGCCTAGTTTAAACTGTTGGAAATTAACTGTGAAACAAGACCAAAGGCCTCCTGAGGTGATAGTATACCTACGTAGCCTATCTGTTTTAATGTATGGATTATCATTTGATTGTGATAATGTTACTGGATCAGCAGGTTCTCTTGTTTATATTGGTAGATAACTTTCATCTACTTTATCACTAGAAATATCATGTCTGAGGATTGCAACACTACATTTCTAGTGTACTTCTGCTTGACCAATAAAGAATGAAAAAAGGAGATTGCATAAATTAGTGAGTATAGCCACCAGTGTGTAAGTTACTCTTAAAAAAAGTAATTAATTACTAGCTTACATCTTCAACTGTGTAATTAGATTACTGTACTAATAACAATCTTTGAAAGTATTGCATTACTCATTACTTTCGAAATCCAATACCATCCTCGACCAGTTGAACAATATAAGGATACATGAAAATGCTCTTTTATTCTTTCAAATAAATATGGAGTTGCATAAGTTGTTCCTGAACTGACCAAAGTATTTAAAGGGAGAAGGTTACATTAAAAATGCAATACATTTTAACATTAGATGTTCAATTTTGATTTTAAATTCACTATTATTTTATATAGAGTTGTTCTATATACTATACAGTATATGCAATTAGCCACATTAAGAGTAATCCCTTACTTTACTTTTTCAAGGGGAAAGTTATTAAATTACAGTAATTAATTACTTATTAATGCATTACACCCTGCACTGATACATTTGCTAAACACAAACTTATGCTTGCTTATACGCACTGTCACCGGTATACACACAAATATATCATTTTTATTACTTCATATTTGTTACTTTACACTCTTTTGAGATCAGTTGTAGATTTCTACTACTTTTTTTGTCTGATTTTCTATATTGGTTATTTATAAAAATATAAAAAAAATATATAGTGGCACAAACTCTTGTTAAAATGTAAAAGGAATTCTATGAAATTTCAGAATTTTAAACCAGTTAACCTGGTTAATTCTATTAGAATCAACAATTTCCTGAAGTAAGGCCTGAGATTCTCAAAAATTAGGAATTTCATTTAATGTAATTTAATCTTATTTGTGTTTTGTTTGATGCCTGTAGGAGTGACTTGAGACTTGAGATTTTTCTTAATTCATGTGCCCTCATAATATTTAAAAAAAATAACTGCCCCTCCCTCTTGCAGCGACCTCTCTTCTCTTTTCTGATGATGCGTTTAGTGGCATGATGGTTGGGCAACCTGTCACTCACATGAGATTGACCAATAGCAGACCACAACCATCCAATTAATTCCCGTCCTACATTTTCTTCTTGTTTAAGAAGCCGTTTCACTTGGCTATACGGCACAAAAGGGAAGAAAAGACTATCGCAACTTCCGTTTCATGCTGACTTTACAGTTATGACATAAATGTAAAAAAGTCTTAATGAAAATGTAAAAATGCAAAAAAGTGTCAGTGTGAGGTGTAGGGGATACAAATATAATTAGCTCATTATATAAACAACAGATGTCAATGGAAAACCATATAGCTTTATTCAAGTGTGTTTCTGTATTTGCTGGTCATCTAATCACTGTTATCTCTATCAGTTAATCTTTGTTGCATTCAAAGAGAAGCAATTGACATGTAAAAGTCTTAGTTTAACACACTTTATAAAAGGGCTGGATGACCGTCTGGAATCACTGGTCTACCCAAAGACCCTCCTCTTGTCAAATGCTAGTCAAGTGACATGTTTCCCAACAAACAGATGAAGAATGGCTTCATAGTAATCCAGAGAGCTATAGAATCTGCGCCGTGTAGAACTACCATCATAAGATTCATTTTAGTCATGCTTTAGATGTGACGACAGACAGCATGGTTTAATTCACAGAAAACTCTCACAAGTGGTTGTGTCATGGTTATTAATCCTTAGAGTTGTGGATTATCAGTATCAGTTTTATCAGTGGGTCTGTTTAGTTTTAGAATCAAAAGATTAGACATGCTCCAATATCGTGTGATATCTGCGAATTAGCCATGTCAGTATATGGAGCAACTACTAACCCTGAACTCCTGATATAGGTCTAAAATGTAGCAGCTTGTTAGATTAGATGTGCTGGAGGAGACTTTACAGAGTGCTTGACTTTTTTGCATTGCAAAATTGATGCACCTCGAGATGGAAAAAAATGTTGTGATATTTCCATCAAAAGGCGCATCAATTTTGGTCAAGATCTTGTATTGGCAATGTCCAGTCTCCTCCAGCACATCCCAAAGACTTTCAATGAATTTAAGGTCTTGACTCTTCATGCTCCCTCCCAACCATTCTTTCACAACTTGAGCCTGATGACTCTTGACATGGTCATCCTGGAATGTCGCCATGATGAGTCTTCCTACGTTGTTGTTTAAGAAATAATAAAGCTACACACTCCATTAGTTAGGATTAGCAGAACTGTTGCCAAACATATAACCTGCTAGAAACATAATAATCACTACAACAATGATCCAATCAGACTCTTTAAGTTATGTGATTTTCCTTGATGGTTTGTCGTAATCCACTCAATGTGTCTCTAAAGTAACTCAGATCTGCACCTATTAGCGTTCATGCGATCCACTCACAAGCTTAATATTCAGCAACCCTTCCTCATCTTACGACACAAGTATGTGGCACGAGAGTGTGATGCAAACATGACCACATCAGTAACGTTTAAAGTCATACATCATGATTCAAAGCCGAACTGGCATTTCACTAACTGTTCCTTCAGTGTAACTTCTGCCGTGCCTGTGAAGGCCTCTCATCTCCAAAACACATTCCTCCTTTTCAATGAAAGGAGAAACAGCAAAGCGAATGAATTACATAATCTCTAAGAAGGGGATTAGAGGTTGTTTTTGTTCTGTGTGGAGCCTCAAACTCTCTCTGCCCAGACTGGGCGAGCTCATTGTGAAATGCTCAATTGCTAATGCTAATGCTAATACGATACTGATGCTTAGGTTTGACTTGTTTGACATTTCTTTAAAGTGATGCAATTAAGTGTTGGTATCGTAACAGTGATGATGCTCTGTTTGTTTAGCCAATACATTTGTTTAAACTGTTTATTTGTTAAAACTGATGCATTGCCTTTCGAATCAATTGTATGCAAGGACACTGACAATATCAATTGATACTCCTTAGTAAGCAAGTTATCAGTTAGTTCAGGGGTTGTCAGTGTTTTAGATGCCACAGACCCCCAAATATGATCATCCTTGTGCAAGCCCCCCCCCCCCCCTCTAAAGCTATATATTTTCATTTATAGATACCAAATAATTCTGTAAATATGAATATGCATAACATATTTTTATTGTATTAAATATTTGTATATTATATTATTATTTTGTTACATTATTAAATGTTTCTATTTTTATGTATTTCTTAAATAATTGTACTTATTTTATTTTTTATATATTTTTTGTTTGATTCAAATTATGTGTACATTTAGTTTGTTAATTTAATCTTATATTTTTATTGTTTGTATTATTAAATAATACAATATTTCTTTTACATTTTAATTTAAAG
This sequence comes from Meda fulgida, assembly GCA_030578275.1. NCBI lineage: Eukaryota > Metazoa > Chordata > Actinopteri > Cypriniformes > Leuciscidae > Meda > Meda fulgida. The sequence goes on from CM060630.1 coordinate 12,243,418, forward strand.
TTTACACTGTTTTTCTCTAATATTTTCCATGGACCCGGCACTGCCTTGCGGCCCCTGAATAAGTAAAAGGGACATTTTTTAATAATTTTCATCTTTTTTTTTTTTTTAAATGCATTGCATTCTTTTAAAAAAAAATGTTTTTACATTTCCTGTAAAGTACAGCTCTCAAAAATAGTCAGTATACTTATAGAACTTGTTATACTTGTTCTTATTATACCAGCTAATCATCTTCAAATGTTCTGTTTGTGCGATTCAGGTGGTGTGTCCCCTGACGAACGGGGTCAGGTATGGCGTTTTCTCTTTGGGATGTACCCCTGCAGCTCTACGGCTCTAGAGCGCCACCTTCTGCTGGAGCAGATGTCGGTGCGCTATCAGGTCATGAAGAGGAAGTGGCAACACCTGCTTCCTGGAGCCGTTCGCCTGCGTCTTAATGGCACTGATGGTAAATCATATTCCAGGGCAGAACAAACACATTTAAAATGGAAAGGTTTGCCCTTATCAACCCTTACTGACTGCAATAAAATGTTCAGTCTTGATATTGAAAACCTCTGATTGATATATATATATATATATATATATATGTATATATATATATATATTCAGAACTGACTAGTTGTGGTGATGTTAAAACCCAACTAATCATAAATAAATCGTTTTTCAGCTGAACTGTTGACAGCAGTGAAGTTTTTTGACCTGAGGCAGGACAGAGAGCAGAATCAGCAGCAGTATCAGTCTGAAGAGGCACAAGAAAAGTTGTCCTTTTTGCAACTTCAGGCTCAGGTAAAACTGTAAACTGTAAAAAAATATGGGCTTGGTGATATAAAAATGGATTGTATTTGAATTAAAAAAGATGTTAACAATATTAAACAATTGTGTAATAAGATTGTACAGGTCAGTTTTGATTTCATACTGACTTGAATGTGCAGGTGCTATTTGAACGGGTAACCTTTGACCTGGAAGAGCTTCAGGAGGCCATTCGCATCATTGACAAAGATGTTCCTAGAACTGATCGAGATCTTCCTTACTACCGGTGAGAGCTTGTTTCATTTGTACAGTTTAAGATGCTAAATAAAGAAAACGCTGGTCGAAGCATTTGCTAATTGAAACTTTTTGTCTCACATGTTTGACTGTTTTTCTTCACAATTGGAAGTTTATATCTCACTATTCGGAGAAAAGAAAGTCAGAGAAACAAACTCGCAATTCTGACTTTATTTCTCGCAATTCTGTTTATAACATCTAATTCTGGTTTTTGTTTTTTAGAATTGTGATTTATAAACTCCCAGTTGCAAGAACAAAATTTAAATTGTGAACTCGATATTGCAATATTGAATTCTTTTTTTTGTTGTTGTGCAATTCTGATTTTTATTCTCATAATTTTGAAAGAGAAACGGTTGCAAGAGAATGCAATGACAGTTTGGAGGCTGATGAAGTTGTAGCCTAAATGTTTACTCGTATGACGGACCTCAGCCATATAATTATGAGCCTGCTATGCGGACAAGAGAGCAGGACAGGCCAGGATTAGATAAAACAACGGTCAGAGGAGACAAGTTGAGTTGTGCTGTGAGGAGAACAGGACAGTTGTCTCGGTGAGAGACCAGTGTTAGCTTAGATATATCCATGTTAGCCGACGATAGCCTATGTATAACACTATGCTCAGATCTCAATATTGTACAGATTAGTATCATGTATCAGGCAATAGCAAAGCTAGTATTGGACCCTTACCTGCATGTGTTGTGTATGTCAGCCATTAGGAGACGGTTTCCAGAGGAAGAGGGACTTTATAAGGCTTTGAATGGCCCCATTTTGGTGACAATGAATACAAAAAATAACCACAATCACAACTGTCTTTCTGTATAAAAACTTTATATCTAGAAACAGCCAGCACAAACATTAAAGTGGCTTTGTACAGATTGAAAATGAATTATAGAACATAATATATTATATGTATAATAATCATATGTTTCTGCTACAGACTAATAACAAACACATAAATGCATTACATTACAAGTTTATGTAGGATATGTTCATGAATTAAATTAGACAAGGAACATTTTGTAAAACAGATGTACAAGTGATCTCTGACGGATCCATGACCGTCATGTTTCCCGCCCGGGCGGCCCGATGAGGGAGCTGGGACAGTGTTCACTGAAGGAACCGCACCAGCCCGGAGTCTCACTTGGTTCTTGCTTCAGCATCCCATGTTGAACCCCATCATATTGCCGGGATTATAATCATCCGGTCTAAAGTGAACTCGACACACTACCGCGTTTTTCGAAGCAGATGCAGAAGTGAAGTCCCGTCTCTTACCCTGCACAAAACGGACTCAGACACGGAAGATCGCACCATCCCTTTTCTTGTTCGGAAAACTGTGGACTCGATGTCCTGACAGGCCATAATTCACAATAATTGACCACAACGATGATAAATTGAAATACAATAACCACTGAAATCCTTGTTCAGATTTGCATGTTTGATTCTTCTATAGCTACCTAAATCTACAAGTCTATCCATTTCATGACTTGATGATTCTTTTTTTTTTCAAACTCTATTTTAGTGTTTAATTTACAACAAAATAGTTCTTTTAAAATAGAACCATAATTGCATGTGTTTTGCTTGACAACATCTTTTTATTTATTTTGTTTTATTTTGTTTTGCATGGGGTATTGCATGTTTGTTTTTTTTGCACAGTTCCTTCTTCATTTCTGGTAAAGAAAATAAAGTCAATAATTCCTCTCCCATGTTTGTTTACACAAGCCACATGGTGTTGTGAAATAAACTGTTCAATCTGCACCACTAATGTGAGTTTCCAGCGCAAAGCAAACATGTCATTGCCACACCAATGTATCCAACAACCTTGGAGCTCAATGCAAATAACAGCCGGAGCCTGGCGCGTCGTTTTACTGCGGTTAAACAGTAACTAGTTTTGAGTCTGGTCAGATTAACTCACTTTGAAAGCAGAATTTAATAGCAAAGTACAAAATCTACATTTAAAGCAGAAATCTGTTGCTCTTTCACAAAGACAGTGTTGGCTTCTAAACATATAATAATTGCATTATAACTAATTGCAAATATAGGCAGGCGGCATACACAAAAGTTACTAATACAAAATAGACATTTAATAGTATATTAGCAAAAATGAACTTATAATGCTTTTCAAACTGACTTTTAGCATATGTATTTGCTTTTAGGTATAGTTCATGATGTATAACGCATTTTGCAAAATGCAAAATTATTAATAATTTTATTTTATTAATAAAAGAATGGTACTTTAACTTAAAATAAATGATAATAATATAAACTAATATATAATTAGCCTATTTTGTGGCAGCAACATCAAACTTTCATCATACCTTTTAATCTTTTTTTTTTTTTTGCAGATAACAATTTTAAAATGTAGTACAGCACACTAAATGATTGTATGCACTTTTTTACATTGTTAAAAATCACCCGGTTAATTGAATCAGTCTTTTGAAAAATAAAGTGCCTCTAATCTCGTGTGTTTCTTCACAGGAATGAAGGTTTGGGTAACCTGCTTGTGTTAAGAGATATCCTAATCACATATGCTGCTTTTCACCCAGGTATGTGCTTGTAAATACACTTTTGAGTATGTTTTAAATAAATTAACACATTATTATTGTTTTTAATGTGACAGTAAAGACATTTATACATATACTGTACTGGTCATAATGGAATCAGGAATGTTTTTGAAAGAAGTATTTTCTGCTCATCAAACCTGCAATTATTTGATAAAAAGAAACTCTAATATTGTGAAATATTATTACCATTTAAAATAATGGTTTTCTATTTGAATATACTTTCAAATATAATTTATGTGATGCTAAGCTGAATATTCAGCATCATTACTCCAATCTTCAGTGTCACATGATCCTTCAGAAATAATTTTAATAAGCTGATTTATTATCAATTTTGGAATCTGATTTTATACCAAATTTTGTTATCAATGGATTAAACAGTTTGTTGCTTAATATTTTTTGGAAGATGTGATACTTTTTTCAGGACTCATTGATGAATAAAAAGTTACAAAGCACTTTGAATTTATATCCAAAATAGGAATCTTTTCTAACAATGTAAATCTTTACTATTACTTTTTATGAATTCAACACATCCTTGCTGAATAAAAGTATTCATTTCTTTAAAAAAAAGAAACAAATTACTCACCCCAAAGTTTTGAACTTGTTTATTATATTATAATGTATATTGTAACAAAAGATTTCTATTTTAAATGAATGCTGTTCTTCTTTCTTTTTTTTTTTACTTTTCAAATAATCAAAAGAATCCTGAAAAAAGTATCACAGGTTTCAAAATATATATTAAGCAACTCTTTCCAAAATTGATAATAAACCAGCATATTAAAATGATTTCTGAAGGATCATTTGACACTGAAGACTGGAGTAATGGCTGATGAAATTCAGCTTTGCATCACAGAAATAAATTCTATTTTAAAGAATATTCAAATAGAGAACGATTATTTTAAATTGTAAAAATATTTCACAATATTACTTTTTTTTCTGTATTTTTGATAAATGCAGGCTTGATGAGCATAGGAGACTTCTTTCAAAACCATTATACATAATTACATTATCTATATATTTATATATATATAATACTGCCCTGAAAAAAATATATATCCCACTTTCCACAAAAATGTTAAGCAGCACAACACTCTTATTGACCCCAAACCTTTGAACTCTTCTTTACTCTTTTATTTGGGTGTTTGTGATCTGATCTTTGATTTCTGATGAAGGGCGGCTAAATTGTGGTTAAATTGTGAAGTGTTTTTCTAACTTAAAGTGTCAGTTCACCCAAAAAATGCTGTCATTATTTACTCACCCACATGTCGTTTCAAACCTGTATGCGTTTCTTTCTTCTGCTGAACACAAAAGAAGACATTTTGAAGAATATGGTTAAGCAAACAGTTGATGCACCCCATTGACTTCTATAGAATGGAAAAAAAATACTATTGAAGTGAATGGGGCCCGTTCAACCAACTTTCTTCAAAATATCTTATTTTGTGCTCAACAGCAGAAAGAAATTCATAAAGGTTTGGAATAACTTGAGGGTGAGTATATGATGACAGAATTAATTTTTTTTGGGTGAACTATCCCTTTAATCCGTTTCTTTCTCTGGTCTCTGCAGAAGTAAGTTACGCTCAGGGTATGAATGACCTGTGCAGTCGCTTTCTAGAGGTTCTCGACTCAGAAGTGGACACTTACTGGAGCTTCTCCTGCTACATGGAGAAGTTCTCCAAAGACTTCCGTGCCGATGGACTGTGTCGCAAAATGGGTGGGTTTCCTTGATCTTAGATCTGTTTTTAGCAATAATAATGGCCCATGATTTCTTACTGGATTTAATGGTAATAATGGTCAAATGCTGTTTCTGCTGTTGTGTTTATCAGAATTGGAAGCTGCTTTACTAAAAGAACTGGATCCTCAACTACACTCTCATCTGGTCACAGATAACATGGAAAGACTCACATTTTGTCACAGGTGTGTGTGTGTCGGTTGTCTTTTTTTGCTTTCTCGTTTTCCTTCCCTTTCTGTCTCTTTATACATGTTATCTTTGTCTTCCACTCAGGTGGCTTCTGTTGGGTTTCCAGCGGGAGTTTGAGCACAGCGATGCTCTGCGTCTGTTTGAGATTCTCAGCTGTGATCACCTGGAGCTCATCTCACAGCAGGTCGATCGTGTTCGATATCAGGAGAGACTGGCGCGCAAACACAGCCTGGGTAATATACATTTTAATTATAAACAGTACACACACATATATTATGTAAAAACAAACTATTTTGGATGCTATTAATCGTTGCGACTACAACACAGAGCAAGGTTTTGCAAATGTGTGAAATAAAATCAGTAATTCAGCCACAATGCAGTAAAAAAAACTAACTAACAGCAAGGAAGAGGTTTCACAAGAGTACAAAACAGACACAAACACACTCAAATACACACTATGGTCTTTGAGAATGACTAAGTATAAATAAGTAATCCAAATAAGTATTTATGTCTAAAAACCACTAGAGAATGTATACACCACTTTATGTAGAACTATACAGGCATCTAGTGGCACCATGGGTTTTTATTTTACTCCCACCAGATGGCACTAGTCTACCTTCAAAAATGGCCTTGTCTCTATTTTAACATGGAATACTTCAATTGACAAATAATTTAAAAATATATATTAGAAAAAAATATTATCTTCATTTGGGGAAAAAATGGCTCATAAAATTGTATATTGCATAGTATCATAAAATCCCCTCAACATTTTAAATAATAATTAAAAAATATTATTGAACAACAATTAATTGTTTTGGATTTCTTGGGGAAAGAAATTTATATTTCAAGGCTTTGATCACTTTTAACGACGAAAGAGCGAATTGTGACCCCTAAACGAAGAGGGACAGATGGTCAAATGTTGTTGTATCTATGCAATGATACTATGTTGATCTATGTATCTCATGTATTTCATTGTAATTAACTTCTCTCTGCACTTTGTTCAGATCTTCTGTATTTAAATGTGCTATAAATAAATGTGACCTTATTAACATTATTTATTGACTTACTAAATGATTTTGATTTATGACTTTGTGATCTCCAGAGGAGGAACCTGTGACGGAGCTACATGCCGTAAACACAGATTTCACCTTTGAACTCTTCATGTGTGCCACCATTTTACTGGAGAACAGAGACACTTTACTCAGCTGCAGGAACGAGGTTCAGCTCATACAGTTTACCAGCAGGTGTGTGTGTGAGAGAGAGATATTTTATAACTTTTTGCAGTACAACGGAAAAAGATTTTCACATTGAAACCTTTATGAACATGTAGTGGCTCCAAAATGTCACTTAAAAATGTCTAGAAAATTGTATTGTGTCAAAATACCTTTTGTCTTAATAGGAAAAGAAATGTAGAGAATTCATTTTTGTGCAGTGTTTTGTTAAAAACTGCTATATGTCTTTAAAATAATACCAATTGGTTTTATATTTTGTATCTATTGCAATGACATTTACACATTTGTAATGTGACTTAAGTGTCTAAATGTGTTTTGGGGCCACTGTATAATGCTATTTTCTCATTCATGGAGCTTAAGAGTCTAATCATGCTGTCATGGTCAGTTTGCAGGGCAAGCTGGACCTGAACAGCACCCTGACAAAAGCTGAGGAACATTTTTACAACTACTGCAAACGCTCATCCTGGGACTATTTGAATGGCCTCTATCGCACACGCAAGAGTAAAGAGGACCCTTTCTTATATCAACTCCGTAACCTTTTTTCCTGAGGAATTTTTCAAGAAACTTGTTGACAGAAACTCGTTGAAAAACTGTGACTTTTTGCTCCAGTGGAATTTTGGGATTCCAGTTGGAATTGTATTCCAAAGAATGATGCTGCTTTTAACCAGAGTTTTGAACAGGAACAAGATGGACTCCTTCAGTATTTTATTTTGAGAACAGCAAAACACTAATTTAACCACAGTAAGATAATCAAATAAGACTTTTATTTAACCTTTTACCCTGACCATGCTTGAAAATACAAGTAGCATTTGGGAATTGAACAGTTCATGATAGTACTGAAGACTTGTTGACTGCAGAGATGCTTCGTCTGTTAAAGTAAATCAAAATTCGAACAGGATTATATTGTGCGCAATGGCTTGATAAGCACAGAAAACTGAAATCCTTACAGCTGATCTTAGCGAGGCCCGACCTGTGAATGTTTATCACTCTTTGAAAAATTGTGCTTGTGTATTTTACAGCACAATATAATAATAGAAACACAGGCTCAGTTCTGAGAAGCTCTAGAAGACCCTCTGTGGTGTTGCCTTACCAGTCGTCGAGTGCTCAAGTATCTACTGATCAGAAATAGCACGTTGAACCAGGACACCCTTCACCGTGAGATCACACTGCATTGGTTTAGTTATGTAAGATGCACAAAATATGAGTGGACACTTGGAGATATGGAATATTGCACATAACATTTGGTGGTTATTTATTAAGAACTGACACACTATGACACATTCAGTGAGGTAGTGATGTTAAAATTGTTTTCTAAGAGAATTAAATGAATGACCAACATTTTTGGGGGAACGGGTGCTGTAATTTTGATGCCGCCCACTGATGTTTGGATTATATTTTGAGGTTTGCACAGTTTATTAATGTTTTAATTAATTTAGCAATAATTTAGAGACAGTGCAATGTTAAACAGAATGAATTAATCTACTGTAGCTGTGTGTGCGTGTGTGCGTGTGTGCGTGTGTGCGTGCGTGCGTGCGTGCGTGCGTGCGTGCGTGCGTGTGTGTGTGTGTGAGAGAGAGAGAGAGAGAGATTTATTTTAAGATTACTATGTGACATTTAAGCTGTCAGTTTTTAGTGAGTCACTTCATACAGAATAGACTCGTGTGCTAGCCATTACATATTCTTGTGAAATAAAGTATTGAGATTTGAATATGACTTTTTATTTCTCTAATTAATTAGTTTTACTGTTAAAGCTGAGGTATGATGAGGGTACACACCAAAATCATAATATTAGTGCAACAATGTTACCACATAATGTATTACAAAATGCGTAACATTCCTTGACAATTTGAAAATTCACCCTTTTATTAAAGTTATTTTAAGAAAGCATATATTTGAGAATTTTTCCTTTCATTAATGAGAAATGTAAAGTATTTGGTAATACCAAGAAAAAGATTGAAATAAAGTGTTTCCAAATATTTTACATTTCTCATTAATTAAAGAAAAAATTTTTTTTGGAGAATTTTTCTTAGGGACTGCAAAACTGTATAATAAATATGAATTTTGGCTAAATTTGCAACCCCTTTGCCCAATATTTGAAACAAATTTTGATATATGTTTTTATTTAATCTCACAAAATTGAGGTTTTCGACTGTATTTAGATGGTAACAAGGTTGGGAAAAAATGGCCAACCTCATACAAAATGAAATATAATTCAAACCCGCTCATAAAATAATTAATTCATCCCCCTTAGATTGATTACCAACATTTTCTGAAGGTTAAGTATCTCCATTTGTTAAATATTTTGTATGCTATTAGTGGAAAATATCACATTTGCATACAGTGTTATATGCACATACATTGTTTTGGATTAACCTTGTTTTTAGCAGACAAGAAATTCTTATTCGTAAGTGTTTCGGTTGACACTGTCTGATGAACTAATCTGGTGAGAGCATGTGTTTATCTAGCATGCTACTGCACAACTGGGCATTTTGAAGCAAAAAGCACCACGAAAAGATCTCAAAGTGCTTAGATCTGCAAAATAAAAAAGGTGAGGGCACTGCACTTATTGAGTTTGTGTCATACTTGATGAAGACTGAATGTCCCCATGAATGGAAACCGGTGTCTTCAGTGCTGCACTGCCTTGGTTGGTTGTTAACTCACTGTGCTTGCTCTGAATGGCAGGCGTTTGGCTGGTGAGACTGAAGCACATGAGAACTGCAGCCTGGAACTTTCTCTGCGCTGTGGGTCAGGTGACTGCAAGCTGGAATCCCTATATACGAGTCCAGCAGTGCAGGAGTGCAAGAGACTTGCAGAGCTTTGGCAGAGGGCGGACCCCGTGCAGAAGGGACACACGTTGCACTTTATCTCTCAAGTACAACTTTTCCAGTAAGGTAAAAGTTTCTTTGAAGCATTGCAAGCAGTTTGGCTTGGTTTTCTGTTCAATCTGTTTTTGATATATGGACCGTTTTGGCTGTTCTGCATTCATATTTTCCTTTTTTATTTGTGATTTACACACTGCTAAAACAAAGTTGTTTGTAGACCAAATTGGGCTGATTATGCTTCCATCATGAAATCCCACATTAAACTGAGCATGTGAAAAATATATAAAGGCGCCAGAAGGAATTCCCAAAAGAAAAAATAACGATCTTATTATTTGCTGTGTGATAAAAATATATTTGTCATAAAAAAAAAAGTAAAAAAAAAAAAAAAAGGAAAGACAGAGATCCAAAATATTGATTTCTGGGGAATCTCCAGGAAACATGTGAAAACCCTTGTGCTAGAAGAAGAAAGGCATTTATGTATGGAATACACAGTTGAAAATGTGGACACACCTACCCATTTTTTTTTAAATTATTACCCTTTTCATGTTTTGGAAATAGTAAAGCAATACAAATTTTAACACAAATGTAGTATGGTAATTAAAACTTTATTAGGTGCATCCTAGAATGCTTTTTTTTTTTTTTTGTATTGAAGTTTACATGGAGATTTTAAATTGAAATTAATTTGTAATATTTTGTATATTTATATCAAGTACAATTATTATCATTATTATTAGTAGTATTATTAGCAAATCATGTGTACATTGTAAGTCATGTGACCCCTTCAGCACTAGGCCCTTTGTGTCTCTTAACTAATGTGCTTTTGTCTCATGACATCAGCTTTCCTTTAAGAAACAGTCTTCGTCTTTGTCAGGCCTATATCTCTGTCTAAAATCCTTCATTTTATTTGCTCTGCATAGTTAAGCAGGAGTAAAACCTGCAGTCGCTTTTGTATACCAACCTCTTTAAGGCCTTTTTGGTTGTGCATTATATAATGTTTAATGATAAATAAGACAATGTTCTATCATTTAATTAATTGTTGAGTAAGCAGTATGAGGTGACAGAAATTCACAGCTTGCTGTTACACACACACACACACACACACGCACACACACACGCAGTATGGCATGCAGCCAAACAGGCAATCTAGTGCTTTCTAAAGCAGCTGACAGCACAGGCCAGCATAATGTGGATGTAACTAGAAACATGCCACAATCGGTCTATACATATTCTATATATTTAAAGATTGACCAATGTTTTTTGTTATGATTGACAGATTACTCGTTTAATATGCATTGTCTTATTTTTTTTGACAGAATTATAATTGTCTTATTTTTTTTGACAGAATTATAATTTATATATATATATATATATATATATATATACACACGTTAGGTGTCGTTTATAACCTTGCATATACAAAAAAGTAAACTTTCCCTGTCATTCTAAAAATACTTTATTCAGATAAATTAAAAATTACTAAATTAAATAAATAAATAAAAAACTAAAATTACCATTGGTCATCCGGTCCAGACAGGATGTCAAAAGGTCCAGCAGTGGGTATTGATTTGGGCACCACCTACTCCTGTGTTGGAATCTTCCAGCATGGAAAGGTGGAGATCATCGCCAATGACCAGGGGAACAGAACGACCCCCAGCTATGTCGCTTTCACAGACACCGAAAGACTGATCGGAGACGCAGCCAAGAACCAAGTTGCCATGAACCCCACCAACACAGTGTTCGGTAAGGCAGCCCATAACAGAATTTAACAGAACACGATGCGATTTACATGAGGAAAAGAATTTAAGATTGACATTGACACTTGTATGTTACTATTCTCCATTAGATGGCATTGTAGTTATTATAATGCTAATACTGTAATCCAGTCATTTCTAACCCAGCAGAAACCAGCAGCAGTTTTAAAGCAATGCTTGTTTGTTGCCATTGTGTGTTTTACATGCATCTTATTTGTTCAACAGATGCCAAGCGCCTGATTGGTCGACGCTTTGATGACCCAGTGGTTCAGTCTGATATGAAGCACTGGCCCTTTAAGGTGATCAATGACGGTAGCAAGCCCAAGGTGGAAGTGGAGTACAAAGGGGAGATAAAGTCCTTCTACCCTGAAGAGGTGTCTTCTATGGTCCTCACTAAGATGAAGGAGATATCTGAGGCTTACCTGGGAAAGGTAAGGGAAAGGCTTACCTGGATGAAGAAGCTAAAAAGAACATATCGCTCTAAAGATCAAATTGTCATTAAATTCATGAGAAAATGTGTGTCAACATTTTAAGCCTTGCCCTGAATCTTGCTACATGCAAAGTAAAAAGAATCCTGCCTAATTTATAATGGACATAAAGCCTTTAATTGATCACATACTTTAATACAACGCGCCAAACCAAAACAGAGAAACCCAAGTACTGTTGTGAAGACTAATATCTAATGCATAATTGCAAAGTTTTGCAAACACAGCTATATGCATCTTATCTTTTAATGACGCCTACAGTTAGAATGGTTTTGAGAAATTAACCACAGATTAATATCTGATTCTGCAGCACGCATTTTATGTTCAGAAATTTCTAAAGCATTTTGAAGTTTGAATTGTACTTTGACTTTTGAGATATATTTGAAGATAACTCTGGTTCCAGGAAGGATGTCAACTTGTCCACTATTGTTAGTGTCGATAAGGTTGTTTTTATGAACCTGTGTTGCTTAAAAACACAGCAATATTCCTGAAAGCATCTACTGTTTATGAGCAAAATTATATTGATCAAAGTGAACTGTAATCATAATGAATTCAATGACTCTTTCCTTATAAATCACAAAAATCCCTCCTCTGCCAAAAAAGTCACTAAGCACTAAGCCACTGGGTTTATCAGCATAAAATCCAACATAATATTTTACACAAAAAATAAAACATCTCTGATAAAGACATGAACTTGGTGCAGAAGCCAAACTTGGTGGTTTTAACACACTGGGTGCAAATAAGTGTGCCATCTGATTTTGATCTTGTTTTTTTTAGGCAGTGTCAAATGCGGTTATTACTGTGCCTGCGTACTTTAATGACTCTCAGCGCCAAGCCACCAAGGATGCTGGAACCATTGCTGGCCTTAATGTCCTTCGTATTATCAATGAACCAACAGCTGCTGCTATTGCATATGGATTGGACAAAAAGGTATACAGACATCCTGAGCTATACTTTACCATTTCAGGGCTTTATATATAACTTGGTAAACATTAGAGGTGTGATGAGACGCTTATCTCAGTAGATGAGATACGAGATTGAGTTCACGAGAACAAGACGAGACGAGAGTTTTGCACAATATTTTATAGAAATCCTCAATGACAAAATTCATGACTGGCCTTTTGAAATGTTATAACTAATAATATTGTAATGAATGTAATTTCAGTTCTACTTTGAGTTTGAATTATCATATGCATTGAAAGACAATATACGAGCACTGTAAAATGTTTTGCCTCAGACACAACTGACTGGCTTCTCTCCTATATGATTTAACACAAGTCTCTTCAGACCTTACTGTACATGAATTATGAGCTTCCAGAACTTCTGATTTAGGCTGTGCGTGACCTCCTAATTCAACTACTTTCCACAAATTTAACATAGAAATAAAAAATAAAAAAACAGTATAAATAACAAAGTAATCAAAGACCTCTCTCAGTATTAAAAGTGCAAACAGAGACCAAAACAGAGACCAGAGCCACAATTACACAGTCCAAAGATATGTTTGATATCGGGAGACAGGCTATTGTTTGCAGCTTAATTTGTGCGCATCAAGAAGCTTGCGTTTTCATGTACTCTGTGTATAGGAAGCGCCATGCTGAGCGCACATTCTACAAGATAAGACATTTATCAGACACTTAGGCTCCATTTCACAACGAATCCTCTGCTATCGTTACACGATCAGTGAACTGTGATTCCTGCTGCACTGTGTGCGACTGCAACTCATGCTGGATGAGCAGAGCAGATGTTTACAATAGTTCACAATGGTTTTTTCATTTTTATAAAAACAACAAAACAACAGTGAAGGCACGAGATCTCGTCACATCCCTAGTAAAGATGCTTAACTGGTTGTAAAGATGTTTGTAGGCTTTTTTTGTTTTCCAGCATCTCACCTTTGCACTTTGGGTGCAGTAACATTAAAGAGTTTGGAGGGTTAATCTACTGCTTTACGACCACAATTCACTACAGGTTGGTGGTGAGCGCAATGTCCTCATCTTTGATTTGGGTGGTGGAACATTTGACGTGTCCATTCTAACAATTGAGGATGGCATTTTTGAAGTAAAGTCTACCGCAGGTGACACCCATCTGGGTGGTGAGGATTTCGACAACCGAATGGTCAACCACTTCATTGCCGAGTTCAAGCGCAAGTTCAAGAAAGACATCACCGGCAATAAACGTGCAGTCCGTCGCCTGAGGACAGCATGTGAGCGTGCCAAGCGCACCCTTTCCTCCAGCACGCAAGCCAGCATTGAGATCGACTCTCTGTTCGAAGGTTCCGACTTCTACACTTCCATCACCAGAGCACGTTTTGAGGAGCTCAACGCTGACCTGTTCCGTGGTACGCTGGAGCCGGTGGAAAAGTCTCTTCGGGATGCCAAGATGGACAAGGCGCAGGTCCATGACATTGTGCTGGTTGGTGGCTCCACTCGCATTCCCAAGATCCAAAAACTTCTTCAGGACTTGTTTAACGGCCGGGATCTTAACAAAAGCATCAATCCTGATGAAGCAGTAGCTTATGGAGCTGGTAAGAGGGTTGATTTTCACTATAGATAGATTAGTAAACGCTTTTGCTTTGTGACATACTAATCTTTCCTCAAATCCCACCTAGCTGTCCAGGCAGCCATCTTAGCAGGTGATAAATCTGAGAATGTCCAAGACCTGCTGCTGTTGGATGTCACTCCCCTCTCTCTGGGCATTGAGACGGCTGGTGGTGTAATGACTGTTTTAATTAAGAGGAACACCACCATTCCCACCAAGCAAACCCAGACCTTCACCACTTACTCAGACAACCAGCCTGGTGTACTGATTCAGGTAAATAAAAGGAGTTGTTGTACCCATACATACTTGGTCTTCCTCCCCCTTTGAAAATCCCAGGTCGGATCAGCATGAACATCCATTTCCAAGCTGGTTTCCAAGTGTACTGTTTCAATAGTATTTGGGACTAAATTGGCCTACTTTTTAGTGTATAAAAGTATACCTTTAAGTATAGTTTACAAAGATAAGCAGTTAATAAGAGAATACAAAATGAGATCGTCCAAGCCTTACTGTCTGTAACTCCCCAACCAGAAATCACCAGACAATGGGACCTTTTTAGTTACCTTTTTAGTGCTACCCTGCGAATCTCGAGCCCCGGGATGCCTCCGTTGCTTAGAGCAAAGCAAAATGTTTCCACGCATAAAAACAATGTTTCAATTAAGATCAACTAGAAACAATGTTTAATTTACACATTTTTATTTTGAAATGTAAGTCAATGACAATTGGCTGGAAGCAGAGCCAATGGCGCAAATCTTTGTGTGTGGAGACCCTGCACCCTTTTGGAGGTTCTGCCCACTTTTGGAGTTCATGCCCCATTTTGGAGATCTCCGGTCTGCAGCTATACCTACTTTCGAAAATTCAGTCAATGGCAGGGAAAGAGTGAAGTCATTTTGAATTAGATTCCTATGTACACTACCAGTGGACTAGCCTACAGAAAAATCTTGATCAAAAGATTGAGTACAAGTATAGGCCACATATACTTAGACTTTTCTGTTAGTATAACTCAAGTAGTATATTTGCTTTCTTATTTTTAGTTTAAAAGAAGTATACTTATAGCACACTTGAATAAACTTATTTTTTGTAAGGGTTGGTACAGGTCCAGGTGGTGGACCTTCATAGTCATAAGAATAATAGTCAACCAGTATGGCCTTCTAATGAAACTGCCTGACCAAGAAAGGCTTGCTGGTAAAGTTTGTTAAAAAGCCTGGTAAGGGCACCAACAAACCAACGTCCAAAATATAACATGTACTGTTGACAAGCAATGCTGGGCTTTTCAGGAAGGGCGTTGAAACAATTGAGATGTTGACATAAATTCTTCCAAAAGCCATTGAGGCATTTGTAACCAATTGGAGTCTGTTTTAGTCATTTTGATTTTTCTAATCCCTAGGTATATGAGGGAGAGAGAGCCATGACAAAGGACAACAACCTTCTTGGCAAATTTGAGTTGACCGGCATCCCTCCTGCTCCTCGTGGTGTGCCACAGATTGAAGTTACCTTCGACATTGACGCCAATGGCATTCTCAATGTATCCGCAGTGGACAAAAGCACTGGCAAAGAGAACAAGATCACTATTACTAATGACAAAGGTAGAATAACTTGTTCTGACCTTGGATAAAGTGTTGACATTATACTCATTAATTCCAGAGGACTCTGGAGTTCAAAAATGGTCTTAGTTTTTACCATTAGTTTCCCGCTGATCTCTTCTGCGTCTTTCAGGTCGTTTGAGCAAGGAAGACATTGAACGTATGGTACAAGAGGCTGACCAATACAAAGCAGAGGATGAAGCTCAGAAGGAGAAGGTCACCACCAAGAACACTTTAGAGTCCCTGGCCTTTAACATGAAGAGCACTGTGGAGGATGACAAGCTGCAGGACAAGATCAGTGCAGAGGACAAAAAAACTATTACTGACAAATGCAATGAGGTCATAGCCTGGCTGGACAGGAACCAGGTAGGTAACATCCTAGAAAGTGCACAACTTACATGCCAATCTACAGGTCACACTTGTTTACAGGATTAAGGCTATCCCTTTTGGTTAGGATTATATCATTGAAGGATCTTTGTATGATATCTCACCTTGAGGAAGTGAAATCCATTTGTGTGAGTGTTTCACCCAACAAATTGACCTTTCACACTGTGCTTAACCCTGGATTATCATTGTTCTAAACCCCGATTTTAACCCCAGGTAGAAATACATTATTTAGAAGCAGGGTTAACCCAGGTTATGAAACCCTGCTCTGCATTGTGGTGACAAAAGTGGACAGTGTGAAACAATGTGGTGTTAGAATGTTGTGGCCATGCTTAGCAATAGACACCTAATTCATGTGCTTTGGACAATGACAGAAACACTGTTGTATAAACAGTAGCTTTAACTAAAAATAAAATAGTGCTGAAAAACATGTAAATGAAAGTGTCAAAGAAACCATGGTATTCTTACCTTTAGTCTGAAAAGTCCATTAAAAAAAACTTTTTAATAAGACAGCAATATATAAAATGAAGTTGTGAAATGCTAATGCCTTTATGTAAACAGGTCATTGCTAAACTGTAAACTGCCTTCATTGACACCGTGTGCATGTAAATATGTAAATAAGAACGTTAACCCAGTGCTTAGGAATGTACAGTGTAAATTGTAAATCCTGGGTAAATCATAAGCAGTGTGAAACAAAAAACAAGATAAGCCAGGATTCCATTTTTCCGGGGTGTGTGTGTGTGTTCAACTATTTAAAGTGTTTCCCAACCTTGTTCCTAAAGGTACACCAACAGTACACATTTTGGATGTCTGAAATATCTTACCGATCTATTTCTAGTCTTGGAATTTCTACTAATGAGCTGATGAGTTGAATCAAGTGTGTTTAATGAGGAAATGTTAAAAAATATGAAGGGTACAACGGAGATAAAAGGCACATTTAACTTTACTTGTATCAATACTTTGTGCCTTTTGCCCCATGCTGGTGAAGCTTTTACCCCATCTGTGGGGTAAATTTACATTTATAATATTTATTTTCACACAAAATCTATTGCTCCATCAATGTTCAAAAAAACATGTATTTTTTTTCCCGCATTCACACACTATGGGAGTAGTAAAGCATATTTTTCCTAAGGTGTGCCTTTAACCCTGTTGAACCCAACTCTCAGTTTGCCTCAAGTAACAGTGTTGGTAAATGCTGCATTAAGCAATGTGTCACCTCACAGAACAAAGAGCATCTTCTGAGACTTTTCTTATGTCTTGTGCCACAGACCGCAGAAAAGGAGGAGTACGAGCACCAACAAAAGGAGCTCGAAAAAGTGTGCAACCCCATCATCACCAAGCTCTATCAGGGCGCAGGTGGCATGCCGGGTGGAATGCCTGGGGGATTTCCTGGAGGGGCAGGAAGTGGTTCCTCCTCTGGTCCTACTATTGAGGAAGTGGACTAATCCTGACACCAGAACATCCAGGCTCACACATAAGAAACCAAATTAAAATCTGATTTATGTCAAATTGCTGCATCTCAAACAGGCTTCATGTCAACTAGCATTTACTTGCATTGATGTGCCACATAAGACCAACTTTTAGCTTATGACCAAAGCAATATGGCACTTACAACACAGCATTAGCATTAACATATTAGCCTATGTTGGCATCATGTTTACACATTTGTTATTCTGTCTGTAAGCTATTATTCAGTGCTTACAAGGTTAGTCATGCTAAAATTTCAACAAAATGCCTAGTTGAGGTGAGGCCTTGTAACTTGTTCATTTAGCCGTTATACTCATTATTTATAATTATTCCACAGGGAGAGGTTTTTACACATCTGCTTTTACAATTCATTTGTTTTATTGTTTCCTGTATGACTCAATACAAATAAAGCATGTTATTTCCTCAATATCTTGTCTCATGTTTTTGCTCTCAGAAATGTAATGTCCCTTTGTTTTTGTTTGACTGGCTCACCTACTGCCATCAAAATTCTATTGTCATTTTATCCTGACAGATACAAACATTCCTGAGCTCCTCCTAACTGCATGAAAGCACATGTATGAGTTGCGAAATTTAACAGATGCTGGAGAGAATATAAAGCTGGATAGAGACCTAATAGCAAACAACAGCAAGACACAAGGCACTTATCAACAACATGATCTGGATCATTAGCTTTTTTGCTTTGGTGGCTTCCAATCTAGGTGAGTTTATATTAGGATAAAAGGTCACAGTATATATATGAGTATATACAAAAGTTTGGGGTCGGTAAGATTTTTTATGTTTTGAAAAGAAGTCTCTTCTGCTCACCAAGGCTGCATTTATTTGATTAAAAATACAAAACAAACCCAGTAATATTGTTAAATATCATTTCAATGTAAAACAGCTGTTTTCTATGTGAATATATTTTAAAATGTAATTCCTGTGATCAAAGCTGGATTTCCAGCATCATTCCTCCAGTCTTCAGTGTCACATGATCCTTCAGAAATCACTCTAATATGATTATTTGATGCTCAAGAAACATTTATGATTATTATCACAGTTGACAACAGTTGTGCTGCTTCATATTTTTGTGCAAACAGTGATTCATTTTTTTCAGGATTCTTTGAAAGTTCAAGAGAAAAGCATTTCATTAAAAAATAAATATTTTGCATTATTATAAATGTCTTCACTGTCACTTTATATCAATTTCATGCGTCCTTTCTGAAGAAAAGTATTAATTTCTTTAAAAAAAAAATTACCCCAAACTTTTGAACGGTAGTGTATATATACACACACTGTATACAAAGGATCTCCATAAGGACACCAAATCAACTATGTATTTTGCATTGTACAGTACAAAACTAAATACTTTTCTTATTTGTCTTTCTATGAACTTTTGCTTACAGGATGTGGAGTGCCTCAACTTCAGCCATTGGGTAGTGCTGCCAGGAGTAAAGTTGGGGACTATGTTGAAAATGTAGTTGGGGGAAGTAATGTCTATGGTATCATTAATGGAAGGGAAGCAAATCCTTGGCCCTGGCAGGTCTCTATCCAGGTATTGTTACATGTTTTAAATACACAATCATTAAGTTTTATCCAAAGCTAGATGTTTTTATGTTTTATTAATGGACCTACTTCTAATTTCTTATCATATCATAATGGTCACGTGTCTCACTCTCTGTTCAATCATGTACTCATTAAGGTCTTTATATTTGAATCAGAATTACAGAGGTGAACACTTCTGTGGTGGTTCCCTGATCAACAAATATTGGGTTCTCACTGCTGCCCACTGTACAATTATGTAAGTAATCTATCTATCTATCTATCTATCTATCTATCTATCTATCTATCTATCTATCTATCTATCTATCTATCTATCTATCTATCTATCTATCTATCTATCTATCTATCTATCTATCTATCTATCTATCTATCTATCTATCTATCTATCTATCTATCTATCTATCTATCTATCTATCTATCTGTCTATCTGTCTATCTGTCTGTCTGTCTGTCTGTCTGTCTGTCTGTATATCTATCTGTCTGTATATCTATCTATCTATCTATCTATCTATCTATCTATCTATCTATCTATCTATCTATCTATCTATCTATCTATCTATCTATCTCTGTATTTCTGTCTGTCGGTCAGTCATTTAGTATATCATTCTATCCAGGTATTTAGATTTTGATACAAACGTATTCAACTTGTCTTGCTTTTCCTTTGCCCGCTGTCTTTCCAGGCCTAGAAATCATTATGTTGTCCTTGGACAGAATGACCGTGGCTCCAAAAAGGAACTTATTCAGGTCAAGAAAATTGCCAAGGTATCATCTTTATTATGATTATTACATTAACAAAGAAGTTTTACATTTGTAAAATGAACTATCATTTCAAAGTTTAAGTCTCTTCAAGGCTGCATGATCAAAAATATGAAATATCAATGTGAAATGTGAAATATCATTTCAGTTTAAAATAAGTGTTGTGCTGCTTAACCATGATTTTCAGAATTCTTTGATGAATACAAATCTTTTGTTGCATTATAAATGTCTCTACTGTCACTTCTGATCTATTTAACGTGTCCTTGCTGAATGCATTTATTAATTTCTTAAAAACTTGCTACATTACAGACAAAACAGAGCTGACAATAGAGTTTTTCTTCCTACACTTATAGGTCATCACCCATCCCGATTTCAACCAACAGACCACATTCAACAATGACGTTAAACTACTGAAACTGTCCAGTCCAGTACAGATGACGTCCCATGTCTCTCCTATATGTCTGCCTAGCTCCTCCGCCACCATTGCCCCTGGGACTCTTTGTGTCACCACTGGCTGGGGCAAAACTGAAACTGAGAGTAAGTCTGCAATTCTTCTCACCTGTACATTTTCAACTGTGTAGTAAATAAATAAAAAAACAGCAGTTGATCCTTGCTCAACCATTCAGACACTTACTGTCTCACATTATTCTTTTGCTTATAGTGACTCCTCGGTTCTTGCAGCAGGCAGTCTTGCCGATAGTGAGTCAGTCTCAGTGTAGGCAAGAATTTGATCCGCCAACAATCACTGATGCCATGATCTGTGCTGGAGCCTCTGGTGTCTCCTCTTGCCAGGTATATGAATACAGATTCACAAACATATTGCACACAAACTATTCATTTCAATATTTAAAAAACACATATTGTTAACTTTGTCACAATCTATCTACTACAGGGTGATTCTGGTGGTCCTCTGATGTGTAAGAGTTCAGGTGTTTGGTATCAGGTGGGCATCGTGTCCTGGGGCAAAACAACCTGCAATGTTGGTATTCCAATAGTTTACACCCGTGTCTCTAATTTTCGTAATTGGATTGATGGAATTGTTCAATTCAACTAGAGCACCAGCATGAGTATCTACCCTCCAGAGGACACATACGTTTGTCATCGCTACATTTTATCCCTTGTTGTTCAATGTTTCTGGTTCTCATGTGTCTGAACAATCAGCCATTAGTCAAGGTGATGCTATTGTTTTGAATACTGAAAATACCTAATGACGATGCCAATTAAATTATTAAAAACACTACTTATGTATCCACAATGTATCTGTTTTCATCTAATTGTAATTAACTAATTGTATTACACTTGATACTAATAAATATTAAATAAATCATGGTATGCTTTGAGTATTTGTTAAAACTCTGACCAAATCTTGAACAAAAATAACCATTAACTGCTTGTATATTATAAATAAAACTTTAATTTCTTTAATTCTTTCATTTTCATTTAAGTTAAGGGGTCACTAAGTTTTTTTCATTAAAGGACCCTGAAAACATGCATCACATCATTGATAATAATAAAAATGTTCCTTGAGCACTAAATCATCATATTAGAATGATTTCTGAAGGATCATGTGTCACTTAAGACTGGAGTAATGATGCTGTAAATTCAGCTTTGATCACAGGAATGAGTTACATTTTAAAATATAATAAAGTATAAAACAGTTATTTCTAACTGTAATAATATCACAGTATAGCTTTTTTTACTGTATTTGCATCAAAAAAATGCAGTCTAGGTAAAAATTACCAGCCCCAAACTTTTGAACGGTAACATGTATATAGAAAGTGCTATTAAAAAAAAATACTATAAAACAAACGTAAAAAAAAAAAATTCAAACCACTTGGCATGTGTGGAATCAAATGGTGCTTTTCCCCATTTTGGAATGATTTGATTTTTAGTGGATGAATAAATCAGTTCCCATCTCTTTTCCTAGCTTTTATATTGTATTATGCATTTAATACGTTTCTTACGGTCAAATGAATATACCATGATCCTCAAATTCAACTAAAACAGAAGAGCTTGTTAACTCATGATTGCCTGGTTTTCACACTTCAGTACAGTACCAATAACTTTTGAAAAACCTTTATACAAATGCATTGTCTACATGTCCTTTTTTCTTCTCTATGTTGTCCTTGTAGAGCATGATCATGATTACAGTACAGAACCTGTGGAGACTACGAGTATTCCCAAGGTGTCAGCATTAAAGTGATTAGCTAAGTGATTGACTTGTTTACTTGTTCATCCTAGGAACCACACGTGTTCTATTGTGTGATACAGCCATAAAACATCCAATCCAAGAAAAAAAGAAAATATTTAAAACATGATTTAGTGTCTTAGAATAGAGAAAAGATCTTAAATCCACCCACCCACCAAATTATTTCTTGTATCTGCTGCTTGTATGGGTTAGATAAGAACTTCAGGTTAGATATTTACAGGTGAAAGAATAACGTCTCAGGTTGTCTCATTGCTGCACTTGAATGCATTCACAAAACATTCGTTTTAATAAAGGTGGGCAGCCTACCCTTTATTTCCCCAGCTGACCTATTTATTCTTGTCAATATTTCAACATACTTTTTGTCACATGTCTGTACTGAACAAGATATGAATGTTCCTGAGCTCTGAGATCCTTCCAGCTGCATGGAAGCACCTTGATGATTCCCAGTTTTATCAGATGCTAAAGAGAATATAAAGCAGGCGTCAGACTCAATGGAAACAACAGTAGGAAACTACGCTACATGTCTCCATGATGTTCTGGATCATAAGTTGTTTTGCTTTGGTGGCCTCCACCCTGGGTGAGTTTCTTTTGCTGCAACTTGCAAAGAGAGTGGTGGAATCTGAAACCGGTAACTGTAGCCAGTTTTAAACCTGCAATCTCTAGCCTTAAGAACAGAGGAATTTCTTAGGTTCAAAATATTATTTTACCGTACTGTTTACCCATGATTGTATGTTTTTGGATGCATTTATTTTCCTTACCATAGGCTGTGGAGTGCCTTCCATTAGACCAGTTATTAGCGGCTACAGCAAAATTGTGAATGGAGAGAATGCAGTTTCCGGTTCGTGGCCCTGGCAGGTCTCTCTCCAGGTAACTGTGACTTTACTCTTAAAAATAAAGGTTCCAAAATAGGGGTCATATAAGAACCATTTTGGTTCCCAAAAAACCTTTTAGTGAATTGTTCTAAAAATAACCCTTTTTTGAGATGAAAGTTAAGTTTTAATTATGCAATTGTTGTTCCTAAGCAACTAGAGCAGGAGTGTCCAAACTCCTGCAGAGTTTAGCTCCAACTTGCCTCAACACACCTGCAGTTTCTAGTATGCCCAGTATGAGCTAGATTAGCAGATTCATGTGTTTAATTGGAGTTGGAGCTGAACTCTGCAGGACAGTGGCCCTCCAGGAGTAGAATTGGACATCTCTAGAGGGTCCTATAAGCTGATATGTATAAATACATGATAAATGTTTTTACTGGCAATGTGTTCATCATTAACTGAGCTATATCATGTATATTTTTTTATGTATGAACCAGCAATCCAATGGCTTCCATTTCTGCGGAGGATCGCTGATCAACCAGTACTGGGTCGTCACTGCTGCTCACTGTCGTGTTCAGTAAGAACCTTCAAATCTGTTTTACTTTATAAACATATAAACATACCCTACCTGGTTCTCTATTTTCAACCTTTCCTGGTTATTTTTTTCTCTTCTTTTTTCCATCTTACCCTAGGGCTGGATATCACTATGTTATCCTTGGAGAGCATAACCGCGGCTCCAGCGCTGAATCTGTTCAAGTCATGAGGATTGCCAAGGTATCATCCTTTACTCATGCTGATAATAACCCATTACGTATCCCTTTACTTTGAGTCACCATCTGCTGATTGCATTGCTGTGGTTATCTGATATGGGCATTACCTCAGAAACCACAGGATTTTGTCATTCTGCCATAGTTAAAACAAAAGTGTTGCTTGCTTACTAGGGGTGGGATTTTACAAATACTTGCGACAAACAGACTCTTTTGTCCAGTGCGCTACGCCTTGCTCTTTTTTCAGCTTGTAATACCACAAGATTAAAGTTGCGGCGAGTTTTTATTTTAATATCGTGAGTAAATGTCCCTACTATCTGACAGATATCACGAAAGTCTCTAACAGCCCTAGTTATTTAGTCAGTAAGAAAATTTCAGAGGTCGTTCTCTATTAGCTATATAGGTTAAAACGGTCATGACATGGTTTTTGTTTTTTTGTTTTATTATGTTCCTATAGGTGCAATTATAGTATTACTATAGTTTCTTGGACAAAAACCTTTTAAAATACATAGATTTCTCATCCTCTGATTCAAACAGTCTGTTTTGGGGGTGTGTCCCCTTTAAGAGTTCAATGTTAACGGCCACTGTTATGATTGACCAACGTCCGTGCTTATGCATAAAAAGTCGTTTTAAGATGAAATACATTACTTACAGTTTGCGGCGTCGTTGTTGGGCCCAGAATAGTCGGCACGCCCTGATCTTTAAGCAAAAGTTGGTAACACTTTATTTTGGTGGTCCCTTTTGAACATTCTGGTGACTATAAGTAACTTTGCAACTACATGTCAACTAACTCTCATTAGAGTATTAGTGTACTGTCTGCTTAATATCTGATAGCTCTTTATTGTGATGGTCCTCCAACAGACAGTCTACTGACTATAAGTAACTATGCAACTACATGTCAACTTATTCTAACCCTAACCTTACCAGTCTACTAATACTCTACTAACACTCTAATGAGAGTTAGTAGACATGTAGGTGCAACGTTACTTATAGTCAACAGAATGTGTTAAAGGGACCATCCAAATGAAGTGAAACCGATAAACCTTTGTGAGCATGTCTGTTTGTGCTTTGAAATCATGCCAGAGAAAACTCCATTTCAAATCTCTTGCACACTCCAGTAAGAGTAAATCATCATATTTGAATTATTTCTGAAGGAACATGTGACACTGAAGACTGGAGTAATGATGTTGAAAATTCAGCTTTGCATCACAGGAATAAATTACAAATATATTATATTATAAATTAGTGATTTTAAATCGTTTTTGATCAAATAAATGCAGCCTTGGTGAGCATAAGAGACTTGTTTCAAAAAACATTTTTAAAAAATCGACCCCAAACCTCTGAACGGTATAGTGTATTGTATTGTATAATAAATAATCTCATGAGTTAATTTCTCCTCCCACTGTAGGCCATCACCCATCCTTACTACAACAGTCAAAACTTCAACAATGACATCACCCTGCTGAAACTGTCCTCTCCAGCCCAGCTGACGTCCCGTATCTCTCCTGTGTGTCTGGCTGCCTCCTCCACCAGTTTCCCCTCTGGCACTCGCTGCGTCACCACTGGATGGGGCAAAACTGGAACCACCTGTAAATATATCATCAACATCACTAATGTCAAAAACAATTACATGCATGACTAAAATGACTGGATATTCTACAGTTTTCTTCTATTTGCTTCATTTTTGCAGCAAGTCCTAATATCTTGCAGCAGACTGCGCTGCCGCTTCTGAGTCCGGCTCAATGTAGGCAGTACTGGGGTCAGAGCAGAATCACAGACGCCATGATCTGTGCTGGAGCCTCTGGTGTCTCCTCTTGCCAGGTATATGAGGACAAATACCTAAATATGTATATCTACAGTGAATTAGTTCTGATGTGTTTATATGGGTTTGTCTGTCAACTACAGGGTGATTCTGGTGGTCCTCTGGTGTGTGAGAGCTCAGGTGTTTGGTATCAGATGGGCATCGTGTCCTGGGGCACCACCGACTGCAATGTTCGCACCCCAGCCGTCTACGCCCGGGTCTCTTACCTGCGCCAATGGATTGACCAGATTGTCGCCTCCAACTAGAGCTCCAACTATTCGAAAATAATGCCAATAAAAATATTAAAAACACCTTCTAAAGATTATGGGAAGTGACTCAAGCACATAAAATAAATCATTTTTAGGGTGATAAATATTCAAATTAAATGTGAGTATGAGTTTGTGTCAAAGAATATATAGATAGTAACATGATGTATTGATAGTGAGGTGATTTAAGATTCACCAGAATTGCCGTTTCCACGACCCAAGCAAAAACAAAACAGAGAGCACTGTTAATAATACACAACATCAGGGAAATAATAGGCACTGGGTTTTTTTTTAAGGTTTTTCAATATTTCTGAAAGATGTCTCTTGTTCTCAATAAGGCTGAATTTATTTGATAAAACATACAGTGAAACTGTAATACTGTGAAATATTATTACAATTTAAAATAACTGTTTTAGATATACATATTTTTTAAAAAGTAATTTATCCCAGTGATGGTAAAACTGAATTTTCAGCATCATTACTCCAGTCCTCAGTGTAATATGATCCTTCAGAAATCACTCTAATATTTGTTACCAATAGTTTCAATGTTGAAAACAGTTGTGCTGATTAATATTTTTGTGTAAACTATGATATATTTTTTAAGATTATTTTATTGGTATTTGTGCATTTATTTGATAAAGAAATCTTTTGTAGCATTTGTATGTCTTTACTGTCAGTTTTGATCAATTTAATGTGTGCTTGATGAATTCATTTCTTTCAAATACTGACCCCAATGTTTTGAATGTATAGTATAAATACAAAAATAGTTTGTATGTAAATAATATTTTATTATTACGAATATTGCTGTATTTTTAACATTATTATTTGCTTTCTTATATAGAAATTGCAAAATTAAGGCGTGACCAATGGACAGCAAAACGCTCATTGGCTCAGCAGTGTCATAAACGCACAGGCCAAGAAGAAAAGACACATGTTAACTGCAAATAATAATAAAAAATAGGAATTAAGGTGAAGAATTAGGTCTAAAACCATCAGGAACCATTTAGTCTCCAGTGCCACCATTTTCTAGAACGGCAACCTACCTGAAGTCTCCAGAAGTGCACGGTGTCAGGACCTAGCTAATAAGGTAAAGAATCCTGAAATATTACCAACACTTAATAAGAATCACAAGCTGAAGTGTTGGTGATGTGCATAATAGTTATGAAATCACTATATATATATATATATATATATATATATATATATATATATATATATATATATATATATATATATATATAGTAAAATGCTATAAAATCAAGAATCTGTGATTTGTTCATTCTATTTAAATTTTATTAGCTGACAAAAGTACAAAGAAACGTTTTCCAATGTTTTCACTGACCAACATAATTGTATTTTATAAATATGAACAAATTTTGGGTGCAACACACCCCCAAAAAGTTGGGACAGAGACCAAATAAAAGTGAAAGGACTATCCAAATTAGATTATCCAACTATTTTGAAACAGTCCACAATGAGCAGGTGAATTGGTAATAGTTGACGGTATCATGTTTGGGTGTAAAAGTGCTCCTCAATCTTTTTAAGTAAAGATGGGTCATGGCTCATCACTTTGTGCCAAATATCTTGAGAGAATTGTCAAACAATTAAAAAATCACATTTTCAATGCAAGATTGCAAAGCATTTATGCCTTTCATCATCTTCCATACATATTATTGTCACAAGATTCAGGGAATCCAGAGAAATCTCAGTCTGTGTTAGGTAAGACAGTAGACCTCAAGAGAATGTGCGTGACCTTTGAGCCCTCAGATGGTATTGCACAAGATACCATCATGCTACTCTGTCAAACACAGCCACATGAGCTCAGAAGTAATTTGGAAAACCATTTTCACTGAACACAGTCTGACGCCGCATCAAGAAATGCCACTTGAATCTCTGTTACGCAAGGAGAAAGCTTTACATCAGTTCTATGTGGAGATGCTGACGAGTTCTCTGGGCCTGAGCTCATCTCAGATGGTCTAGAAGAAAGTGGAAATGTCTGCTGTGGTCAGATTAACCCATGCTTCAGCTTGTTTTTAGGAGAAAATGGAATCGAGTTCTCAGTCCCAAAGATGAAAGGGACCAACCAAACTTTCACCAGCAATTAAGGTGCATCATTGCAAACTGTATGGGTAACTTGCATTATTGTGAAGGTACCATTGACATGGAGGCATATATTTGGATTGTACAGAGACATAAACTGCCATCAATATGACATCTTTAATGGGAAGTGTTGTGAACTTTTTTCTTCTAAAGTGTAGAAAAGTCAGAAGCGCAGACCAGGAGACGTTGGGATATCTTTCAACAGGATTCTTTATTCAGAAGTCGCGGTTGCATCGCTGTAGCGTATTTCATCCAAGTCTAACTAAGGCAAAATACAGTCTGTATTTTATAACTTTAAAGGGGGAGTTAGCCTCTAATGGCTCATCTGTTACCTTCAATTACTTGAGTTGAACCATCAATAAACACTACAATTCTGAATTCTCTATGGGAGTTTCTTTTACTTCACTCGTAGATGTGTATGTAAGCGTAACATCATCGTGAGTCATTTCTCCTTCATCCTCAAACAAAACTTCAGTCATTGCAGACATCATACATGAGGAAGGGTTTGTGACAGGTGCATGCTGTAAAACAATGTTCGGCATTAGTGTGGACACTGCATGAGGGCCTTTTTAAGTTTACAGTCTGACCTAAAACTATTACTGAAAGGTCTGTGCTGTAGCGTAACATTTAAGGCTGTGAGTTTACTTAACTAGTGTCCCCCAAAGGAAAGCTGAGACTGCCACTTTCCTTTTGTTCTATAAACAAAAATAAGTCTTTCATCTTGGTTGTAAGTTACTGGGGAAATTTAGCACTCACAGCCTGAATGGTTAACACCTAAACAACCTGCCAAACGAGTTTACTGACGAGGGGAGGGGCTGCTTCAGCGTAGCCAGCAGACTGAGCAGAAGCTGAGTAACATTATTAACTTCTCTTGTTAAGTACTTTTTGTTTTTCCTGCACTCTTTCATCCAATGCCCAGTTTTACCACAGTAATTACAGCTGCCCTCTCTCTTAGGACGTTTGCGTTTCTGTTCATTCTCGGTGTTGACCTTAAAGGATGCTGCAGCAATTTATACTCTTGCCTTGACATCAGATTCTCTTTCCCAAGTAGCTAACCTGTCCAAGTTGTTTTGCAGGGTTCTACTGGACCATGTTAATTCTAAGTAAGGCAATGCATTTCTATGTTCTGACAAAAGACCATGAAACCATGCGCGAACCAGAGGACCATTATCATCTAACACCTTCTCTGAAGTGTCAGCAATCCCGCTGTAAGCTGCAGCAGTCTGGCAAAATCGTTCTGTGTACTCGCATACATTTTCATATTTCTTCTGTACACAACTGGTGATCTTTGACCAGTCCACTTTTGGGCCAACAATTTTCTTTAACACTCTCAGAACTCTCTCTCTCAATTTATCTTTTCTGGCATGTTGCAGTTCAGAAGTAACAGCAGACTCAAAATTGTTGAATTCAGAATGAGTTAGAATTTGTGACATCAGCTGTGTGACTTCTGCCAACGACATGTCGTAGAGAGGCATTTTACTGATCAATGCTCTTCTAAATTCAGAAAACTGTGTGCATGCTGAGGGTAAGCTCTGAGATAGTCGCTCGATCTCGTTAGCACCTAGAGTTGTATTGACTGCTTGTAACTGCAGTATGGTGTTTGCGGAATGAACAGCGTAAGCAAGACAATGCCAGGCCTCATTCTGCACGTGCTACAACTGAGTGGTTTCTAGACACTCTGCACCATAGAAGGGATGTGCCTGCCTGTTTACTGCAGTCCAGATATGTCTCTTATGGAAAATGTATGACCCATCATGAAAAGGAGAATCAGGCAATGATGACCCCAGACTGTTGAGCGGCTGTCTTGTCTCAGAAAAGATTGGGCAAATATTCCACTAGCAAAGTTTAAAAAGCAAAAATTAGTATCCTCAACTACCAAATTATTAAAAAGTGTAATTAAGAGGAAAGGTGATGTGACACAGTGGTAAACATGTCTCTGTCCCAACTTTTTTGGGGTGTGTTGCAGGCATCAAAATCTTTTTTTTTTTTCATATTTACAAAATACAATTATGTTGGTCAGTTAAGACATTGCAAAACTTTTCTTTGTACTTTTGTCAGTTAAAAAAGGTTAAAAAGAATGAACAAATAACATATTCTTGATTTTATTGCATTTTCCAAAATGTCCTAACTTTTTCTGATTTGTATATATTTGTGTGTGTGTGTGTGTGTGTACACTCACCTAAAGGATTATTAGGAACACCATACTAATACTGTGTTTGACCCCCTTTCGCCTTCAGAACTGCCTTAATTCTACGTGGCATTGATTCAACAAGGTGCTGAAAGCATTCTTTAGAAATGTTGGCCCATATTGATAGAATAGCATCTTGCAGTTGATGGAGATTTGTGGGATGCACATCCAGGGCACGAAGCTCCCGTTCCACCACATCCGTTCCACACGTCAGTGCTACTGGTGGCCCTCCATGCCTTAGGATGTCTCCCGGTACATCAAGGGTTGCTCAGTCTGCGCCGTTACCAACACCCCAAAGAAGCTTCCGGAGGGTAAACTGGTTCCTCTTTCTATTCCTCGTCAACCCTGATCTCACATCGGTATCGATTTTATAACCGATCTACCGAAGTCTAAGAATTCCACCTGTATCTTCGTCATCGTGGGTCGTTTCTCCAAGGCCTGCAAGTTAATTCCACTGCCCGGTCTACCTACAGCATTCGAAGCCGCTGAGTCTCTGTTCCAGCAGGTGTTCCGAAATTTCGGCATCCCCAAAGATATAGTGTCTGACTGAGGTCCCCAGTTTATCTCTAGAGTGTGGCAAGTTTTCTTCAAACTTCTAGGAGTCTCTGTAAGTCTTTTTTCCGATTACCACCCACAAAACAACGGCCAGAATTAGCGCAAGATCCAGGAGATTGGGAGATACCTGAGGTCCTACTGCCACCAGAACCAGGACAGCTGGAGCCAATACCTCCCCTGGGCAGAATATGCACAACCCTCTTCGCCAATCCACCACTGGGCTCACCCCGTTCCAGTGCATGTTTGGATACCAACCTCCGCTGTTTCCTTGGTCGGGTGAGCCCTCGGAGGTTCCAGCTGTCAACCACTGGTTTGAGCAGAGCGAGAGGGTACGGGACTCACGTGCATCTCCAACGGGCAGTGCAGAGACACAAGACTAAAGCTGATCGTCATCGTACATCTACTCCGCTGTATCAACCTGGACAGAAAGTATGGCTCTCCACACGGGACGTCCATCTTCGCCTGCCCTGCCGTAAGCTGAGTCCTCGATACATTGGACCGTTCATCGTGCAGAGGCAGCTCAATGAAGTCACCTATAGGCTCAATTTACCACCTTACTTTAGAATTTAACCTTCCTTCCATGTGTCACTCCTGAAACCTCACACTGAACCTGTTTCTCCTCCTCCAACAGATCCTGGTGATGCCAATGTACCACCTTCTCCCAACCTTGCCGAGTTCGAGACATTCTGGATTCACGATGACGAGGTGCCAGATTACAGTACCTAGTTGACTGGGAGGACTTCAGACCAGAAGAGCAATCCTGGGTTTCTCGTGACGATATCCTCGATCCAGCAATCCTCACCCAATTCCACACTGAGCACCCAGATCGTCCAGCTCCCAGGGGTCGTGGTAGACCTCGTCGTTGTCATCTTTCTACCCAGGCGTCAGGGCTTCACCAGATCTACAGACTCCGCCCACTCGTTCACTCTCCCCTGATTACTGAGTCATAACACCTGTACCTCATCTATTGATACCTGCTCACTATATACACTCACTTGCACTACTCATCATTGTCTGATCTCGTTTTTCCATGGACACACAGACTCAACCTCGATCCTTACCAGTTCCACTTACCTGCTATTCTTGTTATCTGATCCCGTTCCATAGACAGTCTACCATCTCCAGTGACTCTCATCTGTGTTTACCATCCACCTCGTTCCGATCTCCACCTGTGAAGGACACTATTATTCATCGGCTAAGTTCCATTCAACTATCATCATTGTGTTCAACTCACCATTTACATCTGCTGGTTTCCGTGCTTCTGTTCAAAATAAACATCAGTTATATTTTATAACATATTTCTCTATTTTACTCACCTGTCTTCTTCATCACTATCCGTGACAGTAGCCTATTGTTACAACAATTAATCTTATTTGTGTTGTAAATCAATAAAAAAAGTGTCTTGTGACTTGTGAGTGTGTGTGTGTATAAGGAAAGCATTCTAGTCAATGTCCAAAAATATAGCTTGTCAGCACAGGGAACACACTTTCTCTACACTTTTAAGTTCTATTTCTGCAGTATTAAATATTAATTGAATGCATAGTCGATACAAATAGATTTCTGTTGAGGCATATTTCTCTACACCATCCCACCATCACTCCTTAAGAGAAGTAAAGGGGAACTTATAATCAGATGTTGATTTTCAACCATGACAGAACTTGCAGAGATTTTTATGGTCCTGAAACAATAAAGAAAATGGGTAAGAATGTATGTACATTTTATATATATCTGTTGCCTGTTGAGAGAATATATAGGTGTGAGGATAAAATATGATCAATCTCTATATTTGGGTTAAAATTGTATTAGAGATTAGAGAGATTTCCAAAAGGACCTTGGGGGATGTGTCCTTAACTATATCCCAGGGAGTAGTTTACACTTCTATCTATCTATCTATCTATCTATCTATCTATCTATCTATCTATCTATCTATCTATCTATCTATATGTCTATCTATCTATATGTCTGTCTGTCTTTCTTTCTTTCTTTCTTTCTTTCATGAGACCAGGGTTAGTGAGCCCAGAGACTGCATAGGGCACATTTTACCCACGCTTCCTTTGGCTTTGAGTTGTCAAATAGCTTCATACAGACAACGTAAACATTTCTATGGTCTGCGGCCTCACCACTGGCTTTCAACATAGCCATCGCAACTGATCTGACTGACTTCATCCGTTCCTCTTTTTTTTTTTAAACACTGGCTGGCACACATCTGTTGTTCTTTTCAACAGTCGCATTCTCTAGGATTATTAAAAAGAAACTGTTCTTAGTTGTTTTTCATTTTTCAAAGATGTGTTACAACCTACCCCTTCACTGTCAGCCAGTGTTTAGCTAGCTGTGTTAGAATAATGGTTTGAAATAAGCAGATTAAAAATGCATCACATTTTGCCTGAGAAACTACAATTTAATCTTGATGGCGTTCTCCAGCGAGTGCACACTGCCTGCTGATCTGTGCAGTGG
Organism: Meda fulgida; assembly: GCA_030578275.1. NCBI lineage: Eukaryota > Metazoa > Chordata > Actinopteri > Cypriniformes > Leuciscidae > Meda > Meda fulgida. The sequence goes on from CM060630.1 coordinate 12,276,649, forward strand.
TGTGCCAGTGAGTGTGTTTCTCCCTGGGCGCTTTGACATCCACAGGGTTTTTTACTCACAAAAGAGCTTTGCACGCGGCACATCTTTTTAAAGATGTCTCGCCCGTGCACTTCTGGTTGTGGTAGACTCATTTCTGACTCTGATGGGCACGATCGCTGTTCTACGTGTTTGGGCATTGATCATGCTAGAGCAGCGCTCATGGATAACTCATGTTCTCTCTGCGGGAACATGAGCATCGCGTTATTACGGTCAAGACTCTGAGATCTCGGAAGAGTGAGAGTCCCCTCATCCACACCCCGATCTACTCCCTCCACGAGAGGTAGTACTTCGGCTGGTGGCCAGGGTGACCTGAGGGTGACGGTGTGGAACAAGGCGCCGAATATTTGTCCGCGGCCCACACCCCTCTCTTCAGTGACGGTGCCCGTTAGTGTTCAGGGGATTCCCGCGGGTCTATCCTCGGATGCCCCGCATGTTTCCTTTGGCACTACAAAAGATGCGATGTCTATTGCAGCATCACAGGGCGGGCAAGATTCGTCATGAAATGAAGACTCGTCAGCGCTGCCACCTCCGGGTGTGCATACGGCGTTTGCCGAGTCGGATCCTGAGATGGCGGCCATGCTTTCCCGGGCAGTCGCGAGCATCTGCCCCGAGCGCTCGCGGCTGGACAATTGGTTTTTGGGTGCTGCCGCCGACCCTTGTTGGCGTCCAACCCCAATACCTTTCGTGCATGATTAGATCTCGAAATCCTTGAAGACCCCCATGTCTTACCGCTATCGCTCGCTGATCTCATCCACCTTTCCTCGCCTCGATGGGGCCGCTGCCCATGGGTACACTGGGGTACCCCCGGTTGAACGCTCTGTTGAGATGCAACTGTGTCCTCAGAGTGCTTCTTCTCGTGGCGATCCTAAGCACCCGTCCAAGGCCAGTAGGTTTTCGTCTACCCTGGTGGCGAAATCCTACAGAGCTGCAGGACAGGCAGCTGCCTGTCTGCGTGCCATGGCCACTCTGCAGGTCTACCAGGCCCAGATGCTCAGGGACATGCACAACGGTAGGACTGATCCAGGGCTCTTTGATGAGCTGCATGCCGCCACTGACCACGCTCTCCGGGCGACGAAGGTGACTCACCGCGCGCTCCCTGAGTCAGGTGATGGCCACTGCTGTGGTCCAGGAGCGACTCCTTTGCCTGAACCTGGCCGATATGCGGGATGCCGAGCGGTCTCGACTGCTCGACACCCCCATATCCCAGGCCGGCCTCTTCGGCGCTGCGGTTGAGGACTTTGCCCAGCAGTTCTCAGCCGCCCAGAAACAGACTGAGTCTATTAAGCATATTCTGCCCCGACAACCCGCTGCTGCCTCCACCCAGCCGCCAGCGCAGAATCCTCAGTCTGTTCGCCGCCGAGGGCCCCCTCCTGCAGCTCCCACCCCTCCCGCCCGGCCCAAGCAGCAGCCTTCACCCGAGCCTGGGCGTGGAGGAAGCCGCAGGAAGGCGCCATCGCCCTCTCCAGCCCCGCCCCCCGCTAAACGCCGGGCTAAGCAGCGCTCCTGAGACGGGCAGCTCAGGGATGGCCATCAGTTCTTTGCAGGAGGTGGTAGCAGGACCACTCCTTTGTTCTCCACTCCCCACTGCTCACCCTCAGGTGGGCAGCACCCTAATGAGGTTAAAGAAAGAACTGATACCCCCATCCCTGAGCACACAGAGTTCTCGGATGACAGTGTGCACCGCCCACTGGCCTCGCCACTCTCATCCCCCTCTTTCCCAGAGTTCTCGGATGACAGTGTGTGCCGTCCCCGGGCCGCACCTCTCTCATCCCCCTCTGTCGCCAGACCCCTGGCAGGGCAGGCCCCCGCAGAAGCTGGTCCTTCCCTGGCCTCCTCTGTCAGGGTGCGGTTTATGACCGTCCCCCCACACCGGGCCGCTATGCCGCCCACATCCGGGCCGGTCATTCCGCTTCGCTGCCCCACCGAGGGGATGTCTGTGGTTTGCATGACCCCGCTGGCACGGTTCTTTGGAGCCTGGTTAGAGCTTTCCCACCTGTCCCGCTGGGTCGCACGAACCATCAGACTCAGCAATGCGATTCAGTTTGCACAGTCTCCTCCTCGCTTCAGGGGAGTCTGCTCCACTATGGTCGGTGGCAATGCCCCTATCTTGAAAGCAGAGGTTGCTACCCTACTGGCGAAGGGTGCGATAGAGACTGTCCCTCCGGCCGAAATGAGGTCCGGGTTCTACAGCCCCTACTTCATTTTCCCGAAGAAATCCGGTGGGTTACGGCCAATCCTGGACTTGCGCATCCCGAGCCGCTCCCTTCACTGGCTGCCGTTCAAAATGCTCACTGCCAAACGCATCTTCGAATGTGTGCGACCCCAGGATTGGTTTGCAGCGATCGACCTGAAGGACGCCTACTTCCATGTCTCCATTCTCCCTCGACACAGACCGTTCCTGTGGTTTGCTTTCGAGGGGCAGGCATACCAGTAAGTGGTTCTCCCTTTCAGGCTGAACCTGTCTCCTCACGTCTTTACGAAGGTTGTCCTCTACGGGAACATGGGGTTCGCATCCTGAATTATCTCGACGACTGGCTGATACTAGCTCACTCTCGAGACCAGGTTTGCGAACACAGGGTGCTCCACGTGCTCCGGCACCTAGCTCGTCTGGACCTTCGGGTCAACTGGGCATCTAAAAGCACCTCTGTTCATTTAGAATTATAATACGATCACATCTAACCCCAATGGAACATGGGCAAACATAAAAACATATCGAATATATCATAGTACAAGTCTCTCAATTGAGGAGATTGGAGGAAAGTTCTTGTGTGTGTGTGTACTGTGGACGTGGCTGGGTCATTCGTTGGTGAAGATGTGGTGAACTTTTGCTCACCCCCCTCCGGGGCAATGATATGTGTGTGCGTATTCTTTGAATTGATGAGTTTTTAAGTCTGGATTACAATGACCAGTGTGGTTCATTACACAAGGTTGTCTGTGTTTGTGAGCTGTCCTGAAGAGGGGACACCACGGGATCTCCGGCCAGAGAGGCGCTCCTGTTGGGTCACATGTGGTAAGACAGAGGACCCTGTGATTACTTATCAGCGAAAAACGCCGCGGGGGCACTTCTGGCATCGGTCATTTAATTAAGTCCTATCGCCATTTGCTTGTGTGTGAATCAGTAACTTAAAAAGTCCCATGACATCTGTTTCTTTCACAATCTGAAGAATGGAGGAGTGTTTACTTAATTAGAGACTTAGTTGATTAAAACCACATGATTGCGCTGATCATCTGATTATTGCTACACAGAACATAGTGTTTCAGGACCTCAGACCAGCTCATTGTCTGTTATGGTGGGAAGCTGAAGGGAAGGGCTCTCTCCAAGCAAAGGTTGTCTCACTAGATGGTGGACGCCATTGCTTTGGCACACCAGCAGCAAGGTCGACCGTGCCCCCTTGGTGTGACAGCCCACTCCACCTGGAGTGTGGCTTCTTCTTGGGCTCTAGCGCATGGCATCCCTGAGAAGGGAACGGAGACGTTACGTCTTCGTGCCAATTCTGCTGTACCGCGGGGACCGCCGGAGTTCAGTCTTGGGCGAAGCGAAGAAACAGCGAAGAAACATATCTGCATGTTGCCGGTGCCCTCCTTTTATACCCACGAGTTGGGGCTGAGTTGCGCCATCCAAATTCAGCAGACCTGATGGCATTTCTCTGCCATTGGCTCGTTTTGTAATACTCAAAGTTAATAGGCTTTCTAAGCGAAACCCCATTTCATCGTCATTCGATGTAACGTCTCCGTTCCCTACTCAGGGAATCTATGTACATCATATGCATATTTGTTGCCTGGTGAGAGCATATGGGTGGATATTTGGATAGAAATTTATTAATTTGTTATGGCAGAATGCATACAATTAAATTCAATGGAATTCAACGGCACCCGGTGGCTATTTTTGGTATAACGCCTAAACAAAATCTCATGGGAACTTCAATTTTTATGATATCAACTTTAAATTTGGAACACAACTTGGTTAGATATATAGCTTTCATTTTATAGTAATTTTATAGTAAAAAATGTTTTGTAAAATATTTATTTTATATTAAAAATATATATATTAATAAAGTATATTTGATTTACTGTAAATTATAACTTCCATAACTTTTTCATACTTTAATTTTTTGAAGTGCTTTCACTTCAGTAATAATCTGCTGATTGTTTTCTTTAAAACAAGACCAAACTTAGGTCTATATTCCAAAGCATTCTTGAATTACAACAATTTAAGTTTGTATAGTGCATTTTAATGTCAATTATCAAAAGGGAGGGTGACAGCTAAAGGATTAAGTTCCTGTCAGTTAAGACAGCGCTCCTGGTTGCATTGGCCTCCATTAAGAGGGTAGGGGAACTGCATGCATTTTCCATTGACGAAGCATGCCTGGAATTCGGGCCGGCCTACTCTCACGTGATCCTGAGACCCCGGCCTGGATGTGTGCCCAAAGTTCCCACCACTCCCTTTCAGGACCAGGTGAACCTGCAAGCGCAGGAGGCAGACCTGCAAGCGGAGGAGGCAGACCCAGCCTTGGCACTGCTCTGTCCAGTATGCGCTCTCCGCGCCTATGTTGACAGAACACAGTGTTTCAGGACCTCAGACCAGCTCTTTGTCTGTTATGGTGGGAAGCTGAAGGGAAGGGCTCTCTCCAAGCAAAGGTTGTCTCACTAGATGGTGGACGCCATTGCTTTGGCACACCAGCAGCAAGGTCGACCGTGCCCCCTTGGTGTGACAGCCCACTCCACCTGGAGTGTGGCTTCTTCTTGGGCTCTAGCGCATAGCATCCCTGAGAAGGGAACGGAGACGTTACGTCTTCGTGCCACTTCTGCTGTACCGCGGGGACCGCCTGAGTTCAGTCTTGGGCGAAGCGAAGAAACAGCGAAGAAACATATCTGCATGTTGCCGGCGCCCTCCTTTTATACCCACGAGTTGGGGCTGAGTTGCGCCATCCAAATTCCGCAGACCTGATGGCATTTCTTTGCCATTGGCTCGTTTTGTAATACTCAAAGTTAATAGGCTTTCTAAGCGAAACCCCATTTCGTTGTCATTCGACGTAACGTCTCCGTTCCCTACTCAGGGAATCTATGTACATCATATGCATATTTGTTGCCTGGTGAGAGCATATGGGTGTGAGGCGAAAATATTATCATTCTCTGTAATTGGGTGAAAATTTTTGAGAGATTAGAGAGATTTCCAAAAGGATTTTTCACATGTGTCGTTACCTGCAGGCCATGTCCAAGCTGGGTTTAAACTTTTTATTTTTGTTAATTGATGGTTTGTTTATTTAGTACTTTTATGGGCCTATTTAGACATACCCTAAAGGATTATTAGGAACACCATACTAATACTGTGTTTGACCCCCTTTCGCCTTCAGAACTGCCTTAATTCTACGTGGCATTGATTCAACAAGGTACTGAAAGCATTCTTTAGAAATGTTGGCCCATATTGATAGGATAGCATCTTGCAGTTGATGGAGATTTGTGGGATGCACATCCAGGGCACGAAGCTCCCGTTCCACCACATCCCAAAGATGCTCTAATGGGTTGAGATCTGGTGATTGTGGGGGCCATTTTAGTACAGTGAACTCATTGTCATGTTCAAGAAACCAATTTGAAATAATTCGAGCTTTGTGACATGCCTGGTTATATCCTGCTAGAAGTAGCCATCAGAGGATGGGCACATGGTGGCCATAAAGGGATGGACATGGTCAGAAACAATGCTCAGGTAGACCGTGGCATTTAAACGATGCCCAATTGGCACTAAGGGGCCTAAAGTGTGCCAAGAAAACATCCCCCACACCATTACACCACCACCACCAGCCTGCACAGTGGTAACAAGGCATGATGGATCCATGTTCTCATTCTGTTTATGCCAAATTCTGACTCTACCATCTGAATGACTCACCAGAAATTGAGACTCATCAGACCAGGCAACATTTTTCCAGTCTTCAACTGTCCAATTTTGGTGAGCTCTTGCAAATTGTAGCCTCTTTTTCCTATTTGTAGTGGAGATGAGTGGTACCCGGTGGGGTCTTCTGCTGTTGTAGCCCATCCGCCTCAAGGTTGTGCGTGTTGTGGCTTCACAACTACTTTGCTGCATACCTCGGTTGTAACGAGTGGTTATTTCAGTCAAAGTTGCTCTTCTATCAGCTTGAATCAGTCGGCCCATTCTCCTCTGACCTCTAGCATCAACAAGGCATTTTCGCCCACAGGACTGCCACATACTGGATGTTTTTCCCTTTTCACACCATTCTTTGTAAACCTTAGAAATGGTTGTGCGTGAAAATCCCAGTAACTGAGCAGATTGTGAAATACTCAGACCGGCCCGTCTGGCACCAACAACCATGCCACGCTCAAAATTGCTTAAATCAGCTTTCTTTCCCATTCTGACATTCAGTTTGGAGTTCAGGAGATTGTCTTGACCAGGACCACACCCCTAAATGCATTGAAGCAACTGCCATGTGATTGGTTGATTAGATAATTTCATTAATGAGAAATTGAACCGGTGTTCCTAATAATCCTTCAGGTGAGTGTATATATATGAAAACCCATTATAATAATTACATTGTTTAAAAAAAAAAAAATATATATATATATATATATATATATATATATATATATAATTTACTGCATTAATCCATGTTTGGGGAGTTTTGTTGTTGTTGTTTTTATTATGTGTTATTTTTATTTTATTTACCTTTAAATTACTAGATTTGATCAATAAATAATAAATTAACCATCCGAATTTAAGCACATTCCTCACATTCTTTCAACTTAAATTCAAAATAATTCACAAATGCATGCATAACCCTTTTAATTCAGCTCAAAATATCTCACATTGGGTGTCTGCCGACCTCTTGTGAAAAAAAAATATAACATGATATTTCATGACTCTTGCCAGTAGATGGCCTTATAGCTCTATATGGAGCAAATGAGCTGTTCTGCTGGGTCCTAAAGTCATTTTATTCACTCTTCAGTATGCGTTCAGATGCATGTAGACATTATAAAATCATTTTTGTTCTATTTCGAATTTTGAGCATTTTTAGGTTTTTCTATGTGTCCATTTTTCTAACTTTGACAAAAATAGATTTTTTTATGTATTTCAGCATGTTTAAATATATATTCACAATATATATATATATATATATATATATATATATATATATATATATATATAAAAGTTGTGAGGAGAAGTTGAAGCATCAAGAAAAATGAAGTGAAAAAGAAATGAGTCCCTATGGACCTCTATTGTATACAGGTCCTTCTCAAAAAATTAGCATATTGTGATAAAGTTCATTATTTTCCATAATGTAATGATACAAATTAAACTTTCATATATTTTAGATTCATTGCTCACCAACTGAAATATTTCAGGTGTTTTATTGTTTTAATACTGATGATTTTGGCATACAGCTCATGAAAACCCCAAATTCCTGTCTCAAAAAATTAGCATATTTCATCCGACCAATAAAAGAAGTGTTTTTAATACAACAAAAAAAAAAGTCTACCTTCAAATAATTATGTTCAGTTATGCACTCAATACTTGGTCGGGAATCCTTTTGCAGAAATGACTGCTTCAATGCGGTGTGTCATGGAGGCAATCAGCCTGTGGCACTGCTGAGGTGTTCTGGAGGCCCAGGATGCTTCGATAGCGGCCTTAAGCTCATCCAGAGTGTTGGGTCTTGCGTCTCTCAACTTTCTCTTCACAATATCCCACAGATTCTCTATGGAGTTCAGGTCAGGAGAGTTGGCAGGCCGATTAAGCACAGTAATACCATGGTCAGTAAACCATTTACCAGTGGTTTTGGCACTGTGAGCAGGTGCCAGGTCGTGCTGAAAAATGAAATCTTCATCTCCATAAAGCTTTTCAGCAGGTGGAAGCATGAAGTGCTCCAAAATCTCCTGATAGCTAGCTGCATTGACCCTGCCCTTGATAAAACACAGTGGACTAACACCAGCAGCTGACATGGCACCCCAGACCATCACTGACTGTGGGTACTTGAAACTGGACTTCAGGCATTTTGGCATTTCTTTCTCCCCAGTCTTCCTCCAGACTGTGGCACCTTGATTTCCGAATGACATGCAACCACTGAGCAACAGTCCAGTGCTGCTTCTCTGTAGCCCAGGTCAGGCGCTTCTGCCGCTGTTTCTGGTTCAAAAGTTGCTTGACCTGGGGAATGCGGCACCTGTAGCCCATTTCCTGCACACGCTCTGGATGTTTCTACTCCAGACTCAGTCCACTGCTTCCCAGGCCCCCCAAGGTCTGGAATCGGTCCTTCTCCACAATCTTCCTCAGGGTCCAGTCACCTCTTCTCGTTGTGCAGCGTTTTTTGCCACACTTTTTCCTTCCCACAGACTTCCCACTGAGGTGCCTTGATACAGCACTCTGGGAACAGCCTGTTTGTTCAGAAATTTATTTCTGTGTCATACCCTCTTGCTTGAGGGTGTCAATGATGGCCTTCTGGACAGCAGTCAGGTCGGCAGTCTTATCCATGATTGCGGTTTTGAGTAATGAAACAGGCTGGGAGTTTTTAAAATCCTCAGGAATCTTTTGCATGTGTTTAGAGTTAATTAGAGTTAATTAGTTGATTCAGATGATTAGGTTAATAGCTCGTTTAGAGAACCTTTTTATGATATGCAAATTTTTTGAGACAGGAATTTTGGGTTTTCATGAGCTTTATGCCAAAATCATCCGTATTAATACAATAAAACACCTGAAATATTTCAGTTGGTGCGCAATGAATCTAAAATATATGAAAGTTTAATTTTTATCATTATATTATGGAAAATAATTAACTTTATCACAATATGCTAATTGTTTGAGAAGGACCTGTATATGTGGTCATTGCACTTTCTTTCTTTAATTATAATTTCTAAAGTTTTTCCACAAACCTGCAGATGTCAGTATTCTATCCCTAACACATAGAGCAATGTCCAAAAACAATTTAGATTTACTTAAAATCGTTTTTAAGTGGTTTTTTCATGAGGCAATTTATGGCATAGTTAAGTAATTTTGCAGTAAATAGGTAAAAAACTTCCAAATTTCCAAAATTCAGCATAAATGTATAGTTGAGAAGTAAATTTTAATTTTTGTATAGTTTTCCCATATAAAAAAAATATATTTCCTTATGCAATCGCTCTTTAAAAGTTTGGGGTCTATTAGAACACCAAAAATGTTATCCTTTTTGAACACTGATTAAGGGCTAGGCGTGTTCCCCAAACCATACCTTAGGCAGTTGCATAATATATGCCTTCTTACGTGCGACGTTACCAGGTGCTGTCCGCGATGGTGCTGAATTGGTTGATGTCGATGGCTCGAGAATCAATTATTCACTCATGCAGGGGCTGCTTCACTGCGTTATGTGAGAAAGCGGTGTTCTTTATAAAATAATCACTTCAGAAATAGTTGGCTTTTCAGACCGGTTGGATCGGCACCACTGCGGAGTAGCCCAGTATTATGTGTAGCGTAGTGATTCAGGATAAGACAAAAATACGGGTTGGAAATCGATTCATAATGTACATTTTGTACATTTTAAACACAAAAAAATGTTACGGACTGCAGCTTTAAGTAAGCCTACATTAAAAAATCAATTACTTTTGTATTTCTACTCAAAAATGAGTACTCATAAGTATTTTTTTTTACTAGGGTATCTGGTCTTTTATTTAAGTAATTGATTTGCGTACTTCGTCCAGCACTGCTTTTCTTTGCCATTAATGTAAATCACATAGTCACACACCAAAAAAAAAAAAAACAACAACAACATAAAATTCTAATACAACAGCATTTTCTCTAGTAGTTAATAGTTTTTGACTAAAGCAATATTGCACAAAACAACAAGGACTCTGTATTGGCTTGCAACTCCATCCTTGATGATAGTGTGAGTTTAAATCAGTGTTTCTCAACCTCTCCTTCAGGGACCCCCTGACAGGACATGTTTTAGTTTTAACCCTGAAATGGCACACCTGATTCAATTAGTCAGCTATACATTAAGCCTTTGAGCCTTTAATTAATTGAATCAGGTGTGCCATTTCAGAGTTAAAACAAAAACATGTCCTGTCCGGGGGTCCCTGCAGGAGAGGTTGAGAAACACTGGTTTAAATCATAAGAAGCCTCAAACCACATTGCTTTAAAAGAAAAAAAAGAAATATCCAATAAAATAGTTTGCTAAAGCATTATGTAAACATGACTAAACAAATTTCCCTTTCTTGCATCACAACCTTAAAACTGTTCTGTTCCTGTTAACCTGCTGCAGTCATTCCTTTACTGCTAAAAATGCAAACCCTTAGTATTTATACTTATGAGGAAACTAGGAATGACTGACATTACTCATTTTATTCTAGACCACAGTGGAAGGGCTCTCTTTTGAGAGATTTCAAGGATGAGTCAAGGTAAACTGTCTTATAGTCAGCAGTTTGAATACTGTACATTTTTACATGATAACAAAATTAAATTTTTGATATACTGATATCTTAACAGTATTTGCATTATATGTTTGCTTATTCATGATGACTTAAGAAGACCGTTTACAATGAATGAGCCATATGGACCCATTTTATGGTGGTTTTTGTCCATTTCGAAGATAAATGATAAACTAGGCTTGATGGTTTAAAAGGTCCGGCCATTAGATAAGTTCACACTTATTCGTTTAGCAGAAACTTTTAGCTAAAGAAGCGGCTTACTACTTTTTTTACTTCCTGCTCAGCTGCTGTTCGGACGCTCTCGCTTACTGCTCCGCGCTTTGCTCTATCACTTTTATATTTTTATATTTTATCTCCTTTTATCACCTAATTTTAACTTCAGCAAATGAGCACAGTGCTCAAACGCTTGGATTACTACAAAAAAAGCAGAATTCTTTTATTCGACCAGCCTCCCACTGAAAGTTTACATTCCAGGGAAGAGAAAACACAACTGCCTACATTCATAAGGATAATAAAATGCCTCCTCTGGAATCTACTTGCTGCTCTAACTGCCACAGACTTCTACAAAGGATTGCAGTTCTTGAAACAAAGTTAATTGCGGGACCACCAAACCAGACGGAAAACACAACAGAGCTTCGTCATGGACGCCCTTACCATACAGCCGGTGAGTCCCATGAATCTCATGCTCCTCGACAGGCTATACTGAGTGTAGAGAAACAAGCTGACCGACTTACAAATCGATGGTACAAACAGGGAGCGAAACCCAAAGGCACTCAAGACATCAGATTGTCACGAGCATCACATATTGCTGCAGTAGCATCCTCTACCCCAGATACGGCTCTGACAAGGATTGCAAACAGTGGTCTCCTACCACCGCCTATACATCTTGAGAACAGATTTGAAGTATTAATGAATGAGGAATCCCCAAATTTGATGAATGTGATCGAACACAGACTGAATCAGCCTGTAGCTAACACTGATGCTAACTGGCACTCGAGGTCGAGCAGACAGCGGCACTCAGCTCAGAGCGCAGCCGGACCCAGGACTCTGATAGTGGGCGACTCCATAATCAGAAACATTAGTAGCAGGGATACAACTACATGCTGCCTTCCACAAGTAACAACTTCTGATGTAAACAGAGAACTTCAGGACATTCTGATGAAACATAAGACTGCAAATCGACTCATCATTCATGTGGGGAACAATGATAATTATAAAGAGCAGTCGGAACTCCTTAAGAAGGATTTCAATGAACTTTTTGAAACACTTAAAAGACTGAAAGTTCAAACATTCATCAGTGGACCACTCCCAGCAAGAGGAACAAACAGGTTTTCATGGTTGCTTGGACTTAATACATGGCTCCAAAAAACCTGCAATATTAAAGGAGTGAACTTCATTGACAACTTCAATCTTTTCTGGAGTCAGAGGCAACTGTTTCAACAGGATGGCCACCACCCAAACAAACTTGGTTCAAGAGTGCTAAAGGACAATATTTACTTCAACCTCCGCCATCCTTCTGCAATGTGTGCCAATCCACTCAACCTAAATGGCACACACACACCTGGATACAGTATGAATGACCACAGGATTTCACTTCAGCACCTGAATGGGCATGCGGTTGACACATCACACAAGGACAATGATAACACCACTCAGCCACAACAACCTCTGCTTACGGACACAATCTCAGCTGAGCCCTGCCCACAGAGCTCACCACAGACAGACTGTGACATACTAGCACTGCTCCAAGATTCAGCACCCAAGGACGACTTTCTGGAAAACAGCCAGGAAAACCAGGACAGCATATTACAGCCTCCAATAACACCAGAGCAACAGCCCCTCTCACCAGGCACGCAATCCCTCTCTCCAGCAACTCCACTTCTGTGCTTCTCAGAGAAAATGGAACAACTGGTGTATGCTGGAACTAGACTATCCCACTCTTTTGCTGCAAGCCCCCAGACACCAACCAAAAAACGGACACAACCACCAAAGCCTGCAGGCCCAGCTCGCCCTCACCCTCGTCCCGTGAGAGCTCTTCGGCCTCTGCCACAGCGCCAGGGCACACACCCTCCTCCAGCGGCTCAAGGTGAACCAAAAACAACTGATACCAGCTCTCAGTGATATGTGTCGTGATATGTCATATGTGATATGAACCCAGTGTGCCTGTATCTTTATCTTTCTCTATTGCTGTTCGATTACATGATAGAAAGTCTAAGGCCTTCAAAAGCCGTACAGAAAACCCATCTAATCTGGTGCCTATTACACGCCAAACTAAGATTGCTGTCGGGACAAAAAGTAAGACTGTTAAGTTAGCACTTTTAAACATCCGCTCACTTAAAAATAAATCACTTCTAGTCAACGACTTAATAACCACATACAACCTGGATTTTATGTTGCTAAATGAAACTTGGCTAGAAGAAAGCTGCAGTGCAACAGTCCTCAATGAAACAGCCCCTCCTAACTTTACTTTTATGAGTGTCTGCAGAGCTGTAAGAAGAGGTGGAGGTTTAGCTGCTCTTTTTAAAGATGTCTATTAATGTAAGCAAATATCATTTGGGAATTACAAGTCTTTCGAATATCTGGGTATTGTTTTAAAAGGTGCTCCGCGCATTTTACTTATCATTGTTTACAGGCCTCCAAAATACTCTCCAGCCTTTGCTGAAGACTTTACAGAATTGTTATCAACAATTTCCTCAGAGTTTGACTGCTTTGCCTTTACTGGAGATTTTTAACATTCACATAGATAATGCAGAAACCAATATGGCAAAAGAAATCAAAACTGTTTTATAAACTTTTGATCTGACTCAGCATGTACATGGATCCATGCATAATCGTGGACACACTCTAGATTTACTCATCAGTAAGGGTCTAAACATTTCATCGATTGTTATTAAGGACGTAGCACTGTCTGATCATTTTTGTATTTTCTTTGATATATTGATCTCTCCTGCCATTGAAGCTAGATCTGTGTCTGTCAAGAAGAGATGCTTCAAAGAGAACACTAGTGTACCATTTATGAAGGCTATATCTTTAACACCAAGCATATCTGCTGATTCTGTTGATTTTCTCCTTGATTCTTTCAACTCAAAAGTTAAGAGTGTAATTGATGATATTGCTCCTGTGAAAGTCAGGAGAATGAATGGCAGACAAAAAGCACCTTGGAGAAACTCAACAGCAGTGCAAAATATGAAAAGACAATGCAGAAAAGCAGAGTAAACATGAAAGCAGAAACTTGTAGTCCATTATAACATCTACAAAGACAGCATCCATGCTTTCAATAAGGAACTAGGCAAAGCTAGACATACTTTCTTCTCAAATATAATAAACAGCAACTTAAACAACACACGCACTCTTTTTGCTACTGTAGAGAGACTGACAACCCCCCCAAGCCAGATTCCCAGTGAAATGCTCTCAGAGAGCAAGTGCAGTGAGTTTGCTTCTTTCTTTTCTGAGAAAATCAATAATATCAGAAAGGTGATCACCTCATCCTTGAGCTGCACTGGGGTCAGACAGATCAGACAACAGCCTGAGAAAGTAGTCACTATGTCTGATTTCAAAGAAATTGATGGCAAAATTTTGAAAGAAATCATACAGCACCTTAAAACATCAACCTGCGCCCTTGACACACTTCCCACATCTTTTTTCAAAACTGTACTTAAGCTACACAGCTTAAAAGCAGATCTCCTAGAAGTGGTAAATGCCTCACTTCTCTCTGGGAGTTTTCCGAACTCCCTGAAAACTGCAGTTGTCAAGCCCCTCCTGAAAAAGACCAATCCGGATAAGACCATATTAAACAACTATAGACCGATCTCAAATCTTCCTTTCATAGGCAAGATCATTGAAAAAGTTGTCTTCAATCAGCTGAACAAATTCTCAAGCTCGAATGGATACTTTGACAACTTCCAATCTGGTTTCCGACCGCAGCACAGCACAGAGACAGCGCTCATAAAGATAATAAACGATATTCGCTTAAATACTGACACAAGCAAATTATCAGTTCTAATACGACTCGACCTCAGTGCTGCAATTGACACTGTCGATCACAACATACTTCTTGACAGGCTGGAAAACTGGGTCGGGCTTTCTGGGATAGTCCTAAAATGGTTCAGGTCATACTTAGTAGGGAGAGGTTATTATGTGAGTATTGGAGATCATAAGTCTGAATGGACATCCATGACACGCGGAGTCCCTCAAGGCTCAATTCTTGCGCCACTCCTATTCAACCTGTACATGCTCCCAATGAGCCAAATAATGAGAAAGAACCAAATCTCTTACCACAGCTATGCAGACGACACACAGCTCTACTTAGCCCTATCGCCTAACGATTACAGCCCCATTGACTCCCTTTGCCAATGCATTGATGAAGTAAACAATTAGATGTGCCAAAACTTTCTTCAGTTAAACAAAGACAAAACTGAAGTCATTGCGTTTGGAAACAAAGATGAAGTTCTCAAGGTGAACGCATACCTTCAGTCTAGGGGTCAAACAACTAAAAATCAAGTCAGGAATCTTGGTGTGTCTCTAGAGTCAGACCTTAGTTTCAGTAGTCATGTCAAAGCAATAACTAAATCAGCATACTATCATCTGAAAAATATTGCAAGAATTAGATGCTTTGTTTCCAGTCAAGACTTAGAGAAACTTGTGCATGCTTTCATCACCAGCAGGGTGGATTATTGTAATGGACTCCTCACTGGCTTTCCCAGAAAGACCATAAGACAGTTGCAGCTCATACAGAACGCTGCTGCCAGGATTCTGAGCAGAACCAGAAATAACACATCACACCAGTCCTCAGGTCTTTACACTGGCTGCCAGTTACATATAGAATTGATTTTAAAGTATTATTACTGGTATATAAATCATTCAATGGCCTATTGGACCTCAATACATTGCAGATATGCTCACTGAATATAAACCCAACAGATCACTCAGATCACTAGGATCACATCAGCTAGAAATACCAAGGGTTCACTCTAAGCATGGTGAGTGTGCTTTTAGCTACTATGCCAGCCGTAGCTGGAACCAGCTTCCAGAAGAGATCAGATGTGCTCCTACAGTAGTCACTTTCAAATCCAGACTCAAAACACATCTGTTTACCTATGCATTTACTGAATGAGCACTGTGCCACTGCTCGTCCGACTGTTTGAACTGTATTTTATTTAATGTTTTAATTATTCTGATTTCATTTGATTATTTCTGTATTTTATATTTTATTCTAAACTGTTTTAATTATTCTGATTTCTTTTGATTATTTTAATTTCTTCAATGTAAAGCACTTTGAATTACCATTGTGTATGAAATGTGCTATATAAATAAACTTGCCTTGCCTAATGAGCAGTACAACAAGCTATTCATCCTAGCATTAGCATGAGAAGTACTGTAATGTTCAAACAATTTTCAAATTTATCAGGTTATGTAAAATATACAGCAGGCAGAAATATTTGAATTTACTTGTTTAAATAGGCCAAAGAAAGGTATATTTATGAAGGAAAAAGCTAAAGTGAAAATTATAGCCTCTAGATGGCGCCCTCTGTACTCCTTTTAAACACGCAAGAAGAAAGATTATCAACAGAATGTGGCACGTCAAATTTACATTTGTTTTTACATAATATTATATAATCATGCTCAAAACACCAATATCAAAGTGCACAACTATAATTATCTGTTCTGTCCTTCATTCTTAGTTGCTTTTGTCAGACATATTTGTATTTTTTTAATTATTTTCTGGATTATTTTAATAAAATATATTATTATTTTTTAAGTTACCATGGAAGACTGTAACTGTAACCTTTGAAAGCTGATATTCAAAATAGTTTTCTACAGAAGTTGCCTTGTTACATGACTCCACCCCACTTTATCTTTCATACAAATAAAGGGGAAACAACCACCAATTGTTCATGTGAAGACGTTGTTGTGAGCTTTGATAACACACACCTGCAGAAAGAACAGAAGGAAAGGACTGAAAATGGGTAAGAATCTACATCTACGCATTATTTCTGTGGCTATGACTATGTTTATACATATAATACAATATAGCAAGCTAATTTGTGTTTTATTGAGACAGATGCCCTGTGAAAAGAAGTGGGGGATGTGGGCAGTTTATGTTTGCTACAATGCCTTTTCAAAATGACATGCATCTAGTTTTTTTTATTCCCCTACCCCTTTGGTTGAGTTCATTATCTTGACTTCTTTGAATTGTTGATTTGGTCAAAATTATGCTGCATGGCGTTGAGTTAAAATCTTACGACTCTATTCCAACAGAAGTCAAAAAGAGATCTCATCATCCATCCCTGCTGTTGTTTATCAGGGTAAACCACTAATATAAGATCAAATAAGAAAAGTAATTATATTGCATCTCTGGCTAGTTTTTGAGACTTCAGTCACATGTGCAATATGTGCCGTGTAAGTCAATATTGATTAAAAAGCTGTGGTCAAACAGGATGCGTCATTTGCAACTGTATTTATTGCTTAGTCCAAAATGTATTTGCTTAAATGCAAAACTGTCTGAAACAATAATGAGACCAGAACAACAGGAAAAGTATATTTTTGAGTTGCAGCGGTGTCATTTCAATGTTCAATGTTCTTATGTTGCATGTGAATGGCTGACAAATTTTGCTGACAAAGTCTTTAAACCTACCAGCCATAATTTAAGATGTCGACAGCAAAAATACGTTGTTGTTTTATAAGTACTCTTGTTTATTCTTACAGTTTAAGAATGCCCCCTGGTGGCATCATGGTAAGACTGAGCAACTCCTTTTATCACAACCTCTGAATTTGCAAACATTTATTCCCCATAATTCTGACAAAAAAAATGAGATTATTCATTAAATATAATTTAGCCTAATCTTGAGCATAATTAACAATGGAATGGCAACTACGGTTCTAATTTGAACAACAATAATATGATTATAACTTAAAATCAGAGCTGTAATAACTAATACAATTATTTAAAAACATACATCAGCTTTATGTGCATCTGAAAATCATTCATTTCCAACTCCAGTGAGCTGTTGACCGCTGCAACCGGACTGCTGAATCAGTTTGATTTGTGAATGAATCCTTCTAATTCAGTTGTCAACCAATTCAAAATCAAAAGAAAGATTCAGAAATGTTATAACTTTCTTTTACAGTTTGCATTCTCTTTTTTTGTGCAGCGAATTTAACCTTTTTGAGTGCAGTGAATGCGACCAATGCAACCCAGACTGAAGCCTTATCAAGCATTGAAATCTTCAATATATGCATATATTTTGTTGTCTTCGCTCTGGGTATTGTTGGAAACGGGCTTGTCATATATGTGACCGGCTACAAAATGAAGACGACCGTCAACTCCATTTGGTTCCTCAACTTGGCAATTGCAGACTTAATCTTCATCTTAATCATCATCCTCTACATTGTTACTGCCTTTTACAAGATGGCTTGGCACTTAGGTGACTTCTTGTGCAAGTTTGTCACCTTCGTGACGGTGCTAAACATGTTTGCAAGTATTTTTTTGCTGACTGCTATCAGCCTGGACCGATGCCTGTCCACCTGGGTGATTGTTTGGGTTCAAAACAAACGAACTCTGGTCAAAGCCAGTATCATCTGTGCACTCGTGTGGGTTTTATCCATCCTCTGCAGCATCCCCTTTGTCATCAACCGCAATGTAAATAATAACCGGTGCATTTATTATGCAGAGCCTTTCAAGTATTTGGTAATATACAGGTTCTTGGTGGGTTTTCTCATCCCCTTCCTGATTATTACATCTTCATACATTGCTATCGGAGTGCGGGCCAAACGTCTCAAAAGGGGGAAGAAGCTTAAGCCTTTCCGGGTCATCATATCGGTGATAATGGCCTTTTTGATATGCTGGTTTCCATTTCATGTTCAACAGCTATGTGCTGTAATTGCAAGCGAGAATAAGTGGAGTGACTTTGGAAAAGTAATAAGGCACATAGGACCTTTCGTAAACTGCCTGGTTCATTTCAACAGCTGTCTGAACCCCATTCTCTATGTGTTCATGTGTGAGGAGTTTAAGAAGAAGCTTAAACACTCTCTGCTGCTGGTGCTGGAGACGGCGTTTGCTGAAGAACATCTGCCTTTCCGATCATCTCGCCCTTCTACTTCTTCAGGCCTCTCAGAATCACAGGGTCTCAAGATGAACGACACAACCTTCTCATCAACTGGCAGCAGCCAGGACAACAAAACATGCTTTTAGAAAATCAGTCCCAGAGATATTAATTCCTTGCATTAGTCTGAAGTGATCTGATAAAGCATAGTAAGAAGCTTTCCACTTTGCAGCCTTGAAACCCTCCATCCCATGCCAGATAAGCAGTAGTTCAAAGCCTTGCTTGTTCTGAAGGTGTAATTTATGCACCAATAAAATGACTTTTCAGGCAGGTTTCTCCAACACTGTTTTCCATTGGTTGGACTAACAGAAAGCTCTACCCCAAACTCATGCCATTGGTTGAGTCAGTGTTGTTGCATCTATACTGGTTGGGATGATACAAATGTTTTATATTGTTTATGCATTTTATGGGAAACCTACAGATGTTTTATTGTATACTCATGGCGTTGGTGAAATGTTTCAACATAGAAAAATATTTTAAACATATTTTTTTAGTTTTACATTTTTAATGCATTTCTTTCCCATTGACTTGTTTTACACAATTTTTAAGCCACATTGTAATAGGCTACTATCAATATTGTACTATTAAATGTTTATATAGCACTATGTTTATTTAATCACCAAAACTGAAGGATTTCTTTGTGAGACATGCTGTCTGTATTCTTCCTCTTTTCTGACTACTATTCCGCAGCACAGCACAGAGACAGCGCTCATAAAGATAATAAACGATATTCGCTTAAATACTGACACAAGCAAATTATCAGTTCTAATACGACTCGACCTCAGTGCTGCAATTGACACTGTCGATCACAACATACTTCTTGACAGGCTGGAAAACTGGGTCGGGCTTTCTGGGATAGTCCTAAAATGGTTCAGGTCATACTTAGTAGGGAGAGGTTATTATGTGAGTATTGGAGATCATAAGTCTGAATGGACATCCATGACACGCGGAGTCCCTCAAGGCTCAATTCTTGCGCCACTCCTATTCAACCTGTACATGCTCCCAATGAGCCAAATAATGAGAAAGAACCAAATCTCTTACCACAGCTATGCAGACGACACACAGCTCTACTTAGCCCTATCGCCTAACGATTACAGCCCCATTGACTCCCTTTGCCAATGCATTGATGAAGTAAACAATTAGATGTGCCAAAACTTTCTTCAGTTAAACAAAGACAAAACTGAAGTCATTGCGTTTGGAAACAAAGATGAAGTTCTCAAGGTGAACGCATACCTTCAGTCTAGGGGTCAAACAACTAAAAATCAAGTCAGGAATCTTGGTGTGTCTCTAGAGTCAGACCTTAGTTTCAGTAGTCATGTCAAAGCAATAACTAAATCAGCATACTATCATCTGAAAAATATTGCAAGAATTAGATGCTTTGTTTCCAGTCAAGACTTAGAGAAACTTGTGCATGCTTTCATCACCAGCAGGGTGGATTATTGTAATGGACTCCTCACTGGCTTTCCCAGAAAGACCATAAGACAGTTGCAGCTCATACAGAACGCTGCTGCCAGGATTCTGAGCAGAACCAGAAATAACACATCACACCAGTCCTCAGGTCTTTACACTGGCTGCCAGTTACATATAGAATTGATTTTAAAGTATTATTACTGGTATATAAATCATTCAATGGCCTATTGGACCTCAATACATTGCAGATATGCTCACTGAATATAAACCCAACAGATCACTCAGATCACTAGGATCACATCAGCTAGAAATACCAAGGGTTCACTCTAAGCATGGTGAGTGTGCTTTTAGCTACTATGCCAGCCGTAGCTGGAACCAGCTTCCAGAAGAGATCAGATGTGCTCCTACAGTAGTCACTTTCAAATCCAGACTCAAAACACATCTGTTTACCTATGCATTTACTGAATGAGCACTGTGCCACTGCTCGTCCGACTGTTTGAACTGTATTTTATTTAATGTTTTAATTATTCTGATTTCATTTGATTATTTCTGTATTTTATATTTTATTCTAAACTGTTTTAATTATTCTGATTTCTTTTGATTATTTTAATTTCTTCAATGTAAAGCACTTTGAATTACCATTGTGTATGAAATGTGCTATATAAATAAACTTGCCTTGCCTAATGAGCAGTACAACAAGCTATTCATCCTAGCATTAGCATGAGAAGTACTGTAATGTTCAAACAATTTTCAAATTTATCAGGTTATGTAAAATATACAGCAGGCAGAAATATTTGAATTTACTTGTTTAAATAGGCCAAAGAAAGGTATATTTATGAAGGAAAAAGCTAAAGTGAAAATTATAGCCTCTAGATGGCGCCCTCTGTACTCCTTTTAAACACGCAAGAAGAAAGATTATCAACAGAATGTGGCACGTCAAATTTACATTTGTTTTTACATAATATTATATAATCATGCTCAAAACACCAATATCAAAGTGCACAACTATAATTATCTGTTCTGTCCTTCATTCTTAGTTGCTTTTGTCAGACATATTTGTATTTTTTTAATTATTTTCTGGATTATTTTAATAAAATATATTATTATTTTTTAAGTTACCATGGAAGACTGTAACTGTAACCTTTGAAAGCTGATATTCAAAATAGTTTTCTACAGAAGTTGCCTTGTTACATGACTCCACCCCACTTTATCTTTCATACAAATAAAGGGGAAACAACCACCAATTGTTCATGTGAAGACGTTGTTGTGAGCTTTGATAACACACACCTGCAGAAAGAACAGAAGGAAAGGACTGAAAATGGGTAAGAATCTACATCTACGCATTATTTCTGTGGCTATGACTATGTTTATACATATAATACAATATAGCAAGCTAATTTGTGTTTTATTGAGACAGATGCCCTGTGAAAAGAAGTGGGGGATGTGGGCAGTTTATGTTTGCTACAATGCCTTTTCAAAATGACATGCATCTAGTTTTTTTTATTCCCCTACCCCTTTGGTTGAGTTCATTATCTTGACTTCTTTGAATTGTTGATTTGGTCAAAATTATGCTGCATGGCGTTGAGTTAAAATCTTACGACTCTATTCCAACAGAAGTCAAAAAGAGATCTCATCATCCATCCCTGCTGTTGTTTATCAGGGTAAACCACTAATATAAGATCAAATAAGAAAAGTAATTATATTGCATCTCTGGCTAGTTTTTGAGACTTCAGTCACATGTGCAATATGTGCCGTGTAAGTCAATATTGATTAAAAAGCTGTGGTCAAACAGGATGCGTCATTTGCAACTGTATTTATTGCTTAGTCCAAAATGTATTTGCTTAAATGCAAAACTGTCTGAAACAATAATGAGACCAGAACAACAGGAAAAGTATATTTTTGAGTTGCAGCGGTGTCATTTCAATGTTCAATGTTCTTATGTTGCATGTGAATGGCTGACAAATTTTGCTGACAAAGTCTTTAAACCTACCAGCCATAATTTAAGATGTCGACAGCAAAAATACGTTGTTGTTTTATAAGTACTCTTGTTTATTCTTACAGTTTAAGAATGCCCCCTGGTGGCATCATGGTAAGACTGAGCAACTCCTTTTATCACAACCTCTGAATTTGCAAACATTTATTCCCCATAATTCTGACAAAAAAAATGAGATTATTCATTAAATATAATTTAGCCTAATCTTGAGCATAATTAACAATGGAATGGCAACTACGGTTCTAATTTGAACAACAATAATATGATTATAACTTAAAATCAGAGCTGTAATAACTAATACAATTATTTAAAAACATACATCAGCTTTATGTGCATCTGAAAATCATTCATTTCCAACTCCAGTGAGCTGTTGACCGCTGCAACCGGACTGCTGAATCAGTTTGATTTGTGAATGAATCCTTCTAATTCAGTTGTCAACCAATTCAAAATCAAAAGAAAGATTCAGAAATGTTATAACTTTCTTTTACAGTTTGCATTCTCTTTTTTTGTGCAGCGAATTTAACCTTTTTGAGTGCAGTGAATGCGACCAATGCAACCCAGACTGAAGCCTTATCAAGCATTGAAATCTTCAATATATGCATATATTTTGTTGTCTTCGCTCTGGGTATTGTTGGAAACGGGCTTGTCATATATGTGACCGGCTACAAAATGAAGACGACCGTCAACTCCATTTGGTTCCTCAACTTGGCAATTGCAGACTTAATCTTCATCTTAATCATCATCCTCTACATTGTTACTGCCTTTTACAAGATGGCTTGGCACTTAGGTGACTTCTTGTGCAAGTTTGTCACCTTCGTGACGGTGCTAAACATGTTTGCAAGTATTTTTTTGCTGACTGCTATCAGCCTGGACCGATGCCTGTCCACCTGGGTGATTGTTTGGGTTCAAAACAAACGAACTCTGGTCAAAGCCAGTATCATCTGTGCACTCGTGTGGGTTTTATCCATCCTCTGCAGCATCCCCTTTGTCATCAACCGCAATGTAAATAATAACCGGTGCATTTATTATGCAGAGCCTTTCAAGTATTTGGTAATATACAGGTTCTTGGTGGGTTTTCTCATCCCCTTCCTGATTATTACATCTTCATACATTGCTATCGGAGTGCGGGCCAAACGTCTCAAAAGGGGGAAGAAGCTTAAGCCTTTCCGGGTCATCATATCGGTGATAATGGCCTTTTTGATATGCTGGTTTCCATTTCATGTTCAACAGCTATGTGCTGTAATTGCAAGCGAGAATAAGTGGAGTGACTTTGGAAAAGTAATAAGGCACATAGGACCTTTCGTAAACTGCCTGGTTCATTTCAACAGCTGTCTGAACCCCATTCTCTATGTGTTCATGTGTGAGGAGTTTAAGAAGAAGCTTAAACACTCTCTGCTGCTGGTGCTGGAGACGGCGTTTGCTGAAGAACATCTGCCTTTCCGATCATCTCGCCCTTCTACTTCTTCAGGCCTCTCAGAATCACAGGGTCTCAAGATGAACGACACAACCTTCTCATCAACTGGCAGCAGCCAGGACAACAAAACATGCTTTTAGAAAATCAGTCCCAGAGATATTAATTCCTTGCATTAGTCTGAAGTGATCTGATAAAGCATAGTAAGAAGCTTTCCACTTTGCAGCCTTGAAACCCTCCATCCCATGCCAGATAAGCAGTAGTTCAAAGCCTTGCTTGTTCTGAAGGTGTAATTTATGCACCAATAAAATGACTTTTCAGGCAGGTTTCTCCAACACTGTTTTCCATTGGTTGGACTAACAGAAAGCTCTACCCCAAACTCATGCCATTGGTTGAGTCAGTGTTGTTGCATCTATACTGGTTGGGATGATACAAATGTTTTATATTGTTTATGCATTTTATGGGAAACCTACAGATGTTTTATTGTATACTCATGGCGTTGGTGAAATGTTTCAACATAGAAAAATATTTTAAACATATTTTTTTAGTTTTACATTTTTAATGCATTTCTTTCCCATTGACTTGTTTTACACAATTTTTAAGCCACATTGTAATAGGCTACTATCAATATTGTACTATTAAATGTTTATATAGCACTATGTTTATTTAATCACCAAAACTGAAGGATTTCTTTGTGAGACATGCTGTCTGTATTCTTCCTCTTTTTTGTATATAAATACAAAGAACATTTGTATGCTGTCTGACCTTTATTATTAGGCATAAAACAAAGTCACAATGTTAAACTTTACCATGCTTTTACTATGACAAATAATAAGTCTTCTTTATAAGTAATCAAGTAACTAGTAGGGCATACATTACTTTTAAATTTGCAACAGGTCATTTTCAAATAAGTAATGTAAGTTTGTTTTCCCATGTATTGACTGACAACTCTTCTGTCCCCATGTTGAGAGAAATCGTGAGTAAGTGCAGAGGAGTTGTGTGTGAACATGATGTTATTGTAGTTCTAGACTAAATGTGAACATGCATTTACTCATCTCACTCGCACAAAAACACATTCAGTATTCCTCCAAATAAATAAAAACAGTAAAATGCAAACTCAGAATATTATGAAAAAATGTGTTAACACAAATATATTTTATGTATTTAATCTCACTTTAATAAGCAATGTCTTTGCTGTTGGCCTTCAATGATCCAATTAATCCATACAAATAATCAAAAAAAATATTTTTCTTTCTTTCGTTATTTTTTGTTTGTTTGTTTTCTTTTTTTGCTGAAGTTAGTGTTGACCTTTATGTCCTATTCTTCTGCAATCCAAGAATGGCAGCAGAGATGAAAGGTTTGTTTGAGCTGTGCCCTCTACTGCATGAATTTGCATTTCCTTTTGCATTTGCACTTTTACATTTGAAAAAAATAAATAAAAATAAAGACAAACAAACAAGCAAGCCCAGCCCAGGTGAGAAAAGGTAATGCAAAAGTAGCAAATTACTTTTCATTAAAAGTAACTAAGAAATGCAATTATTTACTTTTTTATGGAGTTACACAATTCATTACTTTAAAAAGTAACTTTCCCCAACACAGCAAATAATCATATTTTGAAGGGCAGCTCAAACACTGTTTCACGGTAGACGTTTTCTCTGTGTCCTTCTAGTCTCATGTTTATGTTGTTGTATGAGTGCACGTGTGCTAGGGGCGTGTCTGTATGTCATTACCTGATCTGCTCCAGCTGCTCATCATCACATCACCAGGTGCAGTTGATCATCACCACGCTATTTATACTCAGCGCTGTTCTCTCATCCTTGTCAGATTGTTGTTTGGTGTTCCCCTGTCATGTCCTCTGGTTTTCGTGTCCTGCCTGGTGTTCCTGATTGTCGTCGTTGTTCTGTGGAGTATACGTTTCACCGTCTGTCTGCACTTCACTGGATTGGCCATTGAAGTCCCTGCGTCACCACTTTCCACCTGGCTGTACTGCATCTTGGACTTGACCTTCTTTAATAAATTACCATTCACTCGCTATTGCTTCCTGTGATCATTGAACTATGACAGAACGATCTGACCAACAAATGGAAGCAGAGAGCGCACCATCGTCATCATTTGAGGAATTCGTTCATCACAGTATCCGAAGAATGGATTCGCAGGAAAAGGAGATCGGCGAGACGGGCCGTGCAGTACAAGCCCTGGTGACGCAGGTGTCCGAGCTCACCCAGCAGATCCAGCGCCTACGAGTTCCCGCTACGCCCCCCCACACCAGCCGTTCCTCTCGCACCACCTGGAAGCCCCTCCCAGTCGGAACCCCGGCTACCTGTACCTGAGGCATATTCGGGTGAGCCCTCTCATTGCAGAGCTTTCCTTACTCGTTGTTCTATGCACTTCGCCTTACAGCTGCGCACATTCAACAGTGAACACACTAAAGCGGCGTTTGTGCTGATCTTGCTGACTGGGAGAGCGGCACTTTGGGGAACGGCGGTGTGGGAAAACCAGAACCCATGATGCACCTCGTTCCAGACACTCGCCGCCGAGATGAGGAAGGTGTTCGACCGGGCGGTCTCGGGAAGAGAGGCGGCCAGAGCGTTGGCCGAACTTCGGCAGGGACGAAGATCTGTTTCGAATTTCTCGATTGAATTCAGAACCCTGGCGGCGGAGTGTGGTTGGAACGAGGAGGCGCAGTGGGACATGTTCCTGCATGGGCTGGCTGACCACGTCCAGAAGGAGATCCACGCCCTGGATCTTCCCACCACACTGAACGGATTGGTCGACCTTGCCCTGCGGGTGGACGCTCGGCTGTCCAGAGTCGAGCGTCGGACTGCGTACTCTCGGGGCTTTAAATGTCCTTCGGTCCAGTGGCAGGGACGTGGTCAGCCCCGTCGACGATCATGAGTCCATGCAGGTGGGTCGAGCTCGGCTTTCCTGAGAGGAGAGGGAGAGGCGGAGGTCCCAGGGCCTTTGCCTTTATTGTGGAGGGACTGGACACTATGCATACAACTGTCCGGTAAAAGGGCCAAGCCCGATAATAAACGTGAGGCTACTATCGGGTGGGATCTCCGCCAGGAATACCTCATCAACGACCACATCTACCTCCACCCTCCTCTCGGTAAGACTAAGATGGTCAACCAACCAGTACGATTGTCTTGCACTGTTGGATTCCGGGGCTGAAGGAAATTTTATGGACTATAGTTTCGCACGTACATTTCAAATTCCCCTCAAACCCCTCTCACCGGATTGCAGTTCACACTTTAAATGGTCAAGAGCTTCCCAGAGAAGACATCACACTCATCACCTCTGGCAACCACTTCGAGACTATTTATTTTTTTATTTTGGACTCACCCTTGGCATCCGTTGTTCTTGGACATCCTTGGCTTATCAAACACAACCCCCAAGTGGACTAGATTCATAAATCTGTGCTGGAGTGGAGCAAGGAATGTCATAAGTCTTGTCTTGTGTCTGCTTGTTCGTCTGTACCTGTTTCTGTGTTTCAGGAGGAAGCAGGGGATTTGTCTAACGTGCCCACGGAGTATCTGGACCTGAAGGATGTGTTCAGTAAGTCTTGTGCTGCTTCTCTCCCTCCGCATTGTCCCTATGACTGTGCTATAGATTTACTGCCAGGTAAGTCTCTGCCTAAAGGCAAGTTATATTCACTTTCGATTCCCGAAAGAGAGGCTATGGAGAAATATATTTCTGATTCTCTAGCAACCAAGTTCATTCGCCCTTCCTCTTCTCCAACGGGGGTGGGGTTTTTGTGGGGAAAAAGGATGGTTCGCTGCGACCTTGTATTGATTACCGAGGGTTGAATAACATCACGATAAAGAATACTTATTGTGGCGAACAGGACGGCCGAGGGACGTGAGAGAACGGCGCGAGGCCGGTGGTGCGATTGCTAATGAGCAACACATGTGAAGCACACCGGTCTCGCATCTCTCACGGAGGAGCGGAAGCATAAAGGAGGAGCGAGACCGGTGTGCTTCACATGTGTTGCTCATTAGCAATCGCACCACCGGCCTCGCGCCGTTCTCTCACGTCCCTCGGCCGTCCTGTTCGCCACACTTATCCTTTGCCGTTGATGTCTTCAGCCTTCGAGAGGTTGCAGGGAGCATCCATCTTCACAAAATTGGACTTACGTAACACTTATCATTTGGTTCGCATCAGGGAGGGAGATGAGTGGAAAACTGCTTTTAACACCCCCAGGGGGCACTTTGAATATTTGGTTATGCCGTTCAGGCTGTCCAACTCCCCAGCAGTTTTCAAGGCACTGGTCAATGACGTGTTGCGAGATATGATCGATCAGTTCATAGATGTCTACCTGGATGACATATTGATTTTTTTTTCTTCATCTCTACAGGAGCATGTGCTACACGTTCGAGTGCTTCAGAGGTTGCTAGAGAATGGGCTTTTTGTCAAGGCGGAGAAATGCGATTTTCATGCACAGTCTGTTCCTTTTCTAGGGTACATCGTGTCGTCTGAGGGAATGCGGATGGACCCTGAGAAAGTCAAGGCTGTGGTAGATTGGCCAAGTCCAGATTCCGCGAGGCCCTGCTGAGGTTTCTGGGGTTCGCCAATTTTTACCGGCGACTCATTCGCAACTTCAGCCAGCTAGTCGCGCCTCTGACCGCCTTGACCTCCCCCCGAACTACGTTCAGGTAGTCTGACTCAGCCGAGGCTGTGTTTTCTAAACTGAAGAGCCGCTTTGTTTCAGCTCCCATTCTCATAACCCCTGATTCAGCACGTCAGTTCCTAGTGGAGGTCGACGTGTCAGAGTTGGGAGTAGGAGCGGTTTTATCCCAGCGTTCACCTGTAGACGACAAGATGCACCCTTGCGCGTTTTTGTCACATCGTTTATCCCCAGCCGAACGCAATTATGACATTGGTAACAGAGAGTTGTTGGCAGTCAAGTTGGCGTTGGAGGAGTGGCGCCACTGGTTAGAAGGGTCGGGGGTACCTTTTATCGTCTGGACTGATCACAAGAATTTAGAATACATCAGAACTGCTAAAAGATTGAACTCCAGTCAGGCTCGGTGGGCACTTTTTTTTCGGTCGTTTTGACTTTTCATACCGTCCGGGATCCAAGAACATCAAACCCGACTCATTATCTCGGATATTTGATTTTTCCGAACGCCCGTCTACTCCCGAGTGTATTTTACCCGAAACCATATTTGTTTCAACACTCACATGGGAGGTCGAATTGAAGGTCAAGAAGGCCTTAGAAGTGGTAACGCCTCCGCCCGGATGCCCACCGAATCGTTTGTTTGTGCCGGAGGGATTACTGTCTGACGTTATCCACTGGGGTCACAGTTCCAACGTAGCTTGTCATCCAGGAGTTAATCTTACTGGATTTTCAGTCAAGCAACGGTTTTGGTGGCCACTTATGGCTCGCGACATTCACGATTTTGTTTTGGCTTGCTCAGTTTGTGCCACTGGTAAGTCTTCCAATCGACCTCCAGATGGGTTACTTCAGCCGCTGCCAGGGCCTTCGAGACCCTGGTCCCATATCGCTCTAGATTTTAGTACCGCCCTCCCAGGGTAACACAGTAGTTTTAACTGTGGTGGACCGATTCTCGAAGGCAGCACATTTCATTCCCTTACCCAAATTGCCTTCAGCTAAGGAGACAGCGGCAACGATCGTAGATCACGTCTTTCGGTTACATGGCCTTCCGATAGACGTGGTTTCCGACAGGGGTCCCCAATTTGTGTCCAAATTTTGGCGAGAGTTTTGTAAATTACTGGGGGCAACGGTTAGTCTGTCTTCTGGGTTTCATCCCCAGAGCAATGGTCAAACTGAGAGAGCCAACCAAGATTTGGAAGGAGTGTTGCGACGTTTGGTTTCCAAGAACCCTTCCTCATGGAGCCAACAACTGTCTATGGTGGAGTACGCACACAATACATTACCAGTGTCAGGTCAGGCCTTTCTCCGTTTGAATGTAGTGTAGGTTACCAGCCACCAATTTTTCCCAGTCTGGAATCCGAGGTTGCGGTTCCCTCCGCTCACGCTTTTGTCCAGAGGTGTCACCGCACCTGGACTAGATCTCGTGACACTCTACTCCAGATGGGGGCGCGCACCAAGGCCAAGGCCGATCGCCACAGGTCAAAGCCTCCCGTATACGTCGTTGGTCAAAAAGTGTGGCTTTCAACCAAGAACATTCCTCTTCGCACCGTCTCTCTCTCTAGAATTTCATTCTCACATTAATCCGCCGGTCCCGGTTCCTCCCCCACCTCGACTCGTAGATGGGGAGACCACTTATTCGGTCAACCGTATTCTGGACTCAAGGCGGAGGGGACGTGGGTTTCAGTACTTGGTGGAGGGCGAAGGTTACGGTCCGGAGGAGAGAAGTTGGCTTCCTGCTAGAGACATTCTGGATCACTCTCTTATCGATGATTACAATAGACAGGTAAGGGAGTCTGGGAACGCCAGGAGGCGTTCTTAGGAGGAGGGGTACTGTCACGGTAGACGTTTTCTCTGTGTCCTTCTAGTCTCGTGTTTATGTTGTTGTATGAGTGCACGTGTGCTAGGGGCATGTCTGTATGTCATTACCTGATCTGCTCCAGCTGCTCATCACATCACCAGGTGCAGTTGATCATCACCACGCTATTTATACTCAGCGCTGTTCTCTCATCCTTGTCAGATCGTTGTTTGGTGTTCCCCTGTCATGTCCTCTGGTTTTCGTGTCCTGTCTGGTGTTCCTGATCATCGTCGTTGTTCTGTGGATTATACGTTTCACCGTCTGTCTGCACTTCACTGGATTGGCCATCGAAGTCCCTGCGTCACCACTTTCCACCTGGCTGTACTGCATCTTGGACTAGACCTTCTTTAATAAATTACTATTCACTCGCTATTGCTTCCTGTGATCAATGAACTATGACACACTGACTATATTATATGGGCAACTTATTGTAATTAATAATAAGAATAAAGTACAGAAGCATAAATCCATCAATATAACCACGTGATCAGAACCATTTATTTTCAGACTTGCACAGTGAACGGAGAAACCTGGGTTCCTTGTGCAAGAGCACTGTTTGACAAATGAATAAGCACTATAAATCCCCAAGTGTGACTTATGTTTGTGAAGTAAAATCAACAACGCACTGAGAATTGGCATTACTAAAATACAATTCCTCTTACGGCGAATGCTAGTAAAGCAGGTGCTGAAAGAAAATATAAACCAGACAACAAATAAATGCTATCTTACATTGCTCAAGTAGGTATTTATATAGTATGTCTCAATGTTTGTTGTTGTTGTTGTTTTAGAAATACAGGTCAATAAACATTAAACTGGTACTAATATGTTAGAGTAATTAGAATTGTGTTCAAGTCACAGCGACCCATGACATAAAAATATTGTATTTCCTAAGAATGAGCCGAACGCCTGAATTTCTCACTAATGAGCCGTGACAGAGTGACTTGCATTATGAAAGCATTATGCAATTGATTATGAAATCACAATTTCTGAGTTTCCAGTGAATATGATAAGCGAAAAGACCACTCCCTGTACCCTTACAAGGATATTTAACTGTGATCAGGGATGATAAGTAAATAAACATGTACTGACCGCTTTCCAATCAACTTGCATTTCTTATTTACCATGACAACAGGAAAGATTATTGGCCTTCTCACTTAAGTTTAAATGTTTAGCATGTTTAACAGTTTCGGCATTATCGTTTTTATCCATTTACTCTTTGTATTTTAGTTTTCTCACATTCATTCTTGATGCTTTCCAGATGAATTAAGTGTATTATAATTTGTTTCTTTAAACCTATGTATTTTGAAAATTATTTAAATTCAGGCTCAAATGTTGATAATGCTCTGTTACATCAGCCTCTTCCACAAATATAGTCAGAATGAGTAAGTACATCTGTGGTTCTTACTAAAATGACATAGCAGTTTCAATGAACAAAGTTTGCAATATCTCCACTGTTGCACTTCTCTACATTTCTAACGAAATATCTACAAAAACAATGAGCATGCATACTTGTCTTTGTGTGTTTCTAGCCATTGTTTTTTTATATTTCAAACCAAACTGTAGCCCCATCCATGACGACATTAACCAGCAATGCAGATGTCAAAGTGGACTGGTCATCTTCATCACAGGCCTCAAAATAAAAAGCACTGTCAAAACCATCTGGTTTCTGGCGGTAGCAGACTTCCTTTGTTCATTCTTCTTGATCTTTAGTATAATTTACGAATACCGTGAGTTCGACTGGCCTTTTGGTAACTTTATGTGCTTCTTGAGCAGCCTGGTGACCGTGTTGAATATGTTTGCCAGCACCTTCCTGCTGACAGCGATTAGTCTGGACCGCTGCCTGTCCATCTGGGTGGTGGTGTGGTCCCGCACCAAACGAACTGTCCTGAAGCGAGGATAATTTGCCTGCTTATTTGGTTAGCGTCAGTCGCTTGCAGCCTGCCTTTAGTCATCTCTCGGAAAACAAATTCCCCTTCAGCACAACAAACGCTGTGCATTAATGACATTCAGGAACTAGTAACAACAAGAGGCAGGTAGTGTACCGTTAAATGGTGGGTTTCCTTCTCCCTTTCATCATAATCTCTGCTTCGTATGTAGCGATCGGAGTACGAGTTAAGTGCCTCCGGAAAAACAATAAACTAAAACCCTTCCGTATTATCCTGGCAGTAATCCTGGCTTTCTTCTTCTGCTGGCTTCCCTTTTATGTTCACAAATTCCTTGAAGTGTGGTTGCATGAAATGAATGCGACAAACCCATCGGACAAGCTGACCATCTTCAAGGAGGTTTACGACCAGATAGGGCTCTTAATAATCAGTCTTGCCTACTTGAACAGCTGCCTGAATCCCTTCTTGTACATATTCATGTGTGAAGATTTTCAGAAAAAGTTCAAGCAGTCTTTAGTATTGGTGTTGGAGAGTGCATTCGCCGAGGAACAACTGTCTCTCCTCTCAAAACATTCCCAATCCAAAAGCATATCTCATTCTCAGGCTGGAACAGGAATGGAAATGGCCCAATTTTCAACACTTGAAGTTTAAATGAAACATAGCATCAATTATTTACATTTATCCAATTACAAAAATGAAATAATATGCTAATTTAACGTATAAAGAAGCAGTGTAAACAAAATATTGTTCAGTTTTTTTTTTGTTTTTGTTTTTTTGAGGATGGATGATGGAAGCTGATGTGTAAACAAAAAAATATAGATTTATTGTGTCATAAATGTAGAAATAGCTGAAATGCATGCCTTACTAAAGGGTTAGTTCACCCAAAAATGAATATTATCCCATGATTTACTCACCCTCAAGCCATCAGGTGTATATGACTTTCTTCTTTCTGCCGATCACAAAAGTTATATTAAAAAAAATCCTTGCTCTTCCCACCTTTGTAATAGCATTTAAAAGTGCCCAAGTTTTTGAAGCTCCAGAAAGCGCATGATCCATCCATCATAAAAGTAATCCATTAATTAAGTCCAAATATAAGTAACAGCCATCCAGCTGTATGTTATTCCCAGATAACAACCGCTCAAAACAGATAATGCAGGCTCATCCGGGTTACTGAAGTCAGTAGCAGTAGGAAAGTTTTTTCTTCGTGGAAGTTTTGCGTTTGGTGAGCTAATAAAGTATTAAAACTCAGTCGAATCAATATTTTGTGTACAGTTATTTAATAATGACATTCAGTATCGTGGACTGATTTTGTGACTATTGTTTTGTACAGTGTTGGATTATGAGATACAAACAGGTACGATTTTAAAACAGTTTAATCTGAAATCAATATATCCTATCCCCATAATTATTTATGTGGCGAATAGGCAAATAAGTGGTATAACTGTAAACCGTATCTCCTGAGTGTCCGTCAAGACTGAACTTGCCGTGCTAGCAACTGCTCTCTCCGAAGCTTTGCGTTTAAAGACCTAATAAAATATTTCAACTCAGATCAATATTTTGTGTCTAATTATTTACTTATGTGGCAAATAGCCGCGTAATAAGCGGAATAATGTACATCCAGCCTCTGCTTCGCGTCGGGGTCCAAATCACTGTCAGGGATTATTTTTAGAGAACCACCGGCTGGATGTACATTATCCCTTACATATGACGTAGGCGTAGCTTAAGCTTAGTTTAGAATACGCCACTCGCAAAAACCACATAACTTCCCATGTTTCCTTCCTGTCTTCCTGTTCCTTTCCCCTTTGTTTTGTTGTTAGTTGGTTTCTATGGTTACTCATTGGTTACTTGTTTGTTACTTGTGAGTCTTGTTTGGTTCCTCATTTAGCCATGTATTTAAGCCTTCATTTTGGTATGTATCTTGGTCTTACACTGTCGTTTTATGTTTGTGAATCTGTTATGTTGATTCATGCCTCCTGGATTGCCTTCTTTTTATTTATTTTTTTGAATTTTTTGTAAATAAACTAAATCTGCTGCAATTCTCTCCTCCTCTTCCCTTGCCTGCACCATTGTGATATTTGTATCTAATTTTCATGGGTTTCTCTACATACTGAAATGTAGGCTATTGCCTTTGCTTTACAGATTGTTTCTATTTAAAACAATTCAAATTTAAAACAATTAAAGGTTTAAAAGGGGATATGTATCGATAGTAGAAACATTGATCAGCAACGCTGCTATTGGCTGCTCACCATGGCCAAAGAGCGCGCTCAGTTTTTCAATGCAGCAGAGCAAGAGTTATTGCTTGAAGGATATGCAGAATTTGAAAATATAATTACAAATTTTCACCTCAAATGTGCAAAAGCCAGGAGAGAGGGCTGGCAAAAAGTACCAAATTAAGTTTGTAGTGACCCATGTTAGATGTTTTTATCACTTATTACAATATTTTTGTATTTTAATAATTTCTTAATAATTAATAACTTTGTTCATTGTAATGTCAGAGTCACCACCCACTACTAGAACATGGGAACAAGTAAAAGTGAAGTACTCGAATATTCTACATAATGGTAATTTGTACTTATACTAGTCTCTTTTAAAAAGGCACTGTTAATAAAGGTTTGCCTGTTTATAAAATCAACCAAGAAAAAGGCTGAGGAAAAAACGAAAAGAAAAACAAACATTTGGTGGTCCTGCACCCCCACGTTATCCCCCGGCAGAAGAGCTGGCCCTTGGGTTGAATGTGAACCGACCCATTGTTGAGGGCATCCCTGCGTTCAGCTCTTCCTCAGACCCAGAGTCCAGTCACAGCATCACCTTCATTACTGGTAAATGAGCTTTAAATGATCTTAGTGCACTGTAAAATAATTTGTTTCTGCAGTAAATTAAGTAGGCCTATAATCCCTGGTCTAGTCATATCAACTGTTAACTACGTTGAGTAGTAATGAATTGATTTGACTTGTGAAACATGTGTGAAACTACATGTAGTTCATGTAAAAAAAAAAAATGTGCCATGAGTTGTTGATCACATTTCCTTCCACTGTATTTCATTGTAATGAAATTGTGTTTTCCTCTTTTGTGCAGTTTTAAACAATACACCAACACTTTTATCTGTTCCCAAGAAAGTGTTGGCTGAAATATGAGCAGTAATTGTACTTTTTCTAACTTTACATCAAAAGGGAAGAAAATACAACACTTTGTAATGCCCATTTTCCCCCAATGCACAGGACAGTGAAGAAACCCTCTCAGATCTTGTTGGAGAAAGTATCTGTAAGTGCTTAAATAACTATTAAATAAGTATTATTTCTGAATGCAATTTGAGTTGCAGGAGTCCACATCTACAGAAGAGTCTGCACAAAGCAGTGATACAGAGGTGGCCAGTGTTGTACTTTTCCTTTTAATTTTTGTTGGCATGTGTTGACAGGTTTACCCAGGGGCGGCTGGCCAATAGAGTGCGCTAGGGCGCCACCCCCATGAGCCAGACCACAGTTTATGAGCCACGTACATAAATAAATACATAAATAAATAATATATACAAATTGTCAATATTTGTGTGTTTGAGATATTAAATGCACCCAGTATATGTGAAAAATATGATAGAGATTCAAAATGTCTGTTTTTTCTACACGTCCCCTCTAGCTCTGTGCACGTGATCAGCTCTGGGGCGCTGGAGAAATCGCCCCAGGAAGGCGGGTCTCTGGAGCAGCTTAGCCAATTGTTGATTTAAGCAGAGGCGGACAGAGTAC
Organism: Meda fulgida; assembly: GCA_030578275.1. Classification (NCBI taxonomy): domain Eukaryota; kingdom Metazoa; phylum Chordata; class Actinopteri; order Cypriniformes; family Leuciscidae; genus Meda; species Meda fulgida. The sequence continues at coordinate 12,312,092 of CM060630.1, forward strand.
ACAGCTTCATTACTTGAGTAAAAGTACAGATACCCCTGGCTAAATTTTACTCAAGTACAAGTAAAAGTACTACAGTCAGATGTCTACTTAAGTAAAAGTACTGAAGTACTTGTTTTTAAAAGTACTTGAGTATCAAGAGTACATTTTCTAAATATTGCATTACTACTGCCACAGTGCTTACACTTATGTACAGAAACGTCCTACATCGAGTTATGAAAAATGTTAATGTTAATACCTTGGGGAATGTACAAGGAATTGAAAGTAAAATCAGGTAATTTTCATCTTTTTACCATGTTGCTTTATTTAACATGTAAGAAAATTTCAGAAAATTCAGAAAATGTAAATAGTCTGGCGATGTGGGGCCACGGTTTGGCACATTCCCAGGATGGACCTGCTGCGTCTTTATCCATTGTGTCGTCTCTTATCTAAATCTGACCATGGAGTTGACTTTGGCGGAAAGCTGAAGGTGATTGCTGATAGGCTGTCTCAATCAGTGGCGCCTGCACAATCCAATCACATTTGAGAGGAAAACAACAAATTGAGGGTTTCCGTGATGTTTCTTTTTTCATTTTTTTTATATATATTTTTTTTCTTTAGAAGTAACGGGTACTCACGGTTATGGATAGAAATGTAGTGGAGTAAAGAGTACAATATTTGCCTCTCAAATGTACTTGAGTAAAGTCATGAGTACTCCCCAAAAATGATACTCGAGTAAAGTACAGATCCCTCAAAATTGTACTTAAGTACTATACTCAAGTAAATGTACTCCGTTACTGTCCGGCTCTGGATTTAAGATATAAATGTTTGACATAATCTGTAGCCAATCAGCGAGCTCCAATCAGGTCAACTATGGGCGATTTTTTTAGCGCCCCAAACTGCGTGCGGCCGCGCTCATGCACGCCACTTCTAAAGTCAGGACGAGTCGTAGGGCGCCATTTTTACTGTATGACAATTGCGAACAAAATGACTCCCAACCTTAACTCGGTACAATCTCTCCTTCAAGATCCGTTTGAGAGGAGAATTTTGGAAAATAAACTACTTGTGAAAGAGCTGGTTCCAGATCAACCTGATACCTCTATCAGGCAGCAGGCTAGCGATAAAGGGAAGCAGTATGTGAGTATTCTCTCGTAGCTGGTATACTAGAAAGGCCTGGCTGGCTGGCTGGCATGGAATTGAACAAAATTAATTAAGTACAGGAATTGAACAAAATAAACCTCAACATCCTAAGATCGACATACCAAGGGCAGAAAGTAATATACAGAGGTCACTTACAAAGTTAGGTTAAAGATTCAATCAAATAACATATCCATGACAAGGTAGAGTTTAAAGATTGTGAGCTAAAGAATATTCAGGTAAAAAATGTGTTTTTAAGAGGTTTTTGAAGGAGAAAGGGTTGGATGCTTGACGGATGTCTTGACGAAGAGCATTCCACAAGCCAAAAGACCTGGGTCCCATGGTTACCAGACTTTTGAAAATGACTGAATATGACACAGCCCCACCTAAGATATTTTTTCACCAGCCGCCACTGGGTTTACCCCAAGTCCCCCTGCCCCACCACCTCTAGAAAATAGAGTATTTTGAAAATACTTGACAACTTAAAGAAAAAAACTGGCTCTAGAGATAAAGTTGCTTCAAAGGAACTTCAGAGTAAGTGCTAATATATTATTTCACACAGAGTACTAATGCTGACTTTGCATAATATCTCTTAGTGCAAAAATGACTATCACTGGCTTTTCTTTACAAAGAACAATTAAAATAAAACTCAAAGCACTAAGCATATTTGTCTTGTCTTTTATTAAACATAAATTAAATATTTTATATTTTTTTCTGATGGTGCAATGTTGTGTAATATGGCACATGCTATGTCACAGGCCCTGTCAGGTACAACCCTCAGACCAAATTCAAATAATGTGCATAAATCTCTGAAAACTCTTGCACAGATCCAGGCCATATTTGTGATATGGAACATAGTCACACACTATCTAAGAGATTTTAGTCTGTCAACTGTCTTTTTTAAAATGTGCAATATATAAAAAATTAAATCGCAAGCCCGATTTAAAAGCCTGACTCCGACGAGTCGAACATTTATGTGTTTCCGGCAAATTAATGATGTAAACGACATCCTAAAAGCGCTAAAAGACTTCCCGTATCACCTCCGCTTATAAAGCTGCGATCTAATCCTGGTTACATGAAATAAGCCTGCTCGCGAGCAGGTTCAAGCTTGCGCACCTGTTGCCATGACAGCAAGTCCAGGATGAGCCTGGAAGAACCAAACAATCCAAGATCATGCCAAATCGTCAACAATCAAATCCAGCTAACTGAGTTAGCAACGTACGAAGAACGGGCCCCAGATCAGAGGCTAGTGGTCTGAAGAACTACTTCATGTCATTCAATGCTTGTCCTTGTTACATACAATTGTTTTGTATTTTCTCGTTTTCTTTTCTCTCTTTTGTTTTGGAAGTGTTTATGTCCAGGTACGGTGCTGATTGGCTCCTTCAGGCTAATGACTGGCTTATCGGGATTGGTGCATTCGATTCCAGGCACACCTTAAAAAGTCCTGATGTCACTTCCTTTGAGGAGGGGCACATTGTGTTGTTGGAGAACTGTTGTTTTAAGTGGCTGTGTAAGCGTGATTAGATGAATTTTGATTGTTAAGAGCGATCATTGTTTGTTCTCTAAAAGAATTATAGATTGTCAGTAGGAAACTGTTTGGTATTTCGACACCATTGACTGTTACTGACACTGATGTGGACTTCCCTTTCAAAACTGTTTGTTTGAGCTTGTAAGCATTTTGTATGTCATTGTAAAGTTTGAGGGTTTGGGAAAGTAAGGAGTTTGACGCCATTATTGTTTATTGTAAACCTTTTGATCTCTGTTTTTGGTTAGGGAGATAGGTTAATATATTGTACTTTTATTTTATTATTCTTTTGGTTAGGTTTTAGGATAGATGTCAAAGTAAGAGTTTTGTTTGTTGTTTTGGCAGGGTCAACTCCCAAAGAAAACTTCCCTATTTATTCATTTTGATGTTACTTTTTTGTTTGATTTCAATAAAGCCTCAAAAGATTCCCCACTTCCACTCTCTCATTTTATGTTGTGTCCTTTACCCCTAGATGGGGCGTAACATGAAATTGGGGGCTCGTCCTATTAAATGTATGACACATTTAGTGACAGGGTATGAAACTGTGTATTTGTGTGCTCACTGCTTTTGCAGAATTTTGTTTCTCGTGTTTGCCTGGTAGTTTTCATCTAGTGAGGGAGGAAGTAGAGGGTTTAATATGACGTTAAAATTTGAACTTGATAAATTTACGATTGCGCCTACAGAAGAACAATTTGGGAATTGTCGGAAAGATGATTTGTTGTTAATTGCTGACTTTTTTTATATAGACGTGCCTCGAAAAGCGCTAAAGAGGGAGATTAAGGAGGCTTTGCACAAGGAGTTGGTTGAACAAAGGATCTTACCTGGTGAAACTGAGGTAACGGGTGTTGCAACAAATCCAGTGTTTTTTGACGATTTGGAAACGGAGCTCAAGTCTGAGGAAGACATACGCATAGATCCCGATAATCCCTCTTCACCAAAAGGAAAAGTTAGGCCGACAGCAGTACCAGATTGAGCTTGAGACAAAAAGAGACATCCGGCTGAAGTAGCTGGAAATTGAGCTAAAGACTGGACAGACGCTGCGTCCCTCTTCTCCTAGATTGCTGGGTAATGCTACTCCTGTGCTGGCTCTTACCTCATCGCCTCTTCCTGCTGCATCGCATATTTCACCGGTGAGTAAAACTGAATTCGATATTTCCAGACAAATTTCGTTAGTTCCCGCATTTAGAGAAAGTGAAGTCGATACTTATTTCACTGTATTCACAAAGTTTTTGAATGCTGAAGAATATTTGGCCTTTACTTTTACAGTGTAAACTCGTGGGTCAAGCGCAGGAAGTATGTTCGACATTGACTTTAGAACAAAGTCTAGACTATGATGTAGTGAAATCCGCTGTGTTATGAGCTTATGAGCTTGTTCCAGAAGCCTATCGGCAAAAAAGAAGAAAGCATGTGAAAACCTCGAGCCAAACTTTTGTTGAATTTGCTGGAGAAAAGACTATTCTGTTTGAGAGGTGGTGTGCAGCAAGTAAAATCAGCACATTTGAGCAGCTTAAGGAGTTAATCCTCATAGAGGAGTTTAAGAATTGTGTTTCTGAAAAGATAGTAGTTCATTTGAATGAGCAAAAGGTGACATCACTCACCGAAGCTGCCATCTTTGCTGATGAATTTGTGCTTACCCACAAAGTTGTATTTTCCCCTTTACATTTTTCTCGTCGTATCACGGAATGTAGTCACAACCCTAAAACTGTGATTGTCCAGAATGATGAGCAGGGTCATGAATCTCGTGAGTGCTTTTACTGTCGTGAGAAGGGTCATCTGATTGCGGTATGTCCTATATTACAACGTAAGAATCAGAGGAAAGAACAGAATGCACATAAAAGTGTGGCTTTTGTGCATACTCACGCTTCAGAGTCTATGCTTTTGATTGATCCCACTTTTTAACTATTTGTGTGTGATGGTACAGTCTCTTTTTCTGAATTAGACATGGAGCATAAACATGTACTCATTTTGAGAGATACGGGTGCGGCCCAATCGTTTATCTTGGTAGATGTACTTCCTTTTTCAACACAGTCTAGCTGTGACTCAGATGTCCTAGTTCAAGGAATTGAACTTGGTGTAGTCAGGGTTCCCCTTCACACGGTATATTTACGTTCACCTCTTGTGACTGGGTTAATTAAAATAGTCGTACAGTCTCAGCTGCCACTGAAAGGCATTTCTCTTATACTTGGGAATGATTTAGTTGGAAGCAAGGTGTCTTATCTTCCTGAAGTAGTTGATATACCATGTGTGTCAGAAACTAATTCTGTATTGAATCAGGAGTTCCCAAATGTTTTTCATTTCTGTGTTGTAACACGAGCCCAGGCTCGTAAGTTTGAAGAAGAACTTGATCTCATTCACTTGACTCATGCATGTGCTCAGACCTGCCAAATGTGAAAACTGGTTTAGACATGAAGATACAAAACTTGAGCTTTGGACCAGATGTTGACTTTACTTTTGACAGGAAGCACCTAATCGAAGCACAAGAAACACCTAATCGAAGCACAAGAATCTGATGGTACCTTGACTACTTGTTTTATTGCTGTGGTGGATAAAACAGTGTTACATGATCATGTAGTTGCTTATTTTCTAGATGTAGTAGTTATGCGTAAGTGGAGTCCTGAAGAACTTATGCTTAGAACTTACTGTCTTGAAAATAAGAAGGATTGGGATGAAGAGGTTCCTCTTTTGTTGTTTGCTGTCAGAAATACTGTCCCAGAATCCCTTGGATTCAGCCCAGCTGAGTTGGTCTTTGGACATTCTCCTCAGGGTCTGTTGAAGATATTGCAAGAACAAGTTCTTTCTCAAAGTCATGTGAGCTCTTTCCATGAAAAATTGCACTCCATCTGGAAGTTAGCACAATAGAATTTAGAAAGTTCACAGTCCCAAATGAAAACCAGATATGATAAACACAGTTCAATTTTCATTTGAGCCTGGTGATCAAGTTCTTGTATTATTGCCTTTGCCTTGGTCAACTCTCCAAGCTAAATTTGAAGGTCCATACAGAATTGAGGACAAGTTAAGTGACACAGGCTATGTAGTAGAAACCCCTGACCACAAAAGGAAAACAAGGGTCTGTCATATTAATATGCTAAAAATGTATGTTTCTCATCCTAAGCCTAAATGCCCAGTTCCGGCTCCTGTTGTTGTGTCCGTGAGTGCAGGCCCCTCGGATTATTCCCCTAGTGTAGATGATCTTCGAATTGGAAATGCTTGTTTGTCTGACATTTTTCTGAAAAATTCTGAAAGAATTTTCTAAACTGCACACACACTGCAGTGTTTAGTTTAAAACTCTCACACTTATCTCTTTCGTCTCAAAAGGAACTTATGCAGTTGATTGGGAAGTGTTCTTCACTGTTTTCAGACGTGCCTACTGTGACAAATGTGTTGGAGCACGATATAGATGTTGGTGATCATCGTCCTGTGAAGCAAAATGCTTATCGTATCAACCCAGTAAAACGTGAGATCATGAAGAAACACAGTACTTAATTGAGCATGGCTTAGCTGTGCCATGTTCAATTCCCTGGTGTTCCCCATGCCTTTTAGTTCCTAAGCCAGATGGAACGTCACGCTTCTGCACAGTTTACCGTAAAGTTAAGCAGTTGACTAAATCAGACTCTTTCCCTCTTCCTAGAATAGATGATCATGTTGACCGCATTGGTCAGGCAAAATTTATGACAAAGTTAGACTTGCTTAAGGGGTATTGGCAGGTGCCACTCACGGATCGTGCTTCTGAAATCTCCGCTTTTGCTACTCCAGATGTTCTCTTGCAATACAAGGTTCTCGCTTTTGGCCTGAAAAATGCTCCTGCCACTTTCCAGTGCTTGATGAGTAAGGTGTTATTTAAAGTGACAAATTGTGAGGCATACCTTGATGTCGTTTGTTACTATGATACATGGGAAAGTCATTTAAAAACTTTAGAAGAAATATTGTCGAGATTCCAAGAAGCTAATCTCACCCTCAATTTAACAAAATGTGATTTCTGTCATGCTAAGGTCACCTATTTAGGTAAGGAGGTCGGTCATGGAACCGTTCGACCAGTGGAATCTAAAGTTCATGCCATCATTGATTTCCCCTCTCCTAAGTCAAAAAAAAAAAAAAAACTCCGGCGTTTTCTTGGCATGGCCGGGTATTACAGAAACTTCTGTAAAAACTTCTCCGATGTAGTAAGGCCTCTTGCTGATACTCTTCAAAAAGATGTTTCTTTTGATTGGAATTCTAATTGTCAATTTGCTTTTGATTCTCTAAAAATGTTGTTGTGTAGTTCTCCTGTCCTTGCTGCCCCAGATTTCACCAAACCATTTAAACTCGAAGTGGATGCCAGTGGAACTGGTGTGGGTGCTGTCCTACAACAAGAGGATGAACATGGAGTAAAAGCACACGGGGTGGTCATTTCCAAGAAATTCAATCGACATCAGTTAAATTATAGTACTATAGAGAAAGAAGCTCTAGCTCTTTTGTTGGTATTACTACAGTTTGAAGTGTACCACGGTTCCAATTCACAACCTGTTAAGGTATTTACCGATTACAATCCACTTGTTTTTCTTCATCGCATGTGCAATAAGAATCAAAGACTCATGCGTTGGGCCCTCATCTGTCAAGGTTTTAATTTACAAATCAGATACAAGAAAGGGGTTAATAATATCATTGCTAATTCATTGTCACAGTGTTATGAATAAACTTGTTGCCATGTTTATTCTTAAGTGTGGGGTAAATTTCAACATTAAGTAAATCAAACAATTGTTTTGTATTTTCTTATTTTGTTTTCTCTCTTTTGTTTTGGCTCACCGGGATTGGTGCAATCGATTCCAGGCACATCTTAAAAAGTCCTAATGTCACTTCCTTTGAGGAGGGGCACGTTGTGTTGTTGTGACTGGAGAACTGTTTGTTTAAGTGGCTGTGTAAGTGTGATTAGATGAATTTTGACTGTTAAGAGCGATCATTGTTTGTTCTCTAAAAGAATTACATTTTGTAAGTAGGAAACTGTCTGGTATTTCGACCCCATTGACTGTTACTGACACTGATTTGGACTTCCATTTCAAAACTGTTTGTTTGAGCTTGTAAGCATTTTGTATGTCATTGTAAAGTTTGAGGGTTTAGGAAAGTAAGGAGTTTGACGCAATTAGTATTTATTGTAAACCTTTTGATCTCTGTTTTTGGTTGGGGAGTTAGGTTAATATATTGTACTTTTATTTTATTATTCTTTTGGTTAGGTTTTAGGAAAGAGGTCAAAGTAAGAAAGTTTTGTTTGTTGTTTTGGCAGGGTCAAATCCCAAAAAAACGATTTATTTATTTTGTATGAGATTCCAAGACAGTTTAGCGCACTTGGCTCTGTGTTCATGATTCGACTGGTCGAGACTGTTTTCCAAAGATGGCTCCTGCCTGTATACGCGTAGTGGACTGTCTTTATAAAATATCTTCTTATTAAACTGTCTGTACACTTACAACGTTCTCAATGCTTCTGTTTGCATGTAGGGACCCTCATTTATGCTACCGTGTTAGTGTTGGGCTATTTTGAGCCTTGTTAGTGGTATTAACTAGTGATTTTTATTTTCATTAATCTATCCCCTATATACTAGCGTTATAAGATAACGGTTTTTAGAGATAAAAACTCTTTACATTTGATAATCATGAAAACAAATCTCAGTGAACGGTCGACTATGTACCAATGTGTAATTAGACCAAAGGTTAATTTTGCGCCGGAGTTGTCCTTTAAGGTAAGGCTCCTGCTGAAAAATCCAGCTTAAACCAGCCTAAGATGGTCAGGCTGGTTTTGTCTGGTCTCCCAGCCTGGTCATAGCTGGTTTATCAGGCTGGTTTTAGAGGGGTTTTGAACACTTTTTTTTTAGCTGGTCAGGTTGGTCTTAGCTGGTCAGTGTTGGTTTTAGCTGGTCTTAGTTGGTCAGGCTGGTCTTAGCTGGTGAGGCTGGTTTTAGCTGGTCAGTGTTGGCTTTAGCTGGTTTTAGCTGGTACGGCTAGTCTTCGCTGGTCAGGCTGATTTTAGCTGATCAGGCTGGTCTTAGCTGGTTTTAGCTGGTCTTATCTGGCCAGGCTGGTCTTAGCTGGTCAGGCTGGTCTTAGCTGGTCAGTGCTGGTCTTAGCTGGCTGACTCTGTCTTCTCCATTTTGTTTTTCCTGCCACTGGGTGTTGTGACAAATAATGTAAACAATTCCAAGTACACTTCAAATAATCTTCAGGAACACAAGCAACCATTCAAACAAATTGATTTTATTTGATATTGCAACCCGTTAAAACAACCTATTGATATTCTAACAGTTATGTATAAAATGTATTAATAGAAATGATTAAATTGCTAAAAACTATATACAGATGTAACTGTAACAATAACAGAATTATAGACCTATTACACTTTTCATTTTTCCTTTCTTTATGATATCTTGATTTTTTTGGGATATGGAATACCCCACTTGCTTCTCCCGCTTCTCTCTCTCTCTCCTTTCTCGGGTTCTTTTTGTTTGAGCCAGTCACTGAAGCAGACTTGAAAGAGAAATAATTTAGATTACTAATTTTGTCACTTACTAGTAAAACTTAGATAGGCAAACTATAGTGTCACATTTTAACATTTTAACAAAATTGACTATGGTTACATAAAGTACATGAATGAATGAATGAATGAATGAATGAATGAATGAATGAATGAATGAATGAATAGATTACCTCTCAAAACTTGCAGCTTGGAGGGTGTCAGGGGAGGCTTTGCAGAGTGTTTATTCGTGGGACACTCCTTTCCTGACACACTTCTGCTTTTTAAAGTGTTTGTCCCCCACAGTGCCACAGCCATCTCTTTGACATAGAGATAATCTTTTGTTGATAAATTAATCTTCTTCCACACCTCTTCTCTGATCCAAACATGGTTTCCTATGTGGTTATTTAAGACAAAACAGAAATGAGCTTGAATTGTATGAAGAAAAAAAAGAAAAAAGATTCAAAATATCTTATTTATACCACAGAAGAAATAAAGTTATATACAGCATATATTCCAGTAGGTAGTTATAAATGTTGGGCCATTCCTTTAAGTACTTTGGCTACCACATAAGAGCTGCATTTTTTTTTTTTAAAGATCTCAATATTAAAAATAAGAAGCTTTAATTTTTTCCAACAAAGATCTCGTCATTTCAGTGATATCTTCATAAGTTGTGTGGAACCTTTCAGCATCTGTAGGATCTGAAAGCAACCTTAGCCTTGGATGGATGCCATATTTAATTGCAAGTGAATCAAAAATTAGGCTGTGTGGGATAGTTCAAAAGGTTGTACCATCTAAATGTGCTGGATCTTTTTTCATAATCACCACCCATGTTTTCTTAAATCTATTTTTCTTAAATCATTTTTTTAAATGTATATTTCATCAACATAACAGTTTGACAGATTGTAAGTCTGTCTTTTACAGACAATGTTAGCTGTAGGTTTGATTTCAAATTAAAGGCACAATTAGATTTTAAGATTTTACATTAAAATATCCAAAAAAACACTAATTCAAACAGTGTAATTCAATTCAATTGACATTTATTTGTATAGCATTTTTCACAATACACAGTTTCAAATCTGCTTTACAGAAAATGCATGAGTCCACATTTCAATTTAGAGTGATCTGTTATCATAACTGTGTCCAAGTTATATACTGTATTTCAGAAATGTGCATACAAATCACAGTTAGCTAATAATGTAATCAAATAATGTAAACAAATGATTGTTATATATTTTGTTGACTTTATTCCAAGTGTTTCCAACAATTTTTAAATCCAGAGATATCAGCACTTTTAAGTGTAACGTCCCTTGTCATTGTGTCGCATGTCAGTTACGTCATATCACGATTACTCTTAGGCTATTGTTTGAAACTCTTGTTTTCTTGAATTACAACGAGTATCATGTTTTTACCATGCCTCTGAGACAACTGACACTAAGTGGCTAACATCGCATAATCAGAAAGATCTTTATTTGTAGTAACAGTAATACAGCATTTTTTCCACATGCTTTATAGTCTAAATGGGATGTACCCAAAAAGTGAAAGTGAGGAGCATTTATATGGGTGCAAGTCGGGAACCGGCCTACCTTACATATTTCAAGGGTGCTGAGTCCAAAAAAAAAACTGGTACCCAAGTGAAATTTTGAGTTTTTTTTACCTTCTAATTTGCATATGGCCAATCTTGCTCAGTCGTTGGACCATTTTTCCCTAGTTTTTTTGTAAGTAAGCAATCAAGATGAGGAAATTAAGTTTCTATAGTCAAGGGTCAGAGCAAAGATATAATGGAGGCTCACTGCCTTTTTTATGTGTATATATATGCAAAATATCAACTTTTAAGGTGAAATCAAGCATTATTTGTGTCATGTTTTTAAGGCCGACATAAATATTCAATCAATATCACTCTTAAATGTTCCCAGTGTATATATGATATATGATGTATTACATATTACATAATAACTAAGAAAAACACCATTGCAAGTTGTCTGAGATTTCATTTTTTTATGCAAACAAAGCATTTATGCTCTTATTTCAAACATCGAAAAACCCAAGTGAATGTTGTAAAATAGGGAAAAAAACACCATGAAACTTCTCTTGAACAGATCTACAGATCACATCTTGTTTCTGTATATTTTATTTCATGTTTGTAGCTTAATTGCGTTGCTTTTTTCTGTTAGATTTTTAGTTCTGCAGTTCACTCCCTCTGTAAATTGTTTTTAGTAAATTGTTTTTATACCTTTCTAGTTTGCTTGTGTGCCATTTGTCTTTGGAATTTCATTTTGATTATAGTATTTCTTTCTACAATCCTTTTCCAAGTTCTTTGGTTAACCCTTGCCTCGGTATACTTGAGGATTCAAGGACATAGGTCATCACTCTGACATGCACACATTGCAGTGCATAACAGCCCTGAGGCAATCGATCATTTTTTTTACACTTCTTATAAAAATTATTAACCTCCACAGTCTACATGACAAACCTCATCAGCTTTGGAACTGTGACGAGACGGGCTTTGGAGATAAGCCAAAGTCGAAGGAGAAGGTGATCTGCCAGAAGGGAAAGCGTGTCCCCAGAGACATACAAGCCAATCAGGTTTATTTTTCCGTGGATTGATATCTTACGGGACTTTTACTGTGCAAAGTGTCCGGAATACGGTGAGTCTGCGTTAGCAACGCGTCAGATGTCCGTGCCCGCTCTGCATCCGTCAAATTCTTGTATTTTTCTGCCTGTTTAGTAGTCTGGGTTTCCCCTGCTGCCTTCCCGCAGTGCGATTTTATTCACGCTGAAAGGCAGTATGGATACCATGGGCCAGATTTTCGCCTCATTTAGGGAACCAATCACAGAACGGGGAGGGAGCAAGACGATGACGACATCTATGCACACCGAAGCAGTTTGTTTATTTCTATGGATTCAACATGGCAGCAGACGCGAAGCTACCGCATGTTTATCTTGCACAAACGGCAATAGTCGCTGAACGTCATTGTTTACACAAAAATATCTTACCCATCATCTTCTTCCTTGTCTAATTTCTGTCGCTCTACATACGTCATCTGGTATAATTGAAACGATTGCATATGAGCTACGTACAGCCGCATTTGACAGACATGCTTAGCACCCAATAAACGGCGCCAGGCAATCGTAATCCACGCCTCAAATACGAGAAAATGTACATGTGGTTCCCAGACCCAAGTCTCAACGAGAATTGGGTCTGGCGTTAGCCAGGCTACATGTTTAGTCTCGTAATGGCGATTCAAATTGTAATCCTTGAGCACAGCTATCTGTTCTCCACAAACTAAACACACAGCTTTACCTTTGACTTCAGTAAATAAATACTTAAGTCCATGCCTTGTTAAAAACTCTACATTCTGCATCATTCTTTCTTTTTTTAACGTTAGCTAACATATTTCAAGGCTAACAGCAAACTCACATTTCTTGAAAGGTGTGCTGCATGATCGCGAACACATATGAGTGAAGGTGCATCACACACACTGTGACTGACATGTTAAAAAAAAAATCAGTTGCCTTGACTTTAAAAACAGCAGTCTTTCGGCACTCTAGCGGTTAATAAACAGAACTGCACGTGTCTTGCGGAAGAACATTGCAGCTGGAGCTACTTCTCTCATGTCTATGACGAGTCACACAGGCACTGGGCTACTCTACAGCTGCGCAGCAGTTAAAGGTGCTCTAAGCGATGTCACGCATTTTTTGTCACATACAGCAAACATCTCCTCACTAAGCTGCCTGTCCCCTGAACACACTGTAAAAAGACGCGGTCTCTGCAGACACCCCAGGCTCCACAACTAAAACAAACTGGGCTAACCCGCACCACGAAACATAACAAACTGTTCCAGCCAATAACAGACAAGAAGGGTTTGGGGGTTAGTGCGCGCATGAGGAGGAGGGAGGGTCTAGCTAGCCTCCGTTTTGTTTGACAATACTTTAAGCGTCACAAGAAGTGACGTCACCCGACATCGCTTAGAGCACCTTTAACCCGACTGGCATAAAATAGTCAGAATATAAACACTGATTATAGATGTACCATAGTGATTCAGGATAAGACACAAACACGGTTTGGAAAATTGATTCATGATGTACTCGCTCAAAGTATAATTTTTGTAAAATTTGAACAAAAAAAAGTTATGGACTTTTCCCAATTCAGCACATCTTTAATGTTAGAACAAGAAACAGAAGAAATTTAAGTTTTTCTCATCAGATTCTCATATTCAAAGATTCTGAAATTGATCACTAAACTTTCATTATTAAGAAGCTTGGTGTTTTGTTACTAAATGATTCATCGGTTTGAAAGAATCGTTTAAATGAATGACTCAATGACTCACTCATTAAGACGATCACTTGCTGCCACCTATTTGCAGTTTAGTTTCATGGTTAAAAGTATTATTGCATTTTTTTTCTTACTTGTATTTTCAAACATTTATTTAAAACATCAGTCCGATAGAACACTGATCAGAAATATTACATAACTGTAACAAGGTTAGACGTTGTAAGGAGGAGGCAGGTTTTTTATTTTTATTAACAGATAAAATAACTAAAATAACCATATTGTCATTAATATATTAATAATTAGTAATAAAATAATTGGAGGAAAAGATGTTTAATGATGCATCGATAATCGCTTTATAATTGAATTGTAACCCTCAGAATTCTAATCTAATCAAATAGTGATGCAAGTGTGAAGTTTCTCACCTCAGTAGTTAGGCAAGAAAACGTTTTATTTTTCATGAGCTTGCTCAACTATTATTTTTTTCCAACCAAAAAGTCTTCCATAGTGCAGTTTTAACAATCATTAAATATTAAAATACTGTTCTTTGTCCTGTATCTTACTAAAATATATTTTCGAAATTAGGGTGATGCTGTATCAGATTTGTTTGCTTGGGATGAATTGGATGAGAACACTTTTTGCACATCTTATGAAGACACAGATGGGACGGATAGTGAAAGTGAGCTTGAAACTCCAACAGATGATCCACTTCACAAAATTGGCACAGACACAGGGATGGACACAGTTCTCAAATCAACAGGCTCCATCACAAAGGCAGAGGCTCTTCTGCTGATAATGAGTCATGCTGCTGTACATAATATTACTGGCAGTCAACTGGACGACTTGCTGAAACTCATTAATTTCCTTTTTGGTAATGATGTAGTCCCAAGGTCCAAGCATATGTTTAATAAGGTATTCAAGAACAACTCAGAGATAGAGTTTCTTCTTTACTGTAGAGGCTGCAAATCTCACATTGGAACACAAAAACTAGTTACTGACCAGAACATTACACAGTGTCCATCCTGTAATGAAGCAGTTGAGATCTCTTCTTTAAATAATGGTAGCTTCTTTATCGATGTACCAGTTGCACCACAGATTCAGAACCTTCTGGAAAATCCAGAAATTCAGGAGCATCTCAGCTATCGATTTGACAGGCCAAACAGGATTGAGAATGCCATCTCGGATATCTATGATGGAGTCATGTATGAAAACTTGTCACAACCTGGTGGAATTCTTTCAGATCCTAACAATTTTTCATAAAATTTTAATTCTGATGGGTCCCCTGTATACAAATTTTCAAAATTCTCTATATGGCCTATACAGCTACACTTGAATGAACTGCCCCCCAAAATGAGATTTAAGCATGTAATCCTGGCTGGTCTGTGGTTTGGAACTCATGAGCCATCTATGCAAGTCTTCCTTAAAGGAGAACTCCGGTCAATTTTAACATTGAGCTCATTTTTTTGTACATTTGGAGTGTTGTCAGTACAGACAAAAATGACAAAAATCGGTGTTGCCTACACCGTGTTATCCTCTTTTTAAAATTTGCACCCTGTTGACTTCAATGGGGCAAGTTATAAACCTGCTTTTAGCCTCTTAACATCCTTGATTTGTCATTACAAGTGCACAGCCATGTGAGTGGTGATATTAAGAGTGACCACGGTCAATCTGACTGCAGTAGATGTGAAAGATATTAATAAAAATGTTAATTCAGCCAGCTCACATACCTGTATTTACTCCCTGTTTTCGGTCGAAGTCCACAGTAGTCGATTGTCGAGTTCGTGCCTGCGATCATTGGTAACTAAGCAACATCATATCATAATGTCATAGAATATCATAATATCAGAACACCACACAGCACCGTCATCGGCTGACAGTTGACAGTCTGAGTCTCCACTGTTGCTTAGTTACCAATGATCCCGCGCGAACTGGACAATCGACTACTGTGGACTTCGACCGAAAACAGGGAGTAAATACAGGTATGTGAGCTGGCTGAATTAACATCATTTTTATTAATATCTTTCACATCTACTGCAGTCAGATTGACCGTGGTCACTCTTAATAACACCACTCACATGGCTGGGCACTTGTAATGACAAATCAAGGATGTTAAGAGGCTAAAAGCAGGTTTAGAACTTGCCCCATTGAAGTCAACAGGGTGCGAAATTTTAAAAAGAGGATAACACGGTGTAGGCAACACCGATTTTTTTCATTTTTGTCTGTACTGACAGCACTCCAAATGTACCAAAAAATTAGCTCAATGTTAAAATTGACCGGAGTTCTCCTTTAAACCATTTACAGAACAGACAAAGTCGCTCAGTTCTAAAGGTGTGTTGTGGAGAAAAAACAGTTCAAGCGAATAGCAAAGTTGTTGGTATCTGCTGCTGTGTAGACTCCAAAGCAAGACCTACAATGCAGAACACTACTCAGTTTAATGGTTATTATGGGTGTGGTGTCTGTCTTCATCCCGGTGTTTTAATTGAAAGACAGGTTAAGTACACGGTGATAGCCTCAGGACATGATAGAGATTCAAAGTCTATGCTAAAAGATATGGAAATAGCTTTAGTTGAAGGTAGGCCTGTCAGAGGTGTTAAAGGTCCTTCACAACTTATGAACATGCCATACTTTGACATTGTATGGGGCTTCGTACCTGATTACATGCATGCTGTCCTTCTTGGTGAAAACAGACAGATCACAGAGCTTTTGCTTCAGAGTAGTGACCAGCCCTATTACATTGGTAGACCATACACTTTACGGGTAATAGAAAGTCAACACTTTACGGGTAATCGCATCAAAAACATCCAGCCTCCACATGTCATTACCCGTTTGCCTAGGCCAATTGTGGAGTTCAGATACTGGAAGGCATCAGAATGGAGAGCTTGGTTGCTTTTTTATTGTTTACCATGTCTTGAGGGCGTGCTTGATTCTCAGTACGTGAAGCATCTCAGTCTGCTGGTCTCAGCCGTATTTTTCCTTTTACAAGAGTCCATCACCTATGAAGAAGTCAACAAAGCAGACATCCTGCTGCTTGAATTTGTTGTTAAATTTCAGATACTTTATGGAGAGACAGCCATGACTTTCAATGTATATCTCCTCAACCACCTTGCAAAGTCAGTGAAACTGTGGGGTCCACTGTGGGCACACTCTGCTTTTGTGTTTGAAAGCTCAAACGGCAGCCTGTTGAAGTTGGTCCATGGAACCAAAAGTGTTGCGATTCAGATCGTTAACAAGTTTCTGTTGCATAAAGCCATGGCATGTTTCGCAACAAAACATACAACCAGTGATCGTGTTTTAAACTTCTGTCGAGAATGTAGCGAGTATTTCAAGATTGCAGAAATGTCTGAGGTGGCAGGAAACCACAGTCTTAGATAGTGGCACAACTAAACATCTCACAGGCGAGGAGATAAATGCCTTCATCTCAGCAGAAAAACAAGTGCCGGAAACTCTACTAATGCACAAAAGGATGGTACATAAAGGTTTATTTACACCAGCAGGGGCTATAGCCGTGCTAAGAGAAGAAAGGAGTGTTACATTAGATTGACAAATGGATGTCAGGGCGAAATACAGAGCATCATCTCATTTTCAGTGGAAGAGGGAACAGAGATTGCTCTGTTTTTCAAGAGATTTGATTCACTGCCCCACTTTTCACTTACTCAAACCTCTGGTTTTGTGCCACATATTAAACTAATTACAGACTGTCAGTTCCCTCTCCATTTGGTTTCAGTAAGCAGCATCAAGCAAAAATGTTTCAATATAGCATCTACAGACAATCTCTTTATTTGTAACTTTCCAAACTCAATTGAGCGAGATTAAAGGCCTGTTCACACCAGGACAAATTTCGCCCACGATATTCCCCGAAGTTTAACGCCCTGTGACTAAACAAAGGGCGCCAATGTGAGTTTGCACACCAACGCGAAAAACGGCACTCGTAAAAGCGTCACTTTTAAAAAAAACGCCTCGGTTCGTTTTTTTGGTTTGACGTACCACGTCAAAACTATCCGACCAATGAGATTGGCACTTTTGCTCACGTGTCTGGAGCTTCTGAAGTTACAGCACACATACGTAACGGCGAAGAAGATATCCGCCAGGAATACACTGCCAGGAAGAAATAAGCCGAGGAAGATCCAAGACAAGATGAATGTAGAGCTGCTGGTGTCGGAACATAAAAAACTATGACAAACGCGACAGCGATTACAAAAAACTACTTGAGCAAGCTTGTACTTGTGTACCGGGTTATTTCTGTTTTACATTAAGCGGCATCTAATGTCAGGGAATGAATTTGCATGTTCACTCGGCTCATCGTCAGCGAAAATCGCTTGGGTGTGAACACAAAAAACGCGTTGAAAAACGCTGGCGAATAACGCGCGCCGATATTCGTCCCGGTCCACACTTTCCTCACTTCCTCACACCCCAACAACCATCCACACCCCTCCCATCAACTACCCCCCAACCCAACCCGTTCTTTCCACACTTATACCCATCTGTACCCCACCGGTATGGGGGTATGGAGGCTGTATGGGTATACAAGATGTGGAATACAAGTTTGGAAAGAATGGGTTGGGTTGAGGGGTAGTTGATCGGAGGGGTGTGGATGGTTGTGGGGGTGCGAGGAAATTGTGGTGACATGAATGGGTTTGTGGGCAGGTGGGTGTATGGTTGTGGAAGGTTTGGGTGAGGGGGTGTCGATGAGGAAGAGGGGGTGTCTAGGGTGTGGGGGGAATGTAAATGTAGGCGTGCCACAATGCAGATGTTTTGGTGTAGTGCTGTGGTATAGAACTGTCAGTTGTTCTTGTTTTTTTTAGTTTATGTAACCTAATAGAACAAAGTTTTCTAAAAAAAAAGAAGACAAACAAAATGGTATACTGTACATACTAAATGTCCTCAAACAGTCTTCAATGACACAATCAGTTTTATGTTTATGTTTAAGTCAAATAAACCTGTATCAGATTATGTGTATCATGTTTTTTGTCTTGATATTGTACAGTTTATCTATTTTTGTAATTACATATGACATTAAAGGTGCTATATGTAATGAGAGATTTTCTTCTGAGATCGTGATGTCACCGGCGTCCGCAATTTTGCAGCGCGCCCGATGGTTTTCGGCTCCGCAATAATTCATTACATTTATATAGCGCTTTTCTGGGTACTCAAAGCGCTTCACATAATGTAAGGGGGGAATGTCCTCAACCACCACCAATGCATTAAGGGCACGCTCAAGTACTGCGGAGCTAAACCATTTAGTGCTTTGTAAGTAATTAGCAATATTTTAAAATGTATACAATGTTTAATAGGGAGCCAATGCAGTGTTGACAGAACCGGGCTAATATGGTCATACTTCCTGGTTCTGGTAAGAACTCGAACTGCTGCGTTTTGAACTAGCTGTAATTTGTTTATTAATCGTGCAGGGCAACCACCCAGTAGAGAATTACAATAATCTAGCCTTGATGGCATGAACTAATTGTTCCGCATTTGTAAATGAGAGCATATGACGTAATTTAGATATATTTTTAAGATGGAAAAAGTGCAGTTTTACAGATACTAGACACGTGACTTTCAAATGAAAGATTGGTATCAAAGAGCACACCCAGGTTCCTAACCGACGACGAAGACTTAACAGACTTAAGCAGCCATCAAGTGTTAGACAGTATTCTAGGTTATTACGTGTGGAAGTTTTTTGTCCAATAATTAGAATCTCTGTTTTTTTCAGAATTTAGTAGTAGGAAATTACTAGTCATCCAATTTTTTATATCAGCTATGCATTCCGTTAATTTTGTGAATTGGTAAGTTTCGTCAGGGCGTGAAGAAATATACAGCTGAGAATCATCGGCATAACAGTAAAAGCTAATTCCGTGTTTCCTAATAATATCTCCTAATGGTAGCATGTACAGAGTGAACAACAGCGGTCCTGGTACTGAGCCTTGTGGTACGCCATACTGAACTTGTGAGCGATAAGACATCTCTTCATTTACTCCTAAAAACTGATAACGGTCAGATAAGTATGATTTAAACCATGCTAGTCCAATTCCACTAATGCCAACATAGTTTTCTAGTCTATTTAAAAGAATTTTGTGGTCAATGGTGTCAAATGCAGCACTAAGACCAAGTAATACTAATAGAGCGATACAACCACAATCAGATGATAAGAGCAAATCATTTGTAACTCTGAGAGCTGTCTCAGTACTATGGTACGATCTAAATCCTGACTGAAAATTCTTGCAGATATAATTTATTTTAAGAAAGGAACACAGTTGTGAGGATACTGCTTTTTCTAATATCTTTGACAGAAAAGACAGATTTGAGATCAGCCTGTAATTGACTAATTATGTAGGATCAAGTTGAGTTTGAATCATAGTTGAATCATAGCCAGCTTAAAGGTTTTTGGTACATATCCTAGAGACAAAGACGAATTAATTATATTTAGAAGAGGATCTGTGACATCTGGAAGCATCTCTTTCAGTAGTTTAGTCGGTATAGGGTCTAACATACAAGTTGTCGATTTAGATGAATTAAAGAATTTGCAAAATTCTTGCTCTCCTAAAGCAACAAATGAATTTTTTTTTTCCTCAGGGAGACTACAATGCACTCCCTGATGCGATACTGTAGTAGACGGTTGCATAGTTATAATTTTCTCCCTGATATTATCGATCTTATAAGTGAAGTTCATAAAGTCATTACTGCTGTGTTGCTTGGAAACTTCTGTGCTTTCTTTTTCGTTAGTTTAGCCACTGTTTCAAATAAATACCTAGGATTATGTTTATTTTCTTCTAATAGGGTTGAAAAATAAGAAGATCTTGCAGCTTTTAAAGCCTCTCTGTAAGCAATCGAGCTCTGCTTCCATTAAATCCAAAATACCTCTTGTTTTGTTTTCTTCCAGTTGCGCTTGTTGTAGAAATTTTAATAGTCATTTATTCCTAACAGATATCATAAGGGATTGATCCTATTCAATGTGTAAAAGTATATGTGTGTACGTGCTTGTGCGTGACGTTTCAGGAATATATGGGACAGGACATCTTGACCTTAGGAATGGTCAAGATTTGGCTAGTTTATTTCAGGGCCAGGTTGTATCTTTAGTAGAAACTGAACAGCAGTGGGTGAAAGGGTAACTGCTGTGAGGAGGAACCTTGAAAAGAGTATAAAGGCTGTCTCATGTCTTCCTGGTGCGCGTCACTCACTTCACAGGGTAACTGCTGTGTTGGCGACTGGGCCTATTCTTGCAAGAATAAATACTTTTCTTTTTTATTAATTTGACTCTGAGTGTCTCTTACGCAGTGATGATGTTTAACAGAAGTTTTGCCACAACAATTTGGTGTCAGAAGTGGGATTCCTTGGAAGTGCCTTCTGGACCTGAGAGCGGACGGTGTTTGGCCACCTGGACTGAGCAGTTCCAGCTCTACCTCGTAAGTTTCAGAGAGAGGGGCCGACCGCTATCAGGGCCGGGAGAAACTCCACTGGAATCAAATGAGAACGAACCCGTGGCAATCCAAGACATCTCTGGTAAGAGACGGCTAAAATATTTTATTTTGGGGTAAAATATTATTCAATTGTGGGTAAAACCATAGTGGCTGGGTCTGTTCGTTTCTGTGGTGTAAGTCAAGAGCACCGATACAACACTGCTAAAACTGTGCGAAAGTGCGTATTTGCGAAACAAGGCACGGGGTGCGGTTTTGCAAATCGAGTGAGCTTCGTACGGCAGTCAGTTGGGGGTCGGTTGAGACTTACGGGCGGGTCAAGGGTTAATGCAGTGGGGCTAACTGCGTGAGGAGCGTATTTGCAAAATAAGGCACGGGGTCCGATTTTGCAAATCGAGGGATACTCACGTAGCAGTTTACTGGGAGTTAATCGATCCGTCAGGAAAAGCACTGGGTGCGCCCTGTCTGGTCTGAGGGTAAAGGGATCAGATCTGGTGGAGACGTCCATCAGATTAATAGACGCAGCGTCGAACTGAGAAATCCACAGAGTAACAGAAACAGCCAGTATGGGAAAATCTCAGAGCAAGATTGCCAAATTTGACACACCGGTTTTTATCAAATGAGGAAACATTATGAGGGAAAATGTATGTTAGACATTGAAAAACTGAGAAACTTGATGGAAGAGGGAAGTGAAGGGAAAACAAGAAGGTTGGTGTGTGAGATATGTGTGTGTGGGGATTGTAGTTAAACAATCATGTACTGGTTAGATATAAGGAACTGGCATGTAGAGAAAAGAAAGGAGAGGATACAGAAGGAACTGGCATGTAGGGAAAGATTGAGAAGACATATAGTGGAAACCTATATGTGATGAAAATAAAATGTCTGACAGAATTTATGGAAATTATAGTTTTATAAAAAACGAATGCATATAGCCTGGTATTTATGATTATAGACGATGTCTGTATTTAATATCTGAGGAGTGACTGAGGGTCCAGCTATGCTGGGAGTACAGCAACAGTGTTTGCTTATTCAGCCCGGCTTCCGGACGTTAAATATACACTTGTCTTGTAATCAGTGTTGTTGCTGAAAATACCACATTAGTAAAATGTAAAGACAACTTTGACCAAAGATTCTGGAAATCAATAATGTATAATGTCGGATATTTGTTGATATTAAGTAATTGATGCAAAAGATGTCTGTTTTATAATGGAAATTCTGGGTCAGGGATCATTTCCCTGGACAAGTATGACTAAAGTTAAATGAAAACTTTGTGCAAACAACTTATGCAGCTTAAGAAAATTGATGTGCGGCCAATAATAATGATAAAGATTATGATTCGGCTATTGGGATTGAATCCGCCACTGGTGGATTGTAAAAGAATACAGAGAACTGCTTATCAGCTCTGTTTGCATTCCTGAATAGGACACACTGCTTCAGTGATGTGCAGTAAGTTGGAGCCGACAGAGAGTGCTTTAACTGTGGTCAGCAGGACCATTTAACACGTAACTGTAAATGCCCACCGAGAAGGTGTTTGAAAATGTGATAGTGACACATTTCTGGTAATAATGTGGGTTTGAAAGTAGATCAGTGTTTAAATGACGACATTAACATTTTCGTCTGAGAAAGAATAAGAGATAAAAACAGGGTCAAAAGATCGAAGTCTTAAAGTGAATCCTTTTGAAGAAAAGATCTATAATAGTCTTTTTTTTTTTGAAACAGTGAAACAGTTTGATGAAAGTTGCAAAATATATAAAAGTAACTAAAAGGATGATTGTGTTTTAATTCAACATTTTAAGAAGGGTTCAGGTTATATAGAGAGACAAATCTCACGGATGATTTATAATAACTGCAAAAGATGCAGAGTAGCCTTGTCAAAGTTAGTGTGAATCCCGACTGGAGAGTGATAAACTCCTAGAAAAAAAACGTTGAAGTCAGTTACTAAGCTATGGTAATTGAGAACTAGAATAATTATTTGTATTTAAGATCAAATAAGTAAAAGTAATAGGCTACTGGATTAACAGTTGTTAAATGTAAAATGTGTTCTGTTAGTGCTTTGACCATGAAAGAACTAGAAGCTGATGTTTTGCTTTCAAAGGATAAGTTTGTTATTGGCTGTAATGAAACAGCTCGGTTATCTGAATCTGATGTCTGCTGTGGCTGAAAACCGCCAGTACGACAGAGACTCAATCTGAGTGGAAATTTCTAATGTCTAAATTCCATGAGGGCAAAAGACAACTATAAAAATGTTTATTTGGAAACACATGTAATTTCTGGCAAATATGACTTAAGCTGGGATAGAGTTAAAAGATGGTAGATAGAGTTTGATGTTAGAAGTTTATGAGAGTACAGTGTGCCAGTCCTGAAAGTCTCAGAGTCTCTCTCAATCATGTCAGCTAAAAGCTGTTATTTGAGCCTGTGTCATAAGTAATAAGCTATTTATAGTAAAAGCACAGTGTTTCGGTTGAAAATCAGACACAGAGATGTTAAAATAAATCATTGCCATTAAGTGGGCAAGTGGTATTTGAGAATGTTTTAAATGTAAAACTGAATGACTTTAAAGAAGTCTTTAAAATAATGATGCAGATCTTAAACGATAGAGGACCAGTAACATCTTTAAGTTTCCACCATGAAACAGGGCCGAAGGCTATGGCTACAGATGTACAGTAACAGTACACTGAATGTATGGCTGTGATCTAAATTCACTGAGTAATCTAAGTAGCTAGGTTGATGATTAAGATGGTTAATGGATTTAAGTGATTAAATACTGCTGTTATTAACCTGTCTCCCTGTGTGAACACTATTAGGCAATCGGAATGGCTCTGGTGACTCTTGAACGTGCCTTTCCTAAGCTCCAGAAAACAGCTGAGTTCTGTTGAAGAAAACTGATTGTGTGATGGGAAAGAGCGGTCACCAGTGTGTACGAGTGGCTACTCAATGACGGGATGATCTTCCTGGCCAGGGGACAGCCCAACGCAGGGGGTCACGAACACTGGGCACCTCCGGATGGTGTTATACGTGAGAAAGGTATGAGAGTTGAGGGCTGATTACTGGAGGCCACTGGGGTCAGCAGAGCATTGAGAGGTGAGATGCGCTGTGAGGAGTTACGGCAGTCTGACCCAGAAAATGTGAGTTTCCTCTATACCACTCGCAGGAAGAAACCGCATTGGTTGTATGGCTTGTTTTTCATTATGACAAGTGTCTGCAACTATGCCAGGGGGACAACACCCTGAATGAGATTATAGCTTAAGGGCCAATGGCCTTTCAAGAGCCAGCTGACCCAGGAGGGGATTGCCATTATTTGTTGTGGAGACAGTAGCAAACTTGTATTATAGGCAAGAAAATGTACAGAAGTGTTGATTTTTAACTAATATGTCTATAACATAGTTTTAACTCCTGAAGGTCAGTAGATATGGTGGTGACTAAAGATGAAGACAGCTTTCGTAGATTTAAGAAAGGTCTGCATAACAAAGATGAATGGTCAAAGGTTATTGTAATGAATTTAAATTTTGTCTAAGTTACAGTCTTAGAAGGCTGTGGAAAATACTATTTGTTAATAGTGAGAGAGACTGCCTGAGTTGGAGGAAGGGATGGTAACTGTGTCTTTCTTTCTTGTATCGGCCTGCTAGAGCAAGCTGAAGAAAAATAATGATAAGGAACCAAAACAACCCAGCTGCCTTTTCTAAAAATCAAATGAATAATGAACAGACATGATTTGAAACTGGTCAAGATACCATGTAAAATTAGGTAAACCTAGAGGAAAATGTGAAGTTTAAAATCGTACTTAAAATTTAAATCTTTTTAGAGACGATATATTGAAAAGGAGCAGTTAACATGCGTGTCTAATATGAGTGTGTGTGATGGTGACAGCACTTTGTCTTGTATGTGACTATGTGTTAGTTTGGGGTACTAATACTAAGTCTGAATGGGGTGTATATTGTGTCATTACCCACTAGGATGGCTTTTGGCAAATGACAAATTTTAAAGGAAGCTGCTAATTCTGTTAGGTGAAAAGATGATACAGAACATAGGACGAGCTTTAAACTGATTGGTCATCAAGCTCTGTCTGGAATTAATTACTTTTGTCTTTATGATGTTGATTTGAATTACGTTCTGGATCAGTTTAAGTATATGATGTAAATTGGAATTGTGGAGTTGTAGATTACCATCTGGCATGGGCTGAGATAAATGAAAATGTTATAGATTTGATGGCAACAACACAGTGACATATTGGCTAAGTCAACATGAAATTAGCAAGAGAGCCCCTCACATTTATGAGTATTGGGATGAAAAGGGGGGAAAATGATTGACTGACATTGACCAAGTCTGTACAGCACGACCTGACCTGATAGAAACAATTGATGACTTTGGAAATGTTTGTAGATGACTGACTTGAGAGACCAAACAACAGGCCTGAAAAGTAGGATTCGCTGTGAGACTCAGGGCCGTTGCCCTTCAAATACTTCGATAAAAAGATGAGATTGTGGCTTTAAGTGAAGAACATAATACTTTGTTTCAGAGACAGAGAAAGATGTCCGGAGGAAATTTGGCTGAAGGACGCCGTTTGGGTTGGTGTTGATGGCAAATCAAATTAGTTTAAATTGATGCACGAGTTGAGACGTGCATCAAAAGGGAGATGGTAAGGATTGACAAAATATGGGTTACTAAAGGACAATATATGTTGGGAGGACAATGGGTTTAATTGGGTAAAAGGCCGTTCCAAACAAAAGTTGCTGTCTGTAAGTGTGCCGCACACGCTGATAACAAAATTGCAGGACTGTTTCAACAGGAGACGCCAGGGCAGATGCAGCAGCGAAGGCTGCGGCAGCACAGCAGACAAAAGAAACTACGTGTACTTTACTATCTGAAAATAACCTCGACATTTGTTTTTCTCTACAGATCATGCAGACTTCTGATACAGGGCAGAATGTGCCCAATAAAATTATGGCTATGGATGAATTTGGCTAACTATCCTGGCCTGGGTTATTATTGTAGGAGAAAGGTTCCACCTGTGCAGCGCATAACTTAAGATTTTCCTTTTGCAGAATGTCAGGATGGATTGCAGCAAACAGAAATGATTCTGTTCCAAATATATAAATATTGTGTTGGACATGAGCAAAGTGGGTTGAGTGTTTTTCAGGTGTTATTAAATGAGCAAGAAATTATCCGGTGATAATATGTTTCAGGCTGTTGATTCCACAGGTCACACCAAAAGGGACGAGCGGCTAGACAAGCATCACTAACAAAATAGTTAAGGTCTCCATTCACAGGTGACAGCAGGCAAGGTATGGTTCATTCCAGTGGGGGTGCGGTCGTGATTAAAAGGGAAGACCTTGTAAGGATCAGAAAATGGTTGGAGAGTGTGACACCTGGGTCCAAGCCTCTCACCTTAGACAACAACAACAGGCCTCAACCATCCAATAGAGCAGAAAGTGAGGTTTAAAGAAGACGGTGCTAGTAACTGTCTGCCTCGCCTACGAGGGAAAGACCATTGCAACGGCACGCAAAGTGTCACCCTGGCGAACACGGAACGTCCGTGGGGCGAACAAGATGATCAACACACCTGGAGGAACCAACTGCCAACTGACGGTTTAAGTTTAACAGAAGTCTCTGTTTTTGTGATGATTTTGATGATTTTGTTTGATTGAATCGAACTAGGTATTGATTTGATTGTAAATGTAGAAAATCTATTGATTGATGTGTCCGTACTAGAGATATTAGAGTTCATTTTGAACAACTAATTTGGTTAGAGGAAAGGATAAAATTATAAGACTTCTCTGGTTAGATTTGTTAAACAGTGCATTCAATAGAGCTTAATAAATTGAATTAGAAGTGAATAAAATGTGGAAGATGGACATAAATTTAATGGAAAAGGCTTAATGGTAGGAGTTAGGATTGTATGTGTTATGATAATTTTGTTATTCATGGGTGAATACGATAACAGAGACAGGTGAAAACCTGCTGTCTGTTCAATTGGTAAAAAAAAAAAAAAAAAAAATGACAGTCTATCCCAAGGATTAACAAAATTATGCGACGAGACAGGTAGCGGAAGCTACAGTGAGATGTGTTAAATGTATGTTCTGGTTGTTTTTCTTCTATTCTTTTTTTATTTTCTGAGAAAGATTAAGGGCAAAGATTTAAAGAAGGTTACAAACAGCGGTCATCCGTGTTACGAGGTGGCGTACAAGGAGAGGGTTTGAAATGAAGGATTCTATTCTACTTTATTCTTTGTATTTTTGATGACCTGCTAAAATAACCAGTGTGAATTGATGGTGTTGTTTTCCTAAGTAATCTGTACACTATTTCTTATTTAATTGAGGTGACTGAGGGTTCGATCTAGGTCGAGAGTGCAATAGCAGTGCCTATTCATTTAGCCCGGCTTTAATTAAATTCTTTACTTGCTTGCTAATATTTAAGGGACTATCCTTGCAAAACAGCCTAAGCTTTTTCTTTTCTAAATAATATTTCACAAATGTTCATGAAGAGTGATCAGTTATGCGAAAACCAGAGATGAAGAGTAGCGTGATGATATGACTTAAAATTTGTCTTTTTGTTTATTATTGTGATTATGGGTAATCAGAATGATAAAAAGTGGGGAATTGTTGTAGAAATTTTAATAGTCATTTATTCCTAACAGATATCATAAGGGATTTATCCTATTCAATGTGTAAAAGTATATGTGTGTACGTGCTTGTGCGTGACGTTTCAGGAATATATGGGACAGGACATCTTGACCTTAGGAATGGTCAAGATTTGGCTAGTTTATTTCAGGGCCAGGTTGTATCTTTAGTAGAAACTGAACAGCAATGGGGATCTTATCTGAGTGGGTGAAAGGGTAACTGCTGTGAGGAGGAACCTTGAAAAGAGTATAAAGGCTGTCTCATGTCTTCCTGGTGTGCGTCACTCACTTCACAGGGTAACTGCTGTGTTGGCGACTGGGCCTATTCTTGCAAGAATAAATACTTTTCTTTTTTATTAATTTGACTCTGAGTGTCTCTTACGCAGTGATGATGTTTAACAGAAGTTTTGCCACAACACGCTCCATTTTTCTGGCTGCTCTCTTAAGGGCCTGAGTGTGCTCGTTGTACCACGGCGTTTGACTATTTTCTTTAATCTTCTTTAAGCGCAAGGGAGCAAATGTGTCTAAAGTGCTGGAAAAGAGAGAGTTAAAAGTTTCTGTTGCAATATCAAGTTCTTGTAAGCTATCCGGGATGCTGAGATGATGAAACTGATTAAGACGATTATTGATAAAGCAATCTTTAGTGGTAGAAGTTATAGGTCTAACATATTTATAACATGGAGTCGGCTTTGCAGCCTTGGCTAAATGTAATTTACATGAGACTAGATAATGATCTGAGATGTCATCGCTCTGCTGCAGAATTTCAACGTCATCAACATCTATTCCTTGTGATAATATTAGATCTAGAATATGATTACGACAATGAGTGGGTCCTGACACGTGTTGTCTAACTCCAACTTAGTTTACAATGTCTTTAATTGCCAATCCCAATGCATCTTTTTCATTATCTATGTGTATATTAAAATCACCAACAATTAGTACTTTATCTGCAGCCAATACTAATTATGATAGAAAGTCCGTAAATTCTTTGATTAAAGGGATAGTTCACTTTGAAATTAATTTTTTGTATGTTTTAGCTTATCTCAAGGGCATCCAAGATATAGGTGTCTTTGTTTCCGTAGTAGTTTCAATTTTGATATTTTTAGGTCAAACCGTTCTTGTCTGTCAGATAATGCAGGTCTATGGTCACCACCTCAAAGAGCATGCACAGAGAAGTCCAAATTAAACATGATTTAATGACTCGTAAATGTAAGTACACATTGATGGCCTAAGACACAAAACGAGCGGTTTGTGTGAGAAAACGAACAGTATTTACATTGTTTTTACCTCTTGTAACCACAGCCACGTCCAAGTGATCTGAGGGCGCGGGCGCTTCGGTCTGCTCAAGCGCCGGAAGTGATCTCACGCGTGTGTACGTCACTCATTTTTTAAGCAGAGATTTCGGAAGTGTTACCTTTCACTATGAAGATCTAAACATATTTAGATATACAGGAAATCGCAATGGAAGACGATTTAGATATATCAACAGACAACAATCTCTGTTCTGTGTAAACAATGAGTGACGTACACGCGCGAGAGATCACTTCCGGCGCTTGCGCCGACCGAAGCGCCCGTAATTTTGTAAGTAATACTGGATAACACAGGTAGCCAGTGCAGTTTGAACAGAGTGGATTGGAGTTATATGAGCAGATTGTTTAGTGTAAGTTATTAATCTTGCGGCAGAGTTTTGAATATATTGCCAACGTGAGATAGAGTGTGCTGGTAGTCCAGAAAAAAATTACATTACAGTAGTCGAGGCGAGATGCGATTCAACGTCTTTTGGGCTGACATATGGCTGGAGTTTGGTAATACGGCGGAGTTGAAAGAAAATTAAGCTTTACAGAGTTAACTAATATAAGCGTAGAAGGTCAGTGAAGGGTCAAGAGTGATACCCAAGATAATTAAGATTTCTGTTTTAGTCAGATTCAAACTGATATCTGGATATCGTTGGCATAACAGTGGTATTGAAAACTATGGTGGCAAATAATTTGACAGAGAGGCAAAATGTAGATAATAAATAGTAATGGGCCGAGAACTGATCCATGTGGAACACTTTGTTTGAGAATGACAGTGGGAGCTTTATAATTGTGCATGGTGATATAGTATTTTCTGTCTGTCTGATAGGAGGAAAACCAGGATAACACGGCTCCTGAGATTCCAATCTGTGAGAGGCGCATGAGTAGGAATTTATGACAGACAGTATCAAAAGCTGAGCTGAGGTTGAGTAATAAAAGTATGGATGTTGATAACCCGTGCTAATGTTGTACAATTTCAGTACTTAAGTTTTGGCTAAAACCAGATTGAAATAAATCAAAACTATGTGTGCACTGTGGTGTCTTTCCCTATGCAGAGACCTGCCGTCCCAGGCCGGAGGCAGATTCTGCACCCTTGGCCAGCAGGCCAGCACTGTGGTTTCTAGGGGCCAACCAGTTGAGGGAGGGAGAATCTGATTGAAGCTACAAAACAGAGTGCTTGAATTTTGAAGTGCATTATGTTGAAGTAGCGCGTATTTTAAGCTTGGTGCAAGCGAAGACCTGTATCGCCATTTCAGTGCCCCATTGAGGGCATACTGATTTCTTCTCCGAAGGAAAATCACTCCCATTTGACGCTGGAACTTTATTGGATGACTTCTGCGGCTGGTCATGAGCACATTAATGGTTCCGCACCAAAGCGCTCATCTTGGGTTCCTTAAAGGACCCGGGTATACTACATTTTGAGAGCGTGAGCTTTTCAAAGTATACTCCTTTGGCCGCGTGGGTAGAAGAACGTTTCCTGTGCATGTGCATCTAGTGTATTTGGTTTTCAAGTACTCTCTCTCTTACCTATAGCTGGTGTGTGGTAAGCACACTGGCGCTGTTTTATTTGGGCTGCCGCTGCATCATCTAAGTAAATTTTTCATTCATGTCACTGTCATGTCAAAAAAAAATTGGGCTGCACACGGACGGCGTGCGCAGACATCCGTAGACTCTCCTGATGGTGATAATTACATTGCATGGACAGTGAGTGGACGGTCATGGAACTCCAGAGTTCCGCTCTGTCTCACGCACAGTTTGGAGCGCACAGTTTTGCAGGCTATACTGTACTCCTTTGGCCGTAAGGACAGAAAGATGTGTTTTGCGCATTCACTTGCTAGGGAACTTTGTTTCCATTTTCCATATTCGCTACATCTTGTGCACAGTTGAGTGTGCAAGCCTTTCAAAAGTATACTACTTTGGCGGCCGTGAGTGCAGAAAAACAAGTCCGGTGTGCGAACTTGCTAGTGAACTTTGTTCCCAAGCGAGCAAGTCACTCATACACGTAAATTACGTCATGCGGATAGTGTGCGTAACGCGGATTGCCGAATTATACTTTGGCCTTTAAGGTCTGCGTTTTTAGGCTCGTTACAAAATTTAATAGTATCATCATGACCTGATGGTAGATCTGGAGGCTATATGTTAACCTCCGTTTAAGCCTTTAGAATCCTTGAATGCTGCCCTGTCGTTGGTAATCTTCATGCGCTATTGGTGCATTCCTTTTGCACCCGATTTGCGTTTGATGGTGTTGTGTCCGAATGCAGCGTGTATGTCTAAAGTCATGTCGGGAGTATGCGCTCTCGTTCAAGCTGCCTGCCCTGTAAAATCTCTGACTCAGAGGAAGACAAGAGACTTGCTTTGTGCCCTGTGCGAGTTATATGCATGTACATTGAGCAGATACAGGCTAAACGCTTGTCTGACCACCCTTTTGCCATGTTTTCCAACTCGGCTAGTGAGAAGCCGCTATCTAAGCAATGTCTTTTCACATGGAATTGTAGAAAGCTGTCTATAGCAGATAAGGAGTTGGTTCTGCCTGGAGGGTGTGTGAGCACTCTAGGGCATGGAAATGTCATGGGGTTGGTTTAAGATTTTCGTGCGGATACCAGTTATAGGCGTCACTGCGCACGTGCGGCAATGGTAACTCAGGCCATGCTCACCGCAGGGATTCTTTAACCAGGGGCCGTTGCTCTTTTGAAAAAGGGTTACGTGGCGGTGCTGGTCCCTTACTTTTAGTTGGCGGGCCGTGAATATAAGTCCCATAGTCATTTGTTGTACCGAGTTGACCGACTGAATGGGAACGTTGAGTTATGCATATAACTACTGTTCCCAGAAGGAGGGAAACAAGGTACAACACCTCTGGGCCCCGCGCAGTCTGAGGCTCTGTGAAGAGCCAGCAGCCATATCACCCTGTAGTCCAAGACTGGTTGCCCACTGAAGCTAAGCAGGGCTGAGCCTGGTTAGTACCTGGATGGGAGACCTCCTGAGAAAACCAGGTTGCTGCTGGAAGAGGTGTTAGTGAGGCCAGAAGGGGGTGTTCATCCTGTGGTCTGTGTGGGTCCTAACGCCCCAGTGTAGTGATGGGGACACTATACTGTCAAAGAGCACCGTCCTTCGGATAAGACGTTAAACCGAGGTCCTGACTCTCTGTGGTCACAACAAATCCCAGGATGTCTTTCGAACGAGTAGGGGTGTAACCCTGGCATCCTGGCCAAATTTGCCCCAGTGGCCTCTGTCCATCATGGCCTGCTAATCATCTCCATATATATAAATACTAATTGGCTTCACTATTGGTCTCCTCTCCACCAGTAAGCTGGTGTGTGGTGGGCGTTCTGGCACAATATGGCTGCCGTCGCATCATCCAGGTGGATGATGCACATTGGTGGTGGTTGAGGAGATTCCCCCCTTCTATGTAAAGTGCTTTGAGTGCAGAGAAAAGCGCTATATAAATGTAATTAATTATTATTATTATTATTATTATTAAGAGCTGGACTGAACAAAGGGAATTTATATGCAAATTTTTATGACACATTTATATGCTGTGGGCATGTGGCCCCGCCCACGTCGTCATGTGTCATTGGCCTTTCAGACGTGAATAAAGGTGTCTTCAGCAGATGGCACTAGAGCGTGATATCCCATAGTCATGTTGTACCTCGTCATCATTAAATGAGTGTGGCATGTAGAGAACTGTGTCAATTGTTTTTCAATTTCAAACTGAGTGTAAAACGTATAATGTGCTTAAAGTTTTGCAGACTTAGTCTGAAGATTAGGTACATAAGTGAATGAATTCACTGAGTGGGCCTCAAGTTCCACTTTTAGTGTCTAAGCAATTTGAAAAAACTGTAATAGGCTACTCAATGAAAAGATTAAACACAACAAGCCAAGTATAGAATACTAAATTTTACTTTTAAGTATATCTCGATCAAGTAGGCTAAATATACTTCGACCTTTCTGTCATATACATTAACGACGATTTGAGACAAATAAATGTAAATTTAATATAAAACCATGTAAATGGCGCTCTGTGGCGCGGCAGGGTTTTGAACAAGGTCCTGAGCCGTAGCTGGGCGCCGTAGCTGCGCGGCGCGGACAGACGCCGAATGGCGCCGGCGGTGTGTATACACTCATAGAGAACAATGCGTTCGAATTTTAAAGACATGGCGCTGCACGACGCGGCGCTGCGCTTCTCGTTTGGTGTGCGACCCCCTTAAGAGTCAACATTGATCACACACCAATCAGAACCTTCTGTAGATAAAAGGGCCATAGTCAGTTCATTCAGTTTTGGAACAATGGATCCAGAGAGACATGAAGGAAGAGGTCGAGGACAATGGAGAGGAGGAGGAGGAGCAGTAGGGAGTGAAGGAAGAGGACGAGGAAGGGGAAGGGCAAGGAGACAAGCAGTCTCGGATGAAATTCGTGCCACTCTAGCTGACCATGTCCTTGTCCATGGTATGACTATGGGGAGGTTGGGCAACGAGTACAGCCAAACTTGTGTCGCTTAACTGTCGCCTCGATCATAAGAACATTCAGGTAGGAAAACAAGTAAGTGTACTTCAGACTGCACTCAACTGTAACTCTTGAGTGCTGTTACAACTCATACATGTACTGTAGCTGTTGCACTACTACTGTAATAAAAATAAATGCATCAAATTGCCTTACATACAGAAAGCAATGAATGCTTCCATTTTTTTAAAAGGATGTTACAGTACAGTACAGTAATCAGTACTTCTATTTTTTGTAGCACACAGAGGCGATGGAATGGAAGAAGCCTGCCTGCACAGCAAGCTTATTTTCGTAAATGAAAACTGAAACTAATACTAAAACTATTGGTCAAAAAACATTTTCGTATACTGAAATACAACTCAAATTAAAATGAACTAACAACAGTTCACGAGTTCACATTTACATCAATTAAACAGAGTAAAGATTATGCGTATTTGGCGTGCTGTCCAGGGGGAGGGCTCCGAGCTCGGAAATTTTTGCCCGAACCCAGAGTAATCCCCCCTTGTTGTAAGAGTATTTAGGAGAAGAAGTGAGGAGATGGGGTGGTGGAGGGATGCTGTTAGACTGTCAAAGAACTGAGTTAAGTTTGCTGAATATATACTTCTTACCTCATTGATTGGGAGTGTGCTCCACTCGTGTCTAATTAGGCTTGATTACCTGAATGTGCTCCACATGTGTTTAATTATCTGAACATGCTCCTCCCGAACTTTGTTAGGAAACATCATTTAGTTTTCTGCGCTGTGCAAATGTGGCACTGTTTTTTCCATTCTTTTTTTCTACTGCCACTACAGTTCCAACAAGGAAATTTTACTTAATCCCTCCATGGTCATTATTTTGTTGGGTACAATTTGCCCTGTGGGCCCACATATTCAATTTTAGATAAAGCTGTATTGGCAAAATCATTGATTTGCCTCAGTGTCTCTTCAAACACCAACTCTCATTCATTCATACTCAGTCACTAACCCATTGGCCTCATACATTCTTAATTATTTGGTGAGTTGAGCACCTACTTCTCTCTGTCAATGTATTTTCTTTTAGGGCTAGACTGGTACCTACTGAAAAAGCAGAGAGGGTTAAATTAGCAGAGAATATAAATAATTGCCACACACACACACACACAATTCTGAACTCTATTACCTGTCGGATCAGAATTATCACTTCTCCTCAATTTTTATTTTATAAACAATACATTTAAAGATTCACTGCTGCACTTCCTTAACACAGTGAAAAACAATACACTTTAAAACTATAAGATCCACTGCTGCACTTCCTCAACACAGAGATAAACAATACACTTTTAAAACTATCCTATCCATAGACCTATGCAATTCACTTCCTCAACACAACAGAGTGGTATAGGACTTAGCCTACCCGAGCAGACTTTCGTATAGTATAAACAAAACGGTAACCGCAGGCTAAACTTCTTCTGTGTGCATGCTGTACTTTGACATCCATCGAGGCCCTCTTGACAAGTAAACACAGATAAATAACTGATATCCTTATCAATAAATATAAATCATTGTGTGCATGCTTTTGCTTATCATCCATCAAGGCCCACTTGACAAGCAAACACAAATCCTTGAGTACATACAACAAAACCCTTAGCGCCAAATCAGCAGCACCAGTATTCATACAATCCACACCAGATTACATAAACATTGGCTCATATCGTCAAGACAATCATGCAATTATTTCTGGAATCAAAGACCCCTTTACAAACATTTTTTTTTATTTCTTTAAATTTGTTAATTTCGGGCAACTGGAGACCAACACAAATTTTAAGCAAAAGCAAAAACTGCTCACCTCAAAGTAGAGTGGCCACTGTTGTTTGTGTTGGTCATCCAGTGAAGGCCTTCGTGGTTCCTTCAGCTCCTAAGCCAAGTCCCATCTGCGGTGCCATTTGTTGTTGTTTCTCTCTTTTGTGAAATCACTTCTCAGAGATGTTTGATGTCAGAAATATAAGACTTTATTAACAAAGCCGAGCATCTTCTGCAGAAGATAGCTCCGGACCTTTGCTCAGCTCACACATATACCATTCATCCTTTTCCAAAAATGGTAACACACCCTATAAATATTTTTGGGTAAATGTCTTGTACCATGTGACATACTAGAATAGAATTTTCTGCTGCAAGCAACATTCCAGGCCTTTCTTTAGGCTTCAGAAAGTCAGACCAAAATCACACCTAGCGAAAATAATAGTGTGCAAATATATAGCTAAATTACTTTTTTAGAAATTACTTCTTTTCTAAATAACAAAATCTTCTACATTTACAGCAGCGTGGGAAGGAGTCCCTTCGCAGCACGGATTCCCACCACACTGACTGTTCCACCTGCCACCTGCCATCCACCTGTTCATCTTCCACCTGCAGTCAATGGAAGTCCCAGCCACTCCTATGACCTGTAGACGGAGGAGGAAGAACGGATCCGCCTGAGTTCTTGCGCGCGCAGAGAGTGTTCTGAGGCTGAGAAACCGTAAATTGAATTCATACGATTATTTTAAATAGAGTATTTACCAAAACATAAGATTAAGTGTTTATTTCAATTTAGTGGATTTATGTTGTAAAATTAGTCTAGCTATCTTAGTTTGTTAATAACTTATGTAGTACCCTCGCTACCTGGTAAGGGGAGATATAGCAGTCAATAAAGACACAGGACACGTTATTATGCACGTTATTAGGGTTTACAGTGTATTTGAATTGAAGTCTAGCACCATGCTCTATGTTTGAGCTACAGGAACATTCTGTTTTGCTGTACATCCCCACTTCACACTGTGATGCTAAATACAGCTGTAATCATTTCATCAAGTCTGATGATGGCCACTATCAGTAGCAGCAAATCATTCTGTAAAGATGTACATTTCCTGTCTGGTATAAAACCAACAATCTGTCAGCTAGACTGAGAAGATATACCAAGATCAAGACTCGGCTTGTCCCAGTGCATTGACAGCTCAAAAATGGGTAAGAACTGAACATGTGTATTACTTATATGACATGTTTTTTCATACACCTCTCAGTAGTAAATGCAAAACTGTTTTTAGAGACAGTCAATACAAACAGAGAGAGTGCCTGCTAAAACCAATCAGATCATCAATAAGTATTTCATGTCATATAGTTAATGTAATTTAAAATAATATTTAAAAAAATCGTCTTTAGTCTGTATAAAAATGTATCCCATGAATATATTTGCCTCACAGTTTAAAAATTAATTAGTGTTTGTGGCAAACAGGACGGCCGAGGGACGTGAGAGAACGGCGCGAGGCCGGTGGTGCGATTGCTAATGAGCAACACCTGTGAAGCACACCGGTCTCGCATCTCTCACGGAGGAGCGGAAGCATAAAGGAGGAGCGACGACGTTGATGATCGAGAGAGGAACAGGCCTGTATTTTAGGGAGCAGGGAGCGGGGGACTCGCGGCCACGGACACTCGAGGCGGTGCGCTGGAGTGAGTTGCCGGTGGGACGGTCGAGCTCGCTGCCGGCCGCCTGGGTATTGGAGGGGCGGCTGCCATCCGGGAGGGAGAGGAGGAGTCGCCGCCGCTCGCCGTGGGCCGGAGCCTGCTGCCGTCCACCAGTGAAGGGGAGGAGCAGGGAGCGGGGGACTCCTGCCGTCTGCCCAAGGCACCCGAGGAGCCGTCGCCGTCCACCGGGCGGCGGAGGAGCGTCGAGCCGTCCACCGAGGGCTACCCAGCGTCACCGCCAGGCACCGCGGAGGAGAGATGCGAGACCGGTGTGCTTCACAGGTGTTGCTCATTAGCAATCGCACCACCGGCCTCGCGCCGTTCTCTCACGTCCCTCGGCCGTCCTGTTCGCCACAGTGTTGTTTAATGTACAAAATATATAATATTCTGTTACATTTTTAGAATTTACAAAAGAGCATTAGCATTTTATTCTTCAAATTAATAAAACTAGACAATAAATAATAAATCCGAGCAAATGTTAGATTACAGATTTTGAAGGTATTAAACATTTTTGGTGCCAGCAGCATTTGTCCAAACAATGGCTTCAAAATGTAACCTATAACTGCGGAAATGACAGCATTTTAATATTAGACTGATTTGCATTTGGTCTTCTTTCTTAAATCTGTTTGCATTCTGAATTATGACTGATCTTTATTGCATCTAACCAACTTTACATAGCAAAAGCATTAAAGTATACTGCTAAAAATTTTAATTAAAAAAACTCTTTTTGTGGACTCATTGCTTTGATTTACAATTCACACATATTTCGCAAATCTCCTTAAAATCAAGTGATGAAATCTAAATTGTAATGCATGAGGACAATGCCAAAAGTTTTTTATTCAGCATTATGCACAGACTCCTCATACATGACAAGACAAATATTTATTTAAAGATAAAATCAGACAGCAGAAATTATGTGAAGTACTGTAGTTTGTTAAATATCTTTGTCAGTTTATCAAAAAATAAATTTTCATTTTGTTGATGCTTTAGAATATTTGCATTATTCATGTTTTGTTTTAGTTTTTTATCCAATATCTCAAGAAAATTGCATTTTAGTGTGTTAAACTGTATGGAAAGTTATGTTGCACATGAAACAGCAATGTTAAGATGATGCTTCCGAAACAGACTCAATTACAGCCCTAACCTGTTTTTTCTCTCTCTTTATTTGTTGTGTAGAATCAACCAGTTTTGGACCTGAAAACTTGACTGGAGGCACTACAAACGATACTTCTATTCACCCATGAGGACTTAAACTTTCCGATTTTTTATATATGCATTCTCATTCTCACTTTTATTTTGGGTTTCATTGGAAACGGGCTTGTCATATTTCTGATTGGCTGCAGAATGAAGACGACAGTCAACTCTATTTGGTTTCTCAAATTGCAGACTTCATCTTCATATCATCCTCATTTATTTTTTGTATATCAAAACATCAAATCATCAAAACTTTTTTTTGTACATGTCCTTTAGGTACGTTCTCTCCATGATGATAAACCTAAATCTATTTGCTAGTGTTTTTTTCCTCGTAGTTATCAGTCTGGACCGATGCCTGTGCACATGGATTGTTGTTTGGGCTCAAAATAAGCGAACTGTACTTAGAGCCAGGATCATCTGCATGATCGTGTGGGTTTCATCCATCAGCTGCTGCATCCCTCTCTTCATTGAGAATGTTCTTTCTACGTTTCTGGTCACATATGAATTTTTTGTGGGCTTTCTCATCCCCTTCATGATCATTGCTTCTTCACACATTGCTATTGGAGTACAAATCAAACGCCTCAAAATGGGGAAGCAGCACAGGTTGTACAGGGTCATTATTTGTGTTGTCCTGACTTTTTTCATTTGTTGTTTTCCATGTTTGCCGATTTTATTTAATAACTGCAGATATATGGAGTGCCAGTGGTGAAGTACTTCTGAAAGCAATGGCATTCAGTGTCTATCTGGTTTTTCTAAACAGTTGTTTAAACCCCATTCTCTATGTGTTCATGTGTGATGAGTGAGCTTAAACAGTCTCTGCTGCTGGTGTTGGAGAGAGCGTTTGCTGAAGATCATCTGGACTTTAGAGGAAGGCAGAAGGATGAGCAGAACAAGACAAACACCTTTGAATTATTAGATATGTAGAACAACTCTGCACAGTCTCTACATGATTGTGACCACCATAACTATATGAATCTCACCGTTACAACAACCACTCTAGTTTTTATCCATCAACTTGGATAAGAAACAGCAATTTCAAAATTAATGTTTGTGGTATGATGACTGTATAATTTGTGTTGATTAAGGGAACATTATATATGTTTGTGAAACTTTTTATAAATCCTAATATGCAACATCTCATTTTGTCATGCTGATTTGTATTTTTTTATTTATATATTTTTTTTTTATAGCAGTTTTTATACAAACACAAAACAGATCAAAGTCTCACAAAATGTATACAAAAAGTATGTTATACATAAAATAAACAAACAAAGAGAAAAAAAAACGTCTCAGGTTACGACTGTAACCATAGTTCCCTGAGAAAGGGAATGAGACGATGCATCGATAACGATTTTGGGAACGCCCCCGGCGTGAATGCGTTCGAAGCATCTATGTCAACTAGTCCAATGGAAAGAATGAGCGTCACCGGCGGGTGACGTCATGACCAGGAAGAGATAAAAGCGCATCCGGTGAAACTGGCATTAGCTTTGAAATTGCCGAAGCAAGTCGATAATAGGGATGCAGGAAGTATGGCAGGGCGACGCATCGTCTTGTTCCCTTTCTCAGGGAACTATGGTTACAGTCGTAACCTGAGACGTTCCCTTTCGAGGGAACTCGCGATGCGTCGATAACACATTGGGAACGAGAATACCCAAATCGCCATAATTTCAAATGCCTGAGTGTAAGCCTGTTGTTAAAACCACACTAAGCACTGAGCACCTGAGACCCTGGGGCAGCATCCAGGTCCAGGCTATAAAACCTGTAAAACTCTGACCACCAAAGGACACGGCGGACCCCCTGGCCAGGGGACTCATAAGCAAGAGAAATAGCCTTGACTATCCACTTGCTAACTGTCTGCTTAGAGGCAGGAAGACCTTTCTTGGGTGATCCAAAACAGACAAATAACTGATCAGACTTCCTCCATGCTCGCACTGGACACAAAAGGTTCAGCTTTTCCTGGTCTGAACAGGTAAACGGAGGAAGACAGAAAGCCTGCAGCATAATAGGCCTCGGAA
This sequence comes from Meda fulgida, assembly GCA_030578275.1. Lineage (NCBI taxonomy): Eukaryota > Metazoa > Chordata > Actinopteri > Cypriniformes > Leuciscidae > Meda > Meda fulgida. The sequence goes on from CM060630.1 coordinate 12,351,962, forward strand.
TAATGGTTGGCACCTTAGAGACATTATCCTTGTTTAGGGTATAAGAATGCCTTGACCATCCCCGGTGCAAACTCAAGGCAGGTGGGAGATACTGAAAGGGCCTGAAGATCTCCAACTCTTTTGAGGGACGAAATGGCTAGTAGAAAAATGGTCTTGAATGTAAGACATTTTTCTGAGACCGACTCTAAGGGCTCAAACAGATCCCCATATAGGCCTTCTAGTACTAATGCCAGGTCCCAGGCCGGCATCCTAGTGTGAGTTGCAGGCCTTAGCCTCAGGGTGCCATGAAGGAAACGAGTGATCAGGGGGTCTCTTCCGAACGATGTACCACCCAGGGACAGGAACCAATGTTTCCTCCATATAACCAAGGCGCGGAGACACCGCCGCGTGATCTTGATCATACAAAGTGGGTTTCCCCTCGGGGAGAACCCTCTGGTCCTGAGCCACCACTGCAAATGTCTCATGTACAGCAGGCCAAAGGGTATAACATTGGACGCTGCTGCCATGAGGCCTAACAGTCCCTTGAACTGTTTCACAGTGCGTGACTGGCCTAGCTTTAACTCTTTCATGGCTGTCAGGATAGCAGCTACACGAGCGGGCGATAGGACTGCTCGCATCGTGACTGAATCCCATACCACACCAAGAAAAGTGGTCCTCTGTAATGGAGAAAGCACACTCTTCTTGGCGTTGAGCCTCAACCCCAATTTCTGCATATGTGCAAAGACTACACCTTGGTGGCGAACTGCTAACTGTTCTGATTCCGCTAGAATCAGCCAGTTGTCTAATTCAGAATGTGTATGCCTTGCAGCCTGAGCGGGACCAGAGCTGCATCTACGCACTTGGTGAATGTGCGGGGTGATAAAGCTAGACCGAATGGAAGTACCCAATACTGATATTTTTTGCCCCGAAAGAAAACCTCAGGAACCTCCTGTGCTGAGGGAGGATGGAGACATGGAAGTATGCGTCTTTCAAATCTATTGTGTCAAACCAGTCCCCGTCAAGGGCCCAATATATATATATATGTGTGTGTGTGTATATATATATAATACATATATATAATTTTTCTTCAGCTTCTCTTCACAACTTTATATTTTGTGAATATATATTTAAACATTCTTAAATACATTAAAAATCTGTATTTTTGTCAGTTAGAATTTGTTGTTGTCTGATATATTTAGAATTGTCTGCTTTTGGAAATTATTATACATAAATTTGCAGAAACGTTACAAGTCACCACTAAAAGACATGACTGTAATCACATATTTATTTCAGAAAATTATCACAATTTTTTTTTTTAGAGAGAACAACCAATATAATACGAAAAAAAAACAGCACCAATAAACTGTAATGAACAGGAGTGAAGGGTACACAGAACAATAAAAAGGACCTAGAGTTGTGCACAAACACTAGAGTGTGTGCTTTAGTATTACTCCATTTATGTATGGACATTTTTTCAGATATATGCCAGTTTTGTTGTTTTTATTTGCCAATTAAAAAAAAAAAAGCTCTGTTGCAGTCACACACGTGTGTGTGTGTTTGTGTATGAGATAGAAAGTTCGTTCCACTTTGTGTTTATGCTCTAGGACCAGACCTTGATTTAAATCTAGAAATTTTCTGATTTATACTGTTTTTGTTTGTTTGTTTTTTACAAAAAAGTAATTCATAAGTAAGTCATTTTCCCATTCATTTTCAATGTTGGGTCAATCTTACCCCAAACACCTTAAATGGTAAAACAATGTTTTTACACACCTTTAGAACAACCAAATCAAGCTCAGTTTTTGGTGCTTATTTAGATAGATTATTTAGGAAAAGTCACAGAGTGTCATGCCTTTGAGATAAAGGTAACACTTTTTAAAAATGAAGATAAAGTCCAGTGGGGTCAGCTGGACCCCAAACACTGATTAAGAAATGTGCTATCTCAGGATATTACAAATGCAAATAGGTGATAGACAAACACTGAGCATTGAACTAGCTAAGGGTCAAGAACTGTCATAAATAATTAATTCACTTTATTCAATAAACACATCAAATTCACTTTCAGTACTGTAGATTTATTCAAAACCCATGTGATTTTAATTTTCTTTTGTATTTAAAAAAAGAAAAAGAAAAAAAAGATTACAAAATCATTTACTCACATATTTTATGCTAAAGTTCAGCTCTCAATTCAACATTTTGGTTACAACTATTTCACTCTCCTTGAAGGCTTCCTGCCTGGACATTTTTGTTTAATTCCTTTAACAGATTTTGTTCAGATGCACTAGGGATGCATGTGAACTAACGTTCATACATTTCCTTAAGGATTTTTATGCTCTCGCTGTATCTCAGCTGGTTCTTGCTGGAGGCCTCCTTCCACCTAAAACACACATGACACAAATGATAAAGAACATATGCATAATTTCATTTGTAAATACCCATCCCCCATAAAAGAAGTGGAAATGAATGAATGATGAGAAGTTATACTTTTGTCTAATTTTCTTCCAGCGTTTGATGTGACCGAAGATAAGAGGTGAGGTGCCTGCTGCAGTGTCTATGGACTGAAAAAGAAACATATCTTGAAAATATCAAAAATCACAAATGGATTTGGCCACATGAAGCACACAATTTAGCAATAGATTATTGCAAACTTTAAATAGGACCTGGTATGCCCTTACACAAAGTCTTAATTTTGTTTTGGGGGTCTACAAGAATAGTAGTTTTCATGGGTGCATGTTGAAAAAACATTTTACATTGTTGCAGCACCTCTCTACTTAATCTGTCAGTAATGCTCTGGGGTGCGTTTCCCAAAAGCATCATTAGCAAACTATGATCACAAGTTCCTTTGTTATCAGCTTAGTTCAACGAGTCGGTGTTTCCGGAAAACATAGTTCCAACGAGCATTAGCAAACAGTATCGCAGAATTGTGTGATTGGAGCGACAGCTCTCGACCGGTGGTTAGAAGCATAGTTTCTTGTTTGCATGACATGTGGACTTAATAAATCCTAATCTTGAGCAAAATAAGCAAGCTGACATTCAGTACAATCTGTACCTTTTATTTATAATACATACAAATGTCATTTGCGTCTTTTAGTTTGTCAACAGATTTAAAGCGTCGTTTTTGAATAGTTCGCATGTGCAACTACTTAAGAACGAGCCTATGATTGAATCTGGAAATAAAGCTAAATAAATTAGAAAAATTTGAATTAGTCCTCAGGTGCCATGTCCGTAATTTATAGCAAAACATCTAGCGTTAATTCGATCTCAAACAGATTAATTAAAAGTTCACCACCTGCCTGACATCATTAACCAACGTGGTTGAACAATTTGCGACAGTATGGTTTCGGGAAACAGTTGTGACTAGCTAGTTGATTTCTTCAACGATGTATCGTACTATGGCAGTTAAGCAGCGAGTTACGTCCTTGTACAGGAAACACACCCCTGTTTAGTTCCTGTCTAAATGAAGCCACTTCCAGATCGCAGATCCTCAAAGAAAGATAAGCGTTTCCTGTACGCCATGCACGGCACAACAGTTCCTATAGCCCACCTGGCTCTCTGCTGGTTTCTCTACAGGTGGAATTCTGAGATTAACAGGTTCACCAGCTGAACCCACTGGACAGGAAACAGGCGGAGGAAGCCTGCACACGTTCTGTCCTTTGCCATTCAGCATGTCATTCATCTGAAAGAATAAGAATCAAAGAGCAGTTTCCCTCAATTGTGATGCTTATTGTGGCATAAATTACTCTATTTTTCAAAGAAGTGAAGCCAAGGACAATCCTTAGTTGTGAAAGGAAGCCAGGGAAATTCAACGGAAAAAGATGAATTTATTTCTCCACTGGGTAATTGAATTCAGAAGGGAAAGTGTAGCCAGATGTTGCATGATTATTAATAACAACATTTAACAAGCAGCTTTGAACTTAACAACTAAAAAGGCAACTGAATAGTTATCTAAGATATTATGCTGCAGTGGGCCAAGACATGTTTTTAATTCCTCTTTTGCTCCAAGGACAAACTTCAATTAAATTAGAGAAGAATGAGGTTAAGGTATACAACAAATACAACAAGCAGTCTGACATGATTTACAAAAATACTGATTTTGTAAAAACAATTATAAATGCTTTTACAGCGATGCCCTTGCAAAGGAAGTCTAAAGTGCAACAATCACCCAAATAAACACTAAAATATCCATATGTAAGGGTGCTTGATAACTATCTGTTTACATCAGGGCCCGGGGGTCCTTTACGTCACTTTTCCAAGTCATTAGACTCTATGAGAACTTTTTTTTTTTTTTTTTTAAAGAGATGACTCTTACAAAGTTTCTAGCCAAAGAAATATTGTTTAACTAAAAAATGTATCTTGACTAAAGACATTTTGATGACTATTTAGGTCGAAATTATATTTTTGGAAATGTCTTGTTTTTCTTGGATCGTGAGACAACTTCATTGCCAAAATTATATAAACAGATGTTCATCCACCAAGAAAAATAGTCCCAATTCAAAAAGATGATTTAGAACCTACACATTTTTAGTACATAATTTATGCAAGTGTTCTAACAAAAATATGAACTTCACATTTTGTTTGTCATTTTCAGTGGCAAATATCAATGTCAGAGAGAATTTAGCTGGTATTTAACTTGGAATATGCCCATCTTCAAAGTGCAGTTATAGACAGAAATACAATCGTGTTATTTTGAGTAGTTCAATGATCTGAAAAGGATGTGCATTTAAAATAATTGCAAAGTAAATGCTAGGTGTCACCTCGTCCTCCCCGGAGCTGTGAGGGGGGCTGGGCGCAGTTCTCTCTCGCATAGAGGGATTGTTTCTCATCCACGCCCGACAAATGGGATACAGCGGCGTGGTGGTGCTGAACTGAGCCAAGTCCACACTGCGGTCAAATAACTTGATAATGTATGCATCTGATGGAGATGATGAGACGTGGAGCACGTAAGAAAACAGGAAATGGGTCTTATGAGATGAAGATTAAAAAAAAAAAACTCCAAATTCCATTGAATTCTCTTAAACTTGACCACAGAATGTTCTCTGATATGAAAACCCAACAGTGCTTCTCAGAAATTATAAAACATGTTATTTATCTGAAAGATACAAAGTGACCAATATACATTTATATAATTAATTTCAAAATGACCTGAATTCTTCCTATATCCTCATTTGCTTTTTTACTTATTTTGTTACTTTGACTAAATATACATACACCCAATTATAAAATAAAGATAAGTGAGCAGCTGCCTGTAACAACAGCTAGTAGAGGCAAAATTACTTGCCAATGTGAAAACAAAATACCCTAGTTTGGCTGTTTCTGGGTGTTAATTTCCCAACATGAGAGCAGTAGACAAAGCGTAGAGGCTTTTGTGATCTAGAAATTACTTTGTTTGTGCTGGTTGGTTTCTGCCAGACCATCATCCATCTCTTTACGCTTCTTCCTTCTATGTTGTGGGAATCGTGATGATGGTCTGTGAATGAAATAAGAGGCTCTTACAGGAAACTCTACCAAACCATTTAGGAAATGAATGCTGTTTTGTAAATATTTACAAAGCACCCTCAAATGCTGAAGAGCTTTAAGTGGTTCACACGCAGCTGGTAGTAAGGCTAGGCGACATATATTGATTGATATATTTGCAATGATTTTGCTGCCAATATAAAATTAAAGGGTTTGGTTACACAGAAATAAAAAAATTTCATCAATTACTCTCACTGTCATGTCCTTCCAAACCCGTAAAACCTTCGTTCATCTTCAAAACATTAATGAAGATATTTTAATGTAATCTGACAGATTTTTTTCCCTCCACTGACATTCTACGCAACTACTATTTTGTAGCTTCAAAAAGTTCATTAAGAGATTGTAAAACTAGTTCAACTAGTTGGTTCTTGCTGAATCTCAAACGTGCTGCGTAACACGAGAATGAACCTCATTGGTTCTTGCTGAATCTCATATGTCTGCGTAACATGAGAATGAACCTCACTGGTTCTTGCGGAAGCTCAAACGTGCTGCGTAACACGAGAATGAACCTCATTGGTTCTTGCTGAATCTCATATGTCTGCGTAACATGAGAATGAACCTCACTGGTTCTTGCGGAAGCTCAAACGTGCTGCGTAACACCAGAATGAACCTCATTGGTATTTGCTGAATCTCATATGTGCTGCGTAACACCAGAATGAACCTCACTGGTTCTTGCTGAATCTCATATGTCTGCGTAACATGAGAATGAACCTCACTGGTTCTTGCGGAAGCTCAAACGTGCTGCGTAACACCAGAATGAACCTCATTGGTATTTGCTGAATCTCATATGTGCTGCGTAACACGAGAATAAACCTCATTGGTTCTTGATGAATCTCATGTGCTACGCAGCACATATGAGAATGAACCTCATTGGTTCTTGCTGAATCTCAAAAGTGCTGCATAGCAAGAATGAACCTCATTGGTTCTTGATGAATCTCATGTGCTACGCAGCACATATAAGAATGAACCTCATTGGTTCTTGCTGAATCTCAAAAGTGCTGCATAACAAGAATGAACCTCACTGGTTCTTGCTGAATCTCAAACATTCTGTGCGTAACACGAGAATGAAGTACATTGGTTCTCGCACGTCAAGCAAGCATGTTTAAGCTTCAATTTAATATAACTGAAGTGTACATTGATACATTTATACATAAATAAAAGCCTAAATTCAATCAGTTCATCAAATAAAGTGATCATGTCTCTTCAGAAATGTTGGAATAAACCGCTCAATTCATATGGACTAGTTTTTCGATCTCTTTATGATTTTAACTTTTTGAAGCGTCATAGTGTTAGTTGCGTAGCCTGTCAATGGAGGGACAGAAATCGCTCAGATTTCATTAAAATATCGTCTTTTGTGTCTTCAATTTCTACTTTAAGCAATATAGCAATTGGACAAAATGCCCATTACTCTGAATAAAAAGAACATTTCAGAGCAAATTCATAAATATTCAGATACATTTTTTTAACCATAAAATATTAGCCAGAAGATTTTCCTTGCCTTTTCCCTGCAGAGGAAGGTGACAAATCCCTGCAAAAAAAAAAGAAAAGAAAAAAAAAAAGTCTGCATTTCATATGACTTAATTTACATATTTCTAGTTAGGAGAAGACAGTGTTTATAACAGTAACATACAAATCCTGTATGTGCATACTTGCTCAAAGAGTCTGCCACCATTTTCCCAGAATCGTCTTCATTCTGATCTCTGAGTAGGAAAAGGAAGGGAGAAGCACAGAGGATTATACAGATGCCAATTTCCCCAAAACAACTGCACCTTAATTTCTGAAAGTCATTTATTGCCAAAATCATTAACATATTACCAATTTCCTATTCCTGAATCATTTATCTGAATACTTTGCAAGGTTCTCAGGGAATAAATTAAAGCATTAGTGCTGATGACCAGTGACCACTAATGTGATTTTCCTTAAAAAACATGAGAGTATGTCCAGAACATAATTATAGCAGTAAATTATCTCAAACCATCAGGATGGTAATTATCCAGACAACTGAAATACAAATGTATTGTAACAAAGAAATTAATCAATAGTATACTAAGTACTTTTTTGAGCTTCGTCACAGTGGAAAAACATAACCTTTGAAACAACCTTTGAAACATAACCTTTGTAACTTTGCTCTGCAAGTTAGTCAGGCAAAGAGCTCATTCAAGCCCATTTCTAATCCGTCGAAATTGAGGCACCAATCAGAAACGTTGGGGTGGGCTTTACACCATGACGACAGCACAGCAACAGTGAAGCAGATTTTGTACATCACAAAGATGGATGCCGCCGTCGAACATCACTGGTTCGAATCAGCTATCGCGTCTGTTTTAAGCGATTTGAACGTTTCCTTTTTGTTAAAACCCGAGCAAAGAACAACACTCGGAGATGTTTCTCCGTCACTCTGCATACGTCATCTCCTTCAGCGCTCTGATTGGTTTTAGATCTATCCAATGAAGCTTGAGTCGCCATTGGCTAGTACATTTTTTATTTTACACCCTAGACTTTTCACATGAAATGCATGAACCAATCAGAGTGCCTATGGTGAGCGTGGGAACTGCGCTGTTTTGCCAGCACACAGACGACCAACAGCATATTAGGCAGGTATATATCATAATGTTTTGGCTCATAGGTTCATCTCTTTATGTGAGTATACTGTATGTATGCAGGTAAAGTTGTATATACATATATTATATACAATTTTATAAATAGAATTGTACAATAATTTTGTTCATCTTTTGCAACATTATGTTTAAGTAAAACACTGTTATGAATAATGCATAAACACTTATTGAATATAAAAGTCTAGGCACTTACGATAGTCACTGATACCGTAGATCATACATCAATCATGTTCTGATTGGCTGTATTTTACATCTTGCAGCACTTAACAGACAAATTACTATACAGTACAATACTATAACGTTGCACCTGGTTAGTGGTTAAGACACAGGTGCTGTTAAAGGAAGTGCAGTTTCAGCACAGTCAGAACAAACTTTACATCTGTGCCATTGCTCAAACACAATGGCATTCACTAATGCAATCACTACTGTCAAATAACAACAAAAGGACACAGCATATTTCTGTGGGAGTATTGTGTGATTATACTATTAAGTATATGTTGCTAGACATTCTGGATAACTGACAGTCTTCAAAAGTGGACTCATCACTAATAAGCTTTAATTGCTTGAGGTCCATTTGCAGCTTCGTTTTTACAGCCTGAAGCTTTCAATGCTCAAGCCACATTAATGCACTAACCTCTCACTGTCACTCCTCTCAACCAGACCTTGCAATACTGCATCAAGGCGGTTTCGAGCCCCAGCATCTGCAAAAGAACCATTTTACCACATAAATTAAATATTTTTTTTCAGGGACACACCACGTACTAAAACAGAAATGTAGCAAGAAACTTTTGTTTGCAACCTCACCTGTTTTTTCAGTCTTGATTTTACAGTGAAGCATTGTGACAGAGTGATCCTTCAACAACAGGGATTATTTACCTGTAATATCATTCATATGATGATTTAGTGATTTGGTACTTACTTATGACTAATATAATTGAAATGATCAATTCAATTACAATGAAAATAAAATTAAGTGGATGTGCAGCAATTTGATATGCTATCTTGAGGGCATATTACAAATATGACGCACCTACATATAAAAATGTCCCAAACATTGGGGCATTTTTGGCATTTTGATGCCCCAAGCCCTAGTTAATTTCAGACCCTTCTTTTTTGCAATTATTATTACAATGATTTTAAACAATTATGTGTGTGTGTGTGTATATACATATACATATACATATATATATATAGTTACATGTTTCGGTAAATCTAGAAAAGTTTGAAAAAGGGAAATCACAGGTGTCAAGAAAAAAACAGTAACTTATTATTTTGCTAATCAGCTAAATTTCTATGATACACACAGCTGTCGTTAGCTAGCTAGAAAACCACTTAAATTCCTGATTAACGGCATTTAAACTCTTCACCGATTTCACAAATGCCTTAACAAAAAAACACAATACAGTAAACACTATAACTTGGGAAGGTAGAAATACTTTATAAACACCAAACAACACGTTATTCACCTTTCAATTCGTAGCAGAGAGACTGACGACGAGACGCTTGTCACAATCCGACTTTCCTCTTCCGCGCGCAATGAGATTCCCGGCTGGTCATTGGCTGCAGTGGACGAGAGTGCATCGCTCTTATTGGTTTATATGGCTGTCTATCACAAAATACTAAACGTGATTGGTTGGTCAGCTGTTTTCGACAACAATGTAAACAACAGTGTACGGACTGCATATCCCAGGATACAACACGGTCACACGATTCGAAAAGTAAGATGAGATACTTTCTTGAAGAAAGATCAGACTATACAACAAACCTGCAATAAGATTGTGTTTATATTCGGATATGTGTTGTTTTTAAGATTTAAAATAGCGTGTATCTTAATAAATACTGTGCTAAATGACCGTTTAATTATCCCTTAGTAACGTAGCTGCTACTCACGCGACGGTTAAGATACAGTCTACGCTCGTGCAACAAAAACACTGTCTTTCGAATCATAATGCAGTTTCACTAAATTGTCTATTTATTTAGATATTCATGGATCCTACATGATGAAACTCCACTTGCGTCTTTTATTTTTATTGAGCAGAACTGGTTTGCATGAAAACTATGAGATCAAGGTGGGTTGGATGTCAAATGCTGTCAGAGTATCAGATTAAACTGGATTACATCAGGTTGATTTAAACACTTTCTCACTTTTATTAGCAGTGGAGCTGTTTTCACAAGACAGAATCCATTTCCTCCAGACCCTCCTTTGTCCAGGAGCCACTACAGCCCATCTAGAGCCAGAAAAATCCCAAAGCAACAAAGAAGGCTGGTGAGAGAATTGACTTTGCATTACACTTTGTTTAATGTTTCTTTATGTATTTTGTGACGCTTTCAATGGTTGTAGATTGCAATTGGGAGACAAATGTTTGGAATAGCATACTACTATCTGTATAATGTACAAAGCATGTGCATTTTTAATTTGAAACACATGACTATATGGACTATAGTATTACTGCTTGAAACCATTGCATAGTGATTTGTGGTTCACAATCACATAAATATTTTTTTTAATAGTAGGCAGTATGTACTATATACTGTAGCCTGGTCCTACCAGACTCGTACACATTTCATTTGTACCGAGAGTCTGGCCACTCTCCATTGACAAGCGTTAACCTCCTTGTAGGCGGGTACTCTGTTGAAGTTTAAAACTATTGGATCTGCCCCGAGTCACTCTGGATCTGCCATATTAACCAATCGCTAACGTTTGGTTGTGACGTATGTCTACAACTCAAACTAGCGCACCTCAACGTCATCGTTCTCAGCCACTCCCTCTGTTCGCTGATTGGACCGGTAAAAATTTATCGGAGAAAACCCAGGAATAACAGCAAACCCAGACGTAGTACTGAAGGAAATTGAAAATTGAGGAAGTACGTAGTAGGGCGGAGCCAGGCTATATATACTGTGCACTGTTCAGTAAATAGTAAACTAGATTTCTATTCAAAAGAGTCCTCCTCTGAATTGGATTTGTCAACATGAAACGGAAGTTGCGACTGTCTTTTTTCCCTATTGTGACGTGTAGTAATGGCTCGATTATGAAAGATTTGTTCATTTTTAACGAATCTTTAATATGACTTCAGAACTATGAGTTGTCTCAGAGAGGGATTGGTTCATTTGGTGTTGACCAAGTAACTGTAACAGATGCGTCTCTCGTCTCAAATTGTAGTTTTTTTATTTCTTACAGTTCATAACTTTGTGAATTTCTGTAATTATGGTTCTTTTCCATAGCATTGAATGTGGTAAAGAGTTGGCAAATGCTTTAAACCTTATTAGCGAGATGGGTAAAATCACTTTGATAAAGCAAAGATACCTACATATAATAACAACATACAGTAATGTGACAAACGAATGAACAACTCAAACCAGAAGACTCAAGAGGTGAACTAATCAGTTCTGTTTCTGGTACCGACTACATAGCTTCAGCTTATGGGGATGTGATGTGACAAAAGAATGAACGACTTGGATCAGGTAGTGAGGTAAACTAACAGACTTCATAGCCTGAAAGCCCAGATAAGCAATGAACAAATCGTTTTCTATTTCTTATAATTTGGCCTTGGTTGCATTATAGTTTTTTTATTCAAAATGTGATCAACAAGTAAGTAGATGTGTTGGGGGTATTTGGCCATTAACATTAATGGCCATTTTAATTACATTCTGCTGAAATGAACAAAATGACTTATAAAAAGATTTGTTCATTTTGGTAAGCGAGATTTAAAGATAAGAGTCAGTAAAATGATCCAAACTTCCCACCACTAGTAATGTGCATTAGTTACTAATTTGCACGGCTTCTCAAACAAGAAAAAATGCAGGGCAGGACTTGATTTTGTCCATTGGGAATTGTATGGTGGGATGGTTGTGGGTTGCTATTGGTCGATCTCGTGAGTGACAGATTGTCCCGGCCCTCGAAGCAGTAAACACATTATCAGAGAAAAGAATGTCACTGCAAGAGGAGGCGAAGTTATTTTGATTAAAGATTATGAGGGCACATTAATAAATAAAAAAGTAGACTGCAAATATTCCATAAAAAACAAGAATTGTCCATTTTGATTTCATTGTGACTTCAACAAGTGATTGGTATCAATGCGATGATAACTGCTAACTGCAAGTGCTGAGATTAGAACAACATGTCTTTAACTGCTGAAAGCACATTGTGATGTTGTCTTTTTTTGCATTGTACATTGCAGGCCTTGAGTCCTGTCCGGTTTGCTGAGCCACCCAGTCTTCCAGATCCTCCTACTCAGATATCACCATTGAGGACGGAAAACCAGGTTCTCCATGAAAGATCACGTAGTGTCCTGCTCTGCCCTCCTTCGTCTACTGAACGCCAGCTGAGCTTCTCAGAGTCTTGGCCTTCTACTGACCCGAGTTGCTCCACAGTCGACACTAACGCTTCTCCTTGCTCTGAAGCTCAGATGCAAGCCATGAGAAACATGGTTTCACCAGTGACAATGGGGGCAAAGGAACCCTCAGTACTTGCAAAGTAAGAGACATCTCAATTGGCAATATTACCATTGATTTTAAATAAACTAGTGCTGTCAAATCGATTAATCGAGATTGTTTATATATAATGGCGCTTTTCCACTGCATGGTAAGGCTCGGTACGGCTTGCTTCGGCTCACTTTAAATGGTACCACCTCTGTTGAAATTCCAAGCGTGCCGTACCGATACTAAAATGTGACGTGAAAACACTTCAGATAACTGATTGGTCAGAGAGAATTGTCACTGGATTTGCAACACGAGACACCAAACCCGCTAGATTTAAAAGGGTGGTATAATGCCCGTTCCACAAGATGTAAAATAAGTCTCTGATGTCCCCAGAGTATGTATGTGAAGTTTTAGCTCAAAATACCCCACAGATATTTTTATATAGCATGTTAAAATTGTCACCGTTTTTGTGTCTGTCCCTTTAAATGCAAATTAGCTGCTGCTAGATTTTCAAATATACACAACCGTTCAAAAGTTTGATGTCAGTAAGATCTTCTTTTAAAATAAATTGTTTTATAAAGCAAGGATACATTACACTTGTGATATTAAAGACATTTATAATGTTACAAAGGATTTCTGTTTAAATAAATGCTATTCTTTTTAATTTTCAAATCAAAGAATTGTGAAATAAATGTATCACGGAATTTCCAATAAAAATATTAAGCAGCACGTAGTTTTCAGCATTGATAATGATGCAAATGTTTCTTGAGCATCAAATCATATCAGAATGATTTCTGAAGGATCATGTGACACTGAAGACTGGAGTAATGATGCTGGAAATTCAGCTTTATCACCACAGGAATAAATTACAGTTTCAAATATATTAATAATATATATTTACTCTATTTTTGATCAAATAAATGCAGCCTTGTTGAACATAAGAGACTTTTTAAAAATCTTGGTCATGGTTGTTCTGTTTAAACATGTTATTATAAATAAATCGCTTTTTTACATCTGGAACTGGACTTTGTTGTCAAAAATACAGTAATTTCACACACCATTTTCTATGTAGTGAACCATGCAATTGAAATGTCAACAGTAGCTCAGTAGTTTTCCTTATTAAAGGAAAGCTGGTGTTCTAGAGTAATGTTGCCACACGTGGTGAGTCTGGTGACACATTTGTTCTCAGATGAGCAGGTCTGGGACATTTAATACGACCTTTTGTTTACATTGATTTAAGAATATATTTTTGCTTGTTCGTTATGTGACATCCTTCTTGCAATTAAATCCTTCAAGGTACATCGAACGCTTCCGTTTTGGAAGGCCACAGAGTCGCGAGGAAAGACAGCTTCAGGCAACAGAGGGAAGAGATGATCAGCCGTTTTGGTGGATGTCCACATCCCCTCCATCCACTTCAACACCAACGCAAACATCAGAAAAACATATCAGAGGTTTGCTGACCCAGTTGATTAATACAGGCCTTTACTACTTCGAATAATACATCTGTTTTTTTATTTTGGATTGATAATATAAAGTATTTCAGATCACACATCACGCTTTTCTTTGTGTGTGTATATCCTGTGTTTAGATCCACTTGACCTCATGAACGATGGCCCTACCAGCTCCCAGAGTCCAATCTCAAAGCCACTGCATGATGAAACCACACTGTCTCCAGCTAGACACATGCTTGACCTCAGTATGCTGGTAGGTTTTGCATAAATTTGAACAACTGATTTGCCTGAAAGAGCTTAAGTCGTTTTTACGGTATGTTAAAGAGAATGCTAAACAATTTACAGTTTGTTATATTGATTATATTGATGTGGGTCTTATATATGTACCATATGTGAGAAGAAAACTAGATATATTTCCTCATGTTGCCAGGTGTGGTTACGCAGTGTGGTGGGTGATTGTTTCCATCTAGTGGCGATAGCTGGGAAATCTCCCTCCATGAGGGTTCTTCATTTAGAGCAGGAATATATGTGTACTGTATAAAGTCAGTTTTTTTTTCTTTTTTCAAAAGTGACAGTAAAGACATTTATAATGGTACAAAAGATTTCTATTTCAAATGAATGCTGTTCTTTTGAACAGTTATTTTAAATTGTAATGATATTTTACATATTACTGTTTTTACTTATTTTTTATATCAAATAAATACAGCCTTGGTGAGCATAAGAGACATCTTTCAAAAACATTTTTAAAAATCCAACCGATCCCAAACATTTGTAACAAATGTACTGTGTGTGTGTGTGTGTATACACTCACCTAAAGGATTATTAGGAACACCTGTTCAATTTCTCATTAATGCAATTATCTAATCAACCAATCACATGGCAGTTGCTTCAATGCATTTAGGGGTGTGGTCCTGGTCAAGACAATCTCCTGAACTCCAAACTGAATGTCAGAATGGGAAAGAAAGGTCATTTAAGCAATTTTGAGCGTGGCATGGTTTTTGGTGCCAGACGGGCCGGTCTGAGTATTTCACAATCTGCTCAGTTACTGGGATTTTCACGCACAACCATTTCTAGGGTTTTCAAAGAATGGTGTGAAAAGGGAAAATCATCCAGTATGCGCCAGTCCTGTGGGCGAAAATGCCTTGTTGATGCTAGAGGTCAGAGGAGAATGGGCCGACTGATTCAAGCTGATAGAAGAGCAACTTTGACTGAAATAACCACTCTTTACAACTGAGGTATGCAGCAAAGCAGTTGTGAAGCCACAACACGCACAACCTTGAGGCGGATGGGCTACAACAGCAGAAGACCCCACCGGGTACCACTCATCTCCACTACAAATAGGAAAAAGAGGCTACAATTTGCAAGAGCTCACCAAAATTGGACAGTTGAAGACTGGAAAAATGTTGCCTGGTCTGATGAGTCTCGATTTCTGTTGAGTCATTCAGATGGTAGAGTCAGAATTTGGCGTAAACAGAATGAGAACATGGATCCATCATGCCTTGTTACCACTGTGTGGTGGTGGTGGTGATGTAATGGTGTGGGGGGTGTTTTCTTGGCACACTTTAGGTCCCTTAGTGCCAATTGGTTATCGTTTAAATGCCACGGCCTACCTGAGCATTGTTTCTGACCATGTCCATCCCTTTATGGCCACCATATATCAGGGATGTGATTTTTCCGGATTTTCTGACCTGAAAATGTGACCTACATGAATCATGCAGATCTGTAAAAAAATTAAAGGGAGGTGGAGGTCCGCTGCTGGAGTGAAAAGGAGAGGATATGAGGACATAACAGGCTGACGTGCGTACAGATTGTTCCTTCCTTCCCAAGTATCAACAAGGACGTATTTGCGTCCAGCTTGTTCACCTGCTCAATTTCGTACCTCAGTCGCTCTCGCGCTACAGTGGTGTCGTTGTCAGTTGACAAGAACATCGCCGTTAGCCACCAGTAGGGCTGGGCGATATAGTTCAAATTTGCGCTATGATCCTTGCTCCAAGCAAGCTGCTGACTGCTTTTGTAGAAATATGTAACTTATATCGTGCATTCTATTAGTTGCAGTTCTGGCGCCTCCGTCTCAACAGCATTAGTGTATAACGCGACAAATACTCATATCAAATGTTAACGCAGAGGAACGGCCACATCAGTTCAGTGAGTTCACAAAAGTTAATTATTTGCATGTGCTTGAAAGCCTTGCCGGTTAAACATGTCATTCACTGCTGATGCGCTGTTCTAACATGCGCTTTACTGAGCGCGAACACCCGACGCGCACATGCACCTGCACATGCACAAAAGCCTGTCTAACAGCGCCTTGTTACTGGACTAAGTTATCTTTCGAGTCTTATTTCGCTAATACTCTCAAAAACACACAAGGTTTACATAAGGAAAGTTGGTTACGTCTAAACTGAAAGCAAACCGAGAAAATTGAGAGAAATCTGCTTGTCAAATGCGCGTGTATATTAGACTCGTCGCGTACAGGCCTTAAAGAGACAGTAGCCCTAATAATAAACATGCAGCCGTTTGTCCTTAAAGGGATAGTTGACCCAAAAATAAAAATTCTGTCATTATTTATTCACTGTAATGTTGTTCAAAACCTGTATTAATTTATTTCTTGTGCTGAACACAAAATATATTTTGAAGAATGTGGGTAACTAGACAGTTGCTGGTTTCCCATTGACTTCCATAGGGAAAAATATACTATGGAAATCACTGGGGTATGAACTATTTGGTTGCCCACATTCTTCCAAATAACTTCAACAGAAGAAAGAAACTTATTCAGGTTTAAAACAACTTGAGAGAGTAAATGATGACAATTAATTTTTTTGGGAGAGCTATCTATTTAATGTTAATAAAACAAAAAAAAACACAGGAAATCACTCACTGCTCTTGACTGAGAACTTTAATAGTAGCTTCAATAAGAATCAATGTATAATTTATACAGTGAAGACTATATCTGGCTTTGACTTTGACTGAACATTTGCTCTCACTTTGCAGAAAAAATATTTATAATATCTGTATATTTTCCTGCTTTTTTGTCCTTAGCCAATCACATGCCTGATATATATATACCCATCCTCTGATGGCTACTTCCAGCAGGATAATGCACCATGTCACAAAGCTCGAATCATTTCAAATTGGTTTCTTGAACATGACAATGATTTCACTGTACTAAAATGGCCCCCGCAGTCACCAGATCTCAACCCAATAGAGCATCTTTGGGATGTGGTGGAACGGGAGCTTCGTGCCCTGGATGTGCATCCCACAAATCTCCATCAACTGCAAGATGCTATCCTATCAATATGGGCCAACATTTCTAAAGAATGCTTTCAGTACCTTGTTGAATCAATGCCACGTAGAATTAAGGCAGTTCTGAAGGCGAAAGGGGGTCAAACACAGTATTAGTATGGTGTTCCTAATAATCCTTTAGGTGAGTGTATATACACAGATTGGCAGGAACGGTATTGTAATGCTTTGTTTAACTTTCATTTTGCATTTATGGAAACGACTCTAGAACGCCTCAGCATTAAAGGAAGAAGAACTCACTCTGATAATTAAACCACCTGATATAAAGCAGTGTCTATTGAGCATCAAATGTTATGTATTTATAAATTCCCCACAACAGAGAGTTGTTATGCAACCCTTGGCACACATTGCCTGTTTTGAGTTGCAGGCCGTCACTCGTGGTCTTGTCCTCAGCAATGATTTAACATGCGTGATGGAAACTATCCCAGGCTGTCCTTAAATGTCAGTAGTCAGTAGTGCCTTAGTGACTGTTTTTACTGGTGACAGTATTAGAGTTTGATAATTTCAGACATCATCTAATTATCTGATTTACATTTTAAAATATATAAAAATAGAAAATTATTTCAAATAGTAATATTTCACAATATTACATTTTTACTGTATTTTGGATCAAATAAATGCAGCCTTTTTGACTGTAACTATTTTCTATTTCAATATATTTTACAATATGTTTTTATATTTTATATAAATGTAATTTATTCCTGTAATCTCCACCGCAAATGTTCTACCAGTCATTATCTGAGTCATCGCACTGTGACCAAGACGAACCAGAGATACTGCAGCTACAGGAGCGGGCCAACCGTTTACTGCAGAGAAGGTAAGACCATCACCACACATACTGTAAACACACACTCACTCACTCACTCACTCTCTCTCTCACTCAAGGGGGGAAATGTCATTTCACAAGCGATTAATGACCACCAACATGTTCAGTTTCCTGCCTGAGTGTGAGGACTGAATGTTCTGTGTGAAAGTCAATACAGGAGTTTCACAATCAAGTGAGCTGTAATATTTTTATTTAGCAAGCATACATTACATTGCTCGAAAGTCAAGGCACCTTTATTTATATAGCGCTTAATTGTTTCAAAGCAGCTTTTGCTGTGGTAAACAGGAAAATAATTAATAGATTCTGCTGTAAAGCAGCTCTAAAAAGAAAATAATGTCATTGTTTAGTCAGTTCAGTTTTGATTTAGTTCTGTGTAAAGATCGTCAAATTATGAAATAAGTTAAATTCATCTATAAAGCAATTCTAGAAAGTAGAAAGCCGAGTGACAACAACGACATTTATAATTAAAAGGTTTCTATTTCCAAATAAATTGTATTCATTTGGACATATATTGTCATAATATCAGGCAAAGGTGCCAATTCCTTGAATGGCCGAGTACCCATGGAAAAACACGAGATATTCTACGTTCCTTTTATCCAATCAAAAAATCTGCTGAGATTCGGGAACCTCTCTGATTGGTGGATCTCACATCGGGTCCAGGCAGGTCTTAATACACACAATTCTACCATTCAATTTAGCATTACACCATAACAACCAGACACAAAAGCTTTTGCTTTCTGATTAGTTTTTTTTTTTTTTTTTTTTTGCACAATAGTACATTGCATTACAATGAACTCTAAATCATCAGGTATATTAGCGAGACAGCGACTTGTGACAACACTCTATTCTTGCTACAAGGAATTTCAACCACTCCATATCACAGTTGAATTCCTGATTCTGGCTGGTTGATACATTTCTAGATTTTCTTTAACTTAACAGCTGAAGTATATTGATTGTTGCATTATGACTGCATATTCCACCTTGTGATTTCCCCTTTAGATTTTAGACATTTAATCCTTGTGTTTTTAGTGAGCATTCTCTCAGCAGTGGCTCCGTGCCTATCAGCTCTGAGGGTTTGGGCTGCTCCGATTTCTCCTCCCCCGTGAGCACTGATGAGCCGGTCCGAAGACCAGTCGTGTCCACCTTAATGGGCTCAATCAACAGTAAGTAACAGGTGTAACGCATAAAAGAACACATTTAGTATATGTCATGTAACATGCCGCACACTATTTATCCTTTTCAGAACATCTTTGTGTTGGCGATTTCAAAAACACATCTTAATCAGATTATAATGCACCGACACCTGCTGTAAAAAGAAATGGTTTTGTAAACATGCTCAGTTAACTAAAAACCAGCTGAAAGGGTATAATTGCCTTTTTGGCCTGCAAGGTTTAATAATAAATATAATAATATAATAATAATACAATTGCATTAGATATTTTTGTTTGTTTGTTTCTGTCTCTCTTAAATTAGTTTTAGAGCCCAGTTTGTGTGAGGGAATGTCTTTCCCACTAACAGTTGGTTCTGAGGGGTCAGGTGTCCGTCGTGAAGATGACATCCTGTTTCAGTGGCGTCTAAGGAGGAAGATGGAACAGGCCAGACGATGGAGTCAGGAGGCCCCTTCCCACAATTCCCTTCTCCCTATACCTCTATCACACACTATCGTAACAAACCAGGTGAACCAATGCCTCAGTGCACATTAGGGTTACTTTTTTTAATTTTTTTATTCATATGTACCAAAAAGGAAATGATTAAAACCATTTGAGTTTTTTGCAGTTCTTTATATTGCAGTTTCCTATAATATAATATAAAGTGCCATTTTAACTTATTAATTTTTTGGGAAATATTTGTGTATTATATGATACATTAATTCGTACTGAAAATATTTTTTTCACTTTTCTTTTTTTAAATAACATGGGAATTGTTTTAAAGGTTGATTACTTATTTTACCATCATAAATGCATGATTATATATGGTTAGTTACATTGTATAAATTGTATTTAACTTTGCTAACCTTTTTAATGAATACAGTTTTCTTCTGTTTGCATTCAGAAGGTACAACATAGCACTTTAGACAGCACGCCTCATCAGAGAGCAAATCTCTCATTCACTCCGGTCACCTTCGCCAGCCTCGAACCTCCAGTCCCTGAGTCTGCTCTCCCCATTTTAAGCCCCAGCATCTCCAGACTTCAGCCTGATGTCACCCGGGAGCAACCAAACCCCAAAATCCAACCCAAACCCCTTCCCCAGTGCTGCAGGAAGACCACTTCTGCCCAACCACAGCATCACAAGCAAATCAGAACACAAGTCAGCATCCCAGAAACCACAGAAAAGCACATCAGATCGAAGAGGTCCTCTTCTCCATCTCCACAGACTTCTGACAGCACAGAGGACCGGTGGCCGGCAGTCTCAGCAGTCAAAAGACAGACTGAAAACGAGCGACGTGAGAAGAAACCTTCAAACCAAAAGAAAAAATCTGAACGGTACTTTAAGATGTTTTACATAATTGTCCTAAACATACTGTGACCAAACCAGGCACAACATGGCAAGTGTTTAATAACATGTCATTGTACTATTAATGTTTAATATTAACATTTGCTTATTATTTTCTTACATTTCTAGACATGGTGGCGAGCGAGGCAGCATTCCAATGATGGCTAGAAATTCTAGGGGTCATGAAGGGGTCAATCGCAAGCCGGAAGAGCCGAGTGTGATAAACAGGTGGCAGGAAGAGGGTCAAAGGTCGACACGAGGAAGACTGTCTGGAAATCAAGCACCACCACCCTCACCTATACATAATGCTCTAGGACAGGTTTGTGTGTTTGTTTTGTGACACGTTACAATTTTTTGAAGACATGATCCTTTAGTTTGTAAATGAGTTAACAGGGTTAAATGTTCATTTTGAATTAAGAAGATTAAAGTCTCGATTTGATTCACAATCTCCATTCAATTCATATCAGTTAGTTTACATATTTATCAGTTGCAGTACATGTAAGTTTTTCTCAAGGAAAACAAATAGCACATAATGCAGTTTGTATAATAATAACATTATAACAATAACTTTTTAATGATTTCTTTCTTAATTTTTAGAGATATATTTACTCAGTGGGTGACATTAAAACTTCTTTTCATGACAGATTGATTCAAACATAATTTAAATATTGATGAACAGATCAAGTACAAATATTATGTACGTTTAATAGTGTCTATATTTAACAAAATGCTCCTCTCAAGAGTTTTATTCTCTCTTTCCTGTGGTAAATGTTGTTTACGAGCTGTTTCCGCTGCTTTCTGTGACATGATACATATAGTTCCAGCACAAAATAAACATGAATGAACATCAAGTAAATCAGAAGAGACGTGATCTGTCACGCCACATTAAAGAGAATTTATTGTTTGAATTTTGTAATAAAATTGACAGAATTCAAAAGCTGAGACTTTGTTTCATTTAAAAAATATCAAAGAACAAAGCTTATTGTGATTATTGGATGGGAGGCGCTACAAATAATGTTTAGTGAACGTTTGGTCACACATCAACTGAAAACAGCCGAAGACTAAAAGATTGATTCTTGGGATTTAAGAATACATATCAGTTCATCAAAATTGAGAAATCAATATTTTCAACCAACTAGCTGTATCTCATCCTGTTTATTATACGGTTAACGGTAGTAACTGCACGTGATTTCTTATTTTCTTGTGAAACAGACTAGCAAATAGTAAAACGCTGTTCTTGACATTGACAGGTTGTCTCTGAGGTGCTTTTTGCAGAGACAGATTCCCCCACCCCGTGCAAAACTGAGAGTTCTTCAGATTCCCCAACATATACCCCACCTCCACCCCCACAATCCCCTGTTGCCTCTTGTTCCGGTGTGCAGCAACCCTTGGAGGTCATAGATCAACTCATGCAGGATGCAGAAGGTAGGACAGCTGTAAAACTGTATGACAACATGTATTTAACTGGTCACGTAAGAATAGAGCTTTAACCTGAAAATAGCACGATTGACCCGTAAAGGTGTGCTAGAACAACAGGATTCAGTGTAGATCGAACTTATACTAATGCTAGTACATTGTATATATGTCAGAAAATGACAAAATATTGTACAATTCAAATGTTTAGTTTTTTTCAAATTGTTTAATGTTTTTTTTAAATGTTAATATTATTTATTTTCCCCTATTTTACTATAAAATAACCAATTTTTATAGACACTACAGGTCAAACGTTTGAGGTTGGAATGTTTTTTTTTTTGTGGAAAGATGTCGATTAAGCTCACCAAGACTGCATTTATTCAAACATACAATACAACATTAATATTATAAAATATTACAATTTAAAATATCTATTTTCTATTATAATATATTTTTGTCCTGTTTTGGCTAAGCTGACTTTTTATCAGCCATTACTCCAGTCTTCTGTGTTGATTTGATGCTCAGGAAACATTTCTTTCTATTATCACGGTTGAAAACAGTTTTTGCTGCTTAATATTTATTATATATGTGGAACTGTGATGTTTTTTTCAGGATTCTTTGATGGTTAAAAAGTGGGTAACACTTTACTTGAAGGGGTGTGCATAAGACTGACATGACACCTTCATAATCATGACATGGCAGATGTCATAAATATGAAGGAGGTTTTATGCATGTTTATGACAACTGTCATTAAGTGTCATTCGCTCAATTATGACATAAATGACATAAATCAATACATCATAACCTGTAAGTGTCTTTGTCATGACAACTTGACATTAACAAGACAACATAAATTGTCATAGATATGTCATAAACATGACTTAGCAGATTAATTATCAAACTTAAGAAACCACTTAGCTTTATGGGTTAACATTTCATTAAATTGTCATGTGGTTGGTTTTGACATTGGCTGTCATGAGGCCATTATAACTGTCTCATGAATGTTTTTCTTGACCTCAACTACAATTGTACAAATTTAATTTGTCATTAAAATGTTATAATGGCTTCATGACTCAAAACCAACCACATGCCAGTTTAATGAAATGTTAACCCATAAATCAAAGTGGTTTCTTAAGTTTGATAATTAATCTACTATGTCATGTTCATGACATATTTATGACAGGTTGTGTTGTCTTAGTAATGTCAAGTTGTCATAACAAAGACATCTCAAACAATGTCATATTTGCATTAAAAATGTCATAATTGAGCGAATGACACTTAATAACAGTTGTCATAAACATGCATAAAACCTCCTTCATATTCATGACATATGTCATGTCCTGGTTATGACCGTGTCATGTCAGTCTTATGCACACCCCTTCAAGTAAAGTGTTACCAAAAACCTTACTGACCAGAAACTTATGAATGGTAGTGTACATAAATATAGAAAAGAAATTTACACTTCGCTTATCCTGATATCACATATCTTACATAACAGACTCAGATGGGCAGGAGTTTGAAGATGATCCTTTGTTGCAAGTCCTCAGAGAGCAAAGGAAATGGGTGAAGGAAAAAATTGGGTGAGAATATCTACGCTTCATCTGTTAGACACAGTGTTGGAGGTAAACTCAAGTTACCTAATCAGATTACTTTTTTCAAGTAACTAGTAAAGTAACAGATTACTTTTAAATTTACAACAGAATATCTGAGTTACTTTTTCAAACAAGTAACGCAAGTTACTTTGTTTTCTCATGTATTGACTGACAGCTCTCCTATCCTCATGTTGAGAGAAATCATGAGTAAGTGCAGAGGAGTTGTGTGTGCTGTGTTTGAACATGATGATTATTGTAGATCTAGACTAAATGTGAGCATTTACTCATCTCACTCGCACAAAAACACATTCAGTATTCCTCAAAATCAATAAAAACGGTGAAATGTGAACTCAGAACCTGCAATAATGATGTTAAATTACACATATATACTTTATGTATTTAATGTCACTTTATTAACCATGTGATGTGAATTTGCATTACCTTCAGCCTTTAGCTTATTTATTTCAAGAACCTTTACATTTGCCAAAATAGTTTTTTTTTTTTTTATTTATTAAAAAACAAGCAATGCCAGCCCAGGTGAGGAAAAGTAACGTAATGCATTATTTTGCATAACAAGTAAGTTAGTAACACAATTAGTTACTTTTTTAGGGAGTAGCTCAATATTGTAACGCATTACTTTTAATAGTAACTTTCCCCAACACTATTTGGACATACATTTACACAAATCTGCATTAGTGAATTACTGCAACTTAAGTGACTTAATTTGTTTTATTTTCCAGTGAGGTTGACATGATGATCCAGCAGCTCTGAGGCACACGTTTAATATAAGATGCAATATGTGTCGAACACATTATCATGTTTATTTTTGCTACTATTTATTTATGCTGTTTTATATTGTGGATTCAAACATGTATGAATGTATTTCTAAATAAAGACCTTTGCAAATAAACAAGTGTTACAATATATTTATATTCAAACTGTACATCACACACATATTAGATGAACAAAATAACATAATTATTTATATTTGAAAAAATATGTACAATCCCCACAGTGAGCAAGTGTGACATTATGCGAAACAAAATAATTTGGGTTTGTATGTTTGACTGTGTATGAGCTTTGGATCAGGGGATCCAGTTAACACGCGGACTGTTTTAGGCTGTGCGCTAAACCGACAGCAGGTGTGAAGAAAATGTGATACAATCTTCTTGTTGGCTTGGAATCAAGTATGTTTGGAATTAGCTTTTGATTTGAGGAGTCCACTGCCACAAGAGGGAGTGAGAGGAAGCAAGTCTGTTTTGGTCTTTTTACCATTGCATTATGTGAGAAACCGAAAAGATGAGCGCTTTAAGTGCCTTGCGTTAACATGTTAAGAGAGCAAAGAATCTAAACGTGTGTGTGTGTGTGTGTGTGTGTGTGTGTGTGTGTGTGTGTGTGTGTGTGTGTGTGTGTGTGTGTGTGTGTGTGTACGTGCACATCATGGTCCGGTGTGATTTCACAGTCTGGAATTGTCTCCTTGTGTCAGAGGTGCTGAGATTACTAGCATTCCTTCCGGTGACACGGCCGATTCCAGTGCCATGATGTCCACTGCATTTGGGATACGGTATCGCCGATTAAACTGACGTGTCACCATTCCTGAACCATCCTAGGATTGAACGAACACATATATCATGCTCTTAAAAGTCACGTCTCAAATGTCCAGTACATAGTGTTTTATTGCAGGGGTAACATCTGATAATCCTAAGGCATGTTAATACATCAGCGTTACAAAGAAACGGTGGGTATCTTACCTTTTTTTGTTCATGTTTTCCCTCAACCACAACATAATCTCCAACCACTTTAACCAGCAGCTCCTCAGGACTGAAGTGTTTTACATCAACTTCCACAGTAAACCCGTTCTGATCACAGGTAACCTGAAAAGAAAGTGAATTTAATCAATTGCCTGGACATTTTTAACTACTACAGAAAGAGAAAAAATGTATACTTGTAAGGTATAGTAGGCAAACTTATTTTATTATAGACTGCAGCTTTGTATTTGTATTAACACTTCCTTCTGTTACTGATTAGATATATTTGTATATCAACTTAATTTAAACAGTTTATTTACAATTTACTTTAGAGAGAGCAATTTGTCAAGTAAATATTTTGTCATTGCAAACAAGCATTTTTAGTTTTGTATTTTTTATGAATGTATCTACAGTTACTGTAAAACACTTAAGTTTATTCACTTTTATACATTTATCTAATAAAATATTCATTATTGTGTGTTTTTTTTGACAGTTGTAGCCAAGTCACCACAGATTTAACTTTATTGTGGAAATAGGCTAGTTACCGTGGTGAATTTTTTTTAAGAAACAGGATTACTCTACCTGTGCTGCTCCGGTGTGTTCGGACACCGGGATTAATAGTTCAGTCGGGGTCCAAGAGTAAGGTCCAATCGTCCCGTTCAACCGGGGGAATAACGGCGGGAGAACCCTGTCCCATGGGATGCCGCTCACCGGGAGAGAAGGAGGCAAGTCGAAGTCCATTTTTGGGATGAATGTGGAAAAATAACCACCACCAAAGAGACTAATACTGCTTCAGAAAACTCGGAGTGCTTGTAGGCTATTATAATGGGAGACTTGTCGCCCTAATCTGGAAGAGGAAAGCACTTGCTCTTCAAATTTGAATTCACTTAGGAGGTTTATAAAGGCTTAAACGCCGCCCCTTCTCGTGAGTTCTTCCTCTAAACAAATGCCATAAATAAGTGGATTGATGGTGCTGTCGAGATCTGAGATACTTAACCATGGAGCACCAAATGTGTTTTGAAGCTGCATTTGTTGTAGCCTATAATGGAATGCCAATGACAGGAGTGGGATAACCCCTCCCCTTATTCCCATGATATCCACATTATGTAATGATTCGATGTGGAACACAATGGTCTTCATTCAAATGGTTCCCTGTCATCACCTTGGCTGTTTTATATTAAGCAAAGAGAGACATTCAAAGACTGAATGTGCCACTATTCAATGTCAAAAGGTCGTTGTGTGTGTGGCCGGCTATAAATAAGTAGGAACGGGTGCAATCCGCGCGGGTCCACATGACATTGCATGTGAGGCTCAAAAAGTAAAAAAGGGTGAAAAAAAAAACACTGGGTGAAAGGTGTTGTGAGTGCAATGTTGTAGTCATGCCTTTGGCAGTAAACCCCTTTTTGTCAGAGTCGTCTGAGAAGGAAACATATTAAAGCTTCTTTTGCAGAGATGTGCAAAAAATTGCTTTTGAATATGCAAAAGCTAATGGAATTAAAAGGTTTTCTGAAAACAAATACAAAGCAGGTTATTGCTGGTTCCAAAGTATTTTTTAAAAAGGAACCCAGAACTGTGGATGAACCATCATCATCAACAAGAACACAATCCGCTATTGTGTATGTTTTTAATAAAGTTATCCTTTTCCCTTTTGAACAAATTCTATAAAAAAGGATTTGTACAAAATCCTGTTGTAAGCAATATCCAAGCACAAACTAGATGAAAATGTGTGTCCCACTTTACCTGAACACGTCTGTAGAATAAAAATGAGTTCTTAATCTCTGTATATTAAAAAAAAAAAACACACACACACACATTCCTTCAAAAAACATAGTTGAAGGTACACGAGACCTTAAGCATTTGTTTAAAACTAATTGTGCAGGTAGAATAGAATAGATTTATTTTAATACACAGTTTACCAAAGAGTGTCCAAATTTTGCTAATCTGCAATTAAATTAAATCTGAAATTATAATGTAAATACTGTTACTTTTAATCAAGCAGTATTGCAGTAATTTAACTTGAGGCTATTCCAGAATCTGAAATTGTAGTTATTCTGCCAATATTGAATGGACACCGCTGCCAGCTTGCCAGTCGTTGGCATTTTCTACCTTAGTGTTAATGAAATGTGGTTGGCAGGCATTCCTACGAAATGCATGATGCCATATTAGTCTGTTTATCAAGTAACACGTTGAATGCCGTTACATAACACAAATCCTAAAATGATTTGGGCCTGATACATTACGGGAGATGTCTTTCAGTAAAAAGGCAGCAAGATCTACACCATTTGACATAACGGTGTAGATCTTGAACGTTTTCAATCTGTCCAGTCCAATGGATTCATATTAACATTATTATGTCACACTACAACACATTGTCCTACCGCTGACCTCCAACAACAGAATAATTCACAGCTCATTTCTAAGGACATCTTCTTCACATGGATCTTCATCAACTGTCAAATGACCACATGTGGCCTATGAAAGGTACTTTCTGGTCCTTGGATTTAAATCATGACCAGTGTACTGGCAGGAGTGCAAGTCATTGGGGCTGAGGATAACATGTCCTTCTGCTGTTGCCATCCGCTGGTAGCAGAATTTTCTGTCCGTGCACTGGCTAAAGGCGACTAAAAACAGCACCCAAGAAAATCCACGAGGGGCTTAGCGTTCGCTCAAAAGTTGGATCGAATTTCATAATAGGCGCCTGTAAGGGGTTACAAATGAGACAGAGGCTCCATGCGTCGATATTACATAGTCTGGTATGCAGAGGGTTTAAATGATTGCAAGCTGTTGATTAGTAAGCAAGAGAACAAGGGAATTCGTTCATCATGTGGATTTTGCTAGAACCCTCTCCGCCATTTGATGCTTTCATTTTCCACTCACAACAAGCTCTAAAAATGGAAAATGAGTGGCTGATTAATGGAGATAGATTTTCTTTTCAACGTTGCACTTTTTAGGTTAAAATATACCCATTTGTATAAAGAAAAGTGTATATATTTGCTAAAGGTTTTCATCACGGAGATTTCTTACCATGTGATATTTTTAAAGTACAAATTTTCCATGTAGTTTCTCATATTTAAAATCATGATTTATATTTGTAGAATACAATTACAAAAATACTTTTAAAAGTAGTTTCAGATGGAGTTATCATATGGACAAGAAAGACATTTTGAGATATTGTTTCTAACAGTGAGAATCCTATTTGCTGCATGCACATAAATAAGTACATTTAAACTTGTTTTTTTTTTTTGCTTGTTAATGCTCAAAATCTTCCACAACAGGACACAAATAAAGTGTAAAACTGCCTCAACTTACAAGATGAACATTTTTTTTTTAATTTCTAAATTATTTAAATAGTTCATTTTCATATATTTCTGTATTTCACATGGTAAAGACAGTTTTACACTGCAGGAAATTTTCAGATTTTATTTGAAATGGTGCAAAACACAATCTTTATTAATGGACAACAGAGACAACAGTGGTCAAATTAGCAAAGGAGCATCATGTCGATGGGAGGAGAATAAAAAAAAAGAAAAAAAAGAGGTATTTTAAAGCAGCGCCATCTGATCAGGCTGTGCCGAGCGGAATGGTGAAGGAGAGGTAATCTCCCACCTCACCCCACCGTGCTCTGAAATGCTGGAAAATGGTGATCCACGTCGTCAGCACAGCCACCCACAGTAAAAGCCCCATAGCTGACTTCTTTACATCTGTTGAAGGCAGACATTACATCCTAGATGTCAAACACTGAAATGCATATACACCAGTCACGTCACGGACAGCACAGCAAACTATTAGTCGTGGATAACTGTATTTAACCTTATAAAAGCCTACTATATCATATCTGATACGCCTCTAAATTATGAACATGATTAAAAAACCTTCAGGCCGTAGTTCACGGGTCTTTTTGAGTAAGGAGTGACAACTATATTTATATGCATTTTATGCAAGTAGTCTGCTATACTGTTAGAAAGAGCGCAATGATTTGCATTACAAGCCATCAGAATCTTAGCAATATAAATATCAGCAACTGTACTAAATTGCATATTTTTGCTCGGTTTGGAAAAATGTTTAGATATTTTTCCCCCCTATATATCATACTGTATGCATCAAATATATGTACACCTTTTTTAAAGATTTGGTTATATATTATATATCTAATAAATGAAATAAACTGTTCCATATAAAAATTTGCACAAATACAATATTTAAAAAAAATGATTCACCTATTCCCTTGTGTAATATCTAACCGCATATAAAGGGCAACTCATCTGGCTTAAAAAAAAAATTAATTAAATATTGTGCTATTTACATTTATGCATTTGGCAGATGCTTTTTATCAGTTAATGAATTCACTATATAGTAGGCTAGCAGTTGTTTAAAAGCAACAATGCTCACCATAATGCAGAACAATATTCACAATACAGCATGATTTCTCAAACCTTATTGCTTAAATATAGAATTATATTTAATACAAGTGATTGATGAACAAGTAACTCCTTAAAGTATTTCCTGGACTCAAAATATGCCCTTAAAAGTATCACGCTTGCATATAAACACACTTGAGTTTACACAAACTCGGCTCAAGAATTCCAGCGAGGGAACAGCATCTATCGGCTTGTTCATCTCTGCAATGTGAATATCATCTGGAGGTTTTTTTGCAAATCAAATGGCAACGAGACTCCCTCCTGACTTAAAATCTGAGTTTAGACTTCTTTTAAAGAGACATTTTAAAAAAGGTTGTGGAAAGAGTTGTAAGGAAGAATATCACCCACAGCAATGTGGTAAAACACAAGATTTGTGAAAAGGTGTGACTCATGACATGTATTGTCACATACTCACAAGATTTGAGCTGTGGTTGTTCTGTGTACGCCGGTTTTAAAAAGGCCTCTTTGAAAAACCACATCACATTAACCAGCCAGAGAAAGGGGAGGAATGCAAAACCACCTGAGGAAAAAAAATGAGCACATTGAAAACAACAACACTTACACAAAACATTGAAGTGTCATGATATTCCCATTGTCACATCTTACCCAGGTAGTATCTTCTGCAGAGCTGAAGCTTCTCTTCATTGGGAATCCGTTCAAGATTCATAGTTGTGATGGTGGTGGGCTTTCTGTGAAGAAAAGAGTTCGTTGATAAATCCAGACACGGATATCCAAGTGAACTGATCAATATCCTGAAACATTGCTGCCATCTGCCTA